>PVKA01000509.1:0-178107 GCA_004027165.1 Ctenomys sociabilis | reverse complement strand
TTCCCCCACCATGAACTGACACTGTCTGCCGTGTGCCCCCCTCTGCCTTAGGGCCAGCCCAGTATGGACTGAAACCCAAAATAACTGTGAGCTAAATAACCCTTTCCATCCATCATTTTGGGTGTTGGGTATTTGTCCCAGCAACAAGAGGAGAGTAACTAAGACAGTGCCACCCTAGTATGGCCTCCCCGGCGCCCCTGCCATTTCATGCACTCTCCGCCCCCTTGGAGTTATCCCCCTCACCTACAATAAACCAGAATATTATGACCTGTGGCGGGCTCAGACCCAGCCACATTCGCCAGCCCCTGAAAGTTCACTCCCTATCTTTTCAACATTCCCTAGTATTCTTTAAAAACATCTTCCCTTACACATTGCTCTTGTACATTTTCTGGCACAGACCTGCAAATCATTTTTCCAAAGAGACCTAGCTCACTGTAAAAGGAAATGGCATTTAGGGACCATATTGTGGGCTCTAGGCCTGTCCCTTCTTACAGGATTATTGTTGCTTCTAGTTTTTCAACAGACAACTAAAAAACACATTTGTAGAAAAATAAATAAATTTTGAATTCAGAGTACTCTAATTTTTAAGATTTTAAAGTTCTATGTAATTTCTTTGATTTTTAGATTTGTATCCATTTTCTCCTTGCCAAGATTATGGTGACCAAAGGTATTAACAAAATTAAGAGTGGTTTAATCTTTTCATACTATATAGACAGATCAAAAATCAAACTGCTTTGGAAACATACAGTTATTATGTGTCAATTAAAACATTTTTAAAAAATCATCTAAAAGTAAGGTTTTCTTTAAATAAACATGATTTCTTACCTTTATCATCCAATGTTTACTTAAAAATGATGCCTTTGTTTTTTAAAAATATTTTGGGTTTTTGTCTTGTACGGAGTAACTGAAGATAACAATCCACAGTGCAATAATTATTGATATTCTCTTAATGTCTGGTCATGAAATTTTGCTTTATTTTTTCACAAAAAAAGAAGAAAAGCAGATTCAAAATCAAACATCTAAAGTCTGTATTTGTTTTTTTTTTTTTTTTTTTTTTTTTTTGCAGAACTGAGGATTGAACTCAGGCCCTTGCACTTGCCAAGGAAGTGCTTATTCTACTGAGCCATCTCCCTGGCCCTAACTGTATTTGCATTTTAAAAAGCACTGCAACAGGGCCAGCCAAGGCCCCCTGAGCTGGCAATTAAGACTAGGTGTGACATGTGCCTGTAATCCCAGCACTTGGGAGGCTGGAAATAGGCGAATCACTGTGAATCCGATCTAGTAGTAAGACCTTGACCATCCTGTAGAACCTCCTCTAAAAATACAAAAAAAAAAAAAAAAAAAAAAAAAAAAAAAAAAAAAAAAAAAAAAAAAAAAAAAGCACAACATACAAACAATATTTTTTTTGTCTCTTAAGTACAAATTTTATAAAGTAAACATTTTACTGAGTATGAGTAATATAAAACATTTTTTATTTTTTAGTTAGATTAGTAGTAGTATTAAAAGGTAATTAGTAAAACTTAAAAAAAAAATTTCAAATGACACATTAAGTCTTATTGATACCAGGGCTAGGAATACAGCTCAGCAGCACAGCGCCTGCCTGGCAAGCAAGAGGTCCAGAGTTGGATTCCTGATACACACAAAGAAAGCAGAACTCTTCCTGACAAGAAGATTACCCAGTGCAATCAAAGGTCCTCACAGTTCTGTTGTACCGAAGTTCTTAGGCCCAGAAGCTCGGAGCTTCAGGCTGCGGGAGACGACTTGGTTCTGGCCTGCCACCACGCGAGGGAGCTAGGCTCATGTCTCTGCGGCTTTCTGTTGTTCGTTTCCTGTCTCTCTGCAGGTAACTATTTTTAGTACTCCGCAGTGAAAGCACCCACAGCCGGAGGAGCTAGTTCCCTACCAGCACACACCTGTGTCTAGTTTCCTGCGAAAATAAACAATGCTTTAATGACTTGTCTTATCCTTAAATCCATTTCAGCTTTTGAGAATGGGTGCTCATACCACACTAGGTACTATCTCTTAAATCTCTTTTTGTCTAGACATGCTAAATCCTTTTAATATGGACTTCTTTACTTGTGAGTAAAATAATTTTTCACATTTATTGGCTGTATATTTCTTTGACAACTGTCTGCGTCAGTTTTTAATAAGTGCAGATACTACTAAGCATGTCAAACTGAGGGGAAAAAAGTACACTAATACTACTAAAATATTTGTTCTCCTATGTTTTGTTTTGTTTTGTTTTGTGGCCAACCCTACGGGCAGGGCTGACACGGCATGTTGTGCCAGGGATCGAACCATGATCCCTGTGCTTGCCTAAGCAGGTGCTTTAGCCCACTGAGCTGTCTTGCTGGCTCCTCTCCTATCTTTCTCATTGGCTGCTTGCAAGATCCTCAGTTGGTCCTCAGAGTGCAGTGAGGGCATGAAGTGCTGCCTCTTGAAGTTCTGTTTTCAAGGAACTGACTCAGGCCACATCCTTCTAACTCAGGCAGGCCACAGCCTGCCCAACACCCACCAGCTGTGCTCCCCCTACACAGTCAGAAGTAAAGCAGTTGGATGACCTGCTGTCTATGAAGCACCAGGCTAGGGACCTTGGGGGACATCACCCAGCTCCAACCCCTTAATCCTCCAACCTAGACAAGGGGAGGTCCACTGACCCCAAGATACTGCCCTTCCTGGGCATCTAGCATGGAGGCTAGCCTTGCCCCAGCTTCATGCCTTCTCCTCCCACTGGCTCTGGGTCCCACAGCATGTGGCCTCTGTTTCCCAACACTCATGGACAGCGTTCCCGATAGCTCTGAAGACAAACACCAGGACAACTTCCTCTGCTCTGAGCAATGCACAGCACAAATGCTCATAGCTGAGGTCCCCTCTTTCTACTGTCTCTGGGCCAAGGCTCTCATGGATTATTCCCCCATCTCCACCTGCCTCTGAGCATGGAGCTCCTTGTCACACTATGGGGCCCTCTTTTCTGTCCACAGTCACCTAGCAGAACCTGCTGGGTCCCTTTGCCATAAATCCAATGTTTATGTTGACTATTTTCAAATTCACATCTCTAGATTGGCTGCTCCTTTGAGCTCTAAATACTTCAGCCAAGTATCTAAGCCCCTGTCTGTGATGTACAGAGGCAAACTCCAAATGACTGTCTAAACCAGGTGTTTGATTTCCTGAAGTCCAACGTCCCCTCCCAAACCCAGCCATCTGGAGACCCACAGTTCCTCCCTTACCTGCACTTCTCCATCAGAAGTGAACTGATTGCTAAGTTCTATAAAAACCCACCCACGAGTCCCCATGTTTGATGCCAGCCTTGTCTCAGCTGGGAGACTAAAACAGCCTGTGAACCATTCACTTCTATTTTTGCTTTCTCTGATCCACTTCCCATCCAGCAGTCAGAGAAATTCTTTAATAAAGCACCACATCCTGTTTTGTTGTATGTGTTTTAAAACACATCAGGGTTTTTACACCTTTGACAATTACTATGGGAAAATAAAACTAAAACTACATACCCAGAGATGAACCTAAATGCATGAGTCAGATTAATAACATAATCACAAAGAAGGACCAGAACAAAATAGCTCAGCATTTTGAAGTGCCTGCGAGCAGGTGCAGGAGCTAGGCCTGCTGGGCCGGCCCCACCCCCGGGGCGCACTGAGACTGAGATTGAGACTGGGAGGTGGCACACGCGCCTACAATCTCAGCACTTGGGAGGCTGTAAACAGGAGAATCACTACAAGGAGAATCACTCGGATCCAGTAGTGAGATCCTGAACACCCTATAGACCCTTCCCCAAAAATACAAAGAGAAGGAGCAGATCAATTAAAAAAGGAAAGGATTGATCCAAGTAATACTATGACACAATATTCTGGTGAGGATAATTCTAAAAATAATACTTTTTTCTAAACGATCTTGAATTTACTTAAAAGTAATAATTTCTGGTATAAGTACTGTCAAAGCACGCTCAAGAACAATCACTTCTAAATAATCTTGAACTTTACTTAAAGATAGACCCATGTTAGGGGGCCAGGGAGATGGCTCAGTGGAATAAGTGCTTCCCTGGCAAGAGCGAGTGCCTGAGTTCAATCCCCGGTACAGCAAAAAAAAAGAAAAAAAGTACAAAACTAGATGGACCCATGCCAATGTCGAGAGGGTAATGACTTCTGAATGTACTTCAGGATAGGGCAGAAGACATTGCTGTGAGCCACTGTCTGTGCTGTGGGATGAGACAGAATGAGGAATGAGAGAAGAAGATTCCTTGTGTCTGCATTCAATTCAAAGTCTCAGGAAAAAACTCTCAGTTGAGCCATCACTCAATCAATAGCCCCAGCTGTGCTTACTGATAGGGTCTGGAAGCAAAGACACCTCTACTGTTGCCCTAGACTCTGGCTGCTGAATGCCAGTCCATCCAAGGCACCAGAAAGTCCTGCAGGAGTGGCTGCTTCTCCCAAAGACCCTGGGAGAACCCTCCTCAGAGGAACTTGTCTGGAACACACCAGGACCACGAGACAAAGGTCAGGGACACCCAGACTATAAAAGTTGGGACCCCCAAAAGGGCCCAACTTTCCTAATGGAAGTATAAGTGAAGTACCGCATACTCAGTGAAAGGAGACCCAGCCACACCCATGAGACAAAGACCATGTCAAAGTGAGGTTGACAGTGGCTGTCCTTGCCCATCCCCTGCGCTGGAGACCCATTTGTAGACCTCAGCTACCTCTGCTTCCCAAGTCAAAAGTGACAGGAGACGTGGCCAGAGGATCAAGGTTCTGTCATGAGGCATCAGAAATAACCAGCCACAGAACTTGAATAATGGTCACACTCAAGCTGCCCAAACAGCATGACAGCCATTTTGTCCATCTACGGAAATAATGGAAATAAATTTTTAATGCGGGACAAGATAGGAGACAGGCCATCGTCATCTTCTGGCACTGCTTCTCTAAGTGATTCTCCAAAGTGTAGCCAGAAATTTTGCAAAATATAAATTAGCCCGTGTCCCACCACTGCTGAAAACCCTTCAACACCTCTCATAGTCCACAGGCCAGGCAAACGGCTGGCTTTTGGTTCCCTGCAACCCTTCCATCTCAGCCCCACTGCCACCTCCATGTCCCAACAATCACAATGAAACTGGGTTCTTCAAATGAGTCAGTCTCTCAACTGACAGCTAAATAGTTGCCATTCTCCTTGTTGAGGTACCATTCCTTCTCCACTGTCTCTGTCAGGCTAATTCCTGGCCATTCCCTCGGCCTCCGCTGAGCAGCTATGCCTCCTGGGAAGCCTTCTCTCAATGCCAGAGCCAGGATGGGGCCCCTCACCTCACAAAAGAGACCTGAGGTACCTCTCAGCAGCAACCACCACTGCGCTACTCACGGCAGTGTATGCATCTCCTAACTTTCCAGGAAGAAGTGTACCAGTCTACCTTGTTCTCCTATGGATTCCCAGATGTCCTCTCTGCTGTCATGGATATCAGCACTATCCAGCAGAAGGGGCTAGCACCTCTCTTGGGCAAATGGTAAGACTGTACTCTCCCCTCCATGTGGCCATGTGGCTTGTAAATATAGGAATCCTTTATAAATACTAAAAAGCAACTAGCTCCCACATTATCCATCAGATGTTCTCAGGAAATTTTAGGGCTTAGAAATGTTTCTTTGATGGCAAGTTAATACAAATTTCTATTTAAATACTCAAGATCCCTATTAAATTAAAAGATAGATTTTCCCAAAAGTGGAGCTGTCTTGATTAAATATGTTTAAACTAAAATTATGCAAAAACTGGGAAGGTTCAGGGCACATAAATAACAGAAATTTGAATAAAGCCCTGCTTTGCTATTAATGGACATCCAGGTGCCCACATTCTTCCTTTCTGGAAGAACTCCTATAAGTGAAACAAACTGAGAAGGACGTCAATAATTACAGGCCACCCTTAAGTGCAGAGAAACATATCTGAGCCTAAGACCTGAAAACAAACAGACCTTTTGTTGAGGAAGGGGACTATCTCTGTTCTTAAAGCAGTTTCAGAGATCAGAGACCAAGATAAAGAAACAGCAACCCCAAACTTTTTTAAAAAGTAAGACAAGCCACATATCAAAAGGTAACATAACAGTAAGCATACCCATGTACAGTTTTGGGGGTTGGGGGCAATAGCTCAGCAGTCTAAGCACCTGCCTGGCAAGCACAAGGACCTAGGTTCAATCCCTGTACACATGCCAGCCCCAGAACTCTAGACTCTGTGCCAGCCATCAGAACCAGGTGTGGTGGCACACACCTATAATCTCAGTGCTGCAGAGGCTGAGTCAGGAGGATTACTATGAGTCTAAGCTGGATATCAAGACCCTGTACCAAATAAATAAATAAAAGATTTTTTTAAAATGCTTTTTGGCTCACTGATATACAAAAATAATTTTTAAGTAATGCTATAAATAGGAATTTAACTAAAAATACCCTACTGTTTATAAAAATATGATAGAAATCAAGCTCCTGAATGAACTTTGATTCAGTAGAAGAGCTCAATCTTACACATACATCAAATGTAGCATGAAATTTTGTAAAGTGAGCCCATGTTCGCAGAACAATCAGTCACCTGTAGAACACACATTAAATGTCAATCAGCCTGTTAGTGAGCAGTGGGATTATGGGGGGTAGATGTTCCATTGATTATCAGGAAATGGGGGTGGGGGATTGATGCTAGCTGGAACAGAAAGAGATGGGCCTGCCCAACGGCCTTGAGGATGGTGTGGGCCAACTGCAAAGTACTCTGCCAGGCAGAACGCCGAAAGCCAGCACAAATAAGCAAATCAAAATGTACACCTTCAAAAACTTCATGATCTAAAGGTAGAGGTTCTAACAAGTAACCACAAGAAGCAATTCCAAAGTGCCCTAACCGTAATGATAAACAAAGAACATTCAAGAGCAAGAGAGAAGAGGAGTTGAGCCCTGCTGACTAGATCTGGGAAGCCGAGGCAGAGACGCTCGCTCACAGGCTTTGAAGGATAGAGTCTAATCAGCAGGGAAGGGAAATAAAAGATTGACAATATTAGGAATCTCCGATGTGCTGGAGACCGAGGAGGAATTCACCACTGAGTCCCTCGGTCCTTGCATGGATCCCAGAAGGAATGGGTGTCAGCAGCCCTGCTTTGCCAAAAGGGATGCTGGGTTCCAGGAGGCGGCCCTCCACTCCCACAGTTAAGCAGCAGCAGAAGCAGATGTGAATCCAGAAATATGAGCCTTGTGAATCTGCCAGACTCCCATTCTAAGTTAAGAAAAGAAAAGCAGGGAGGCCACAGGCTAAGAGAAAAATGACACAGAATCACAGAAGGAAACTGGCATTTATTGAAAGCTTGTCATACATGACTTTAGTGTTCTTGTGAAGCGATCATTACCATGCTTATTACACAATGTGAAAAGGAAGGTTTAGATAGGTCAAATATGAAGCTAAATATCAGCTAAGAAACAGAAGAGAAGCATAAGGCTAGGGCTGAGTCCTGCCAGACACGTGACTTCCTGTGCACGGTTTCGTGCAATTCCCCCAGACAATTCCCTAAGCCAGGTAGGACTGTTTTTCTGACAGACATGAAAATGAAATATCAAAGCTGGTGACGTCCTCCAAGGTCACAGTCCTAGGAGTAGTGGATCCGAGATGTGATCCAGCTAGCCTGACTGTGGAAGCAAAGCTCTGACTCCTGGACACACTCACAGAAAGAGCAAAGGGGCGCCCGGCCCCTGACAGCCTAGGACAGCCTAGGACGTCAGACATGGGACCTCTCAGCCACGGAGGCCCATTAAACACCTTTGCTGGGGGGAACACGATCAAATAATGTTTTAGGAATAAAGTGCTTCAATAGAAACATCAAGTTTAATTCTAGATGCATAAAGTTTAATGGCATGCATCTTTCCAAATACGGTCCACCACTGGCTCGATGGGGTATAATTAATTTACCCAAGAAGACGAAGTATGTAATTATTCAGCAAACATTCTCGCATCACGTCTAGGCTGCCCAACAAGATGCTGTAATACTCAACATAAAGCACAGAAGATTCACCCAATGCCGTGCCTTTGCCAATTTCTGTTCTCAGTGGAGTGGAGGCTGCAAGGAGAGTACCTGACCTCCCTGATCCTTGGACCTGCTTTCTCAAAGCAAAGACAGGAAGGGAAGGGTGGGAATCACACTACTGGAGCAGGTTTGCTCTTGGCATTCTGTCTGGACTTCTAGTTATCAAGTGCAATGTTCTAGGCCCAACGTGGTCCCCAAACTCAGCAGCCAGGAGGCGCGGCCCTGGCATGGACGGGGCAGGCCCGCGTTCTCCAGCCAAGGGCACAGTCTGACTGACTCATCCGGACTTTGGAGGTCGATTCTGAGGAACCAGAAGTCCCTCAAATCCTCACTGCTTCTCTCCCCTTCCGGCAAGCCCTAGGTCCCCTGCACACCCTCTGTCCCCAAGCCTTCCAGCCTCCCCTCCTGGGCAAGCCCACTGTAGCCTGCGCTCCTTCCTTCCCCCTCCTCTTCCTCCCCTCCGTCCTTGAGTCCCGAAACTCACCAGGTGCAGAGCCAAGGGTAACAGCAGCAGGAACAGCCACAGATAGAGGTGGCAGCTGTTGGTGAACTTGCTCTGCTCGGGGTCGTGGTACCAGCCGCCGGTGAGCGCGGCCCACACGCCCTGCCTGAGCAGCTGCAGCACCTGAGACACCATCCCGGCAGCGGCCCGTCCAGCCCCCTACGCCCTGGGCTCTACCGTGCCCGCGCTTGGGCCGCTCCCCCGCCACCCCCGCCTCCGCCTTCCCCGCCGCTGCCGCCCCAGCTGCTTCTCGGTCCCGACCCGCAGCCCGCGGCTCCGGAGGCCGCTGCTGCCGCCGGGCAGGTGGCCGCCATGTCCGAGGGAGGAGGGATTTTCCCATCGTGCTCCGCGGCAACCGCGCAGAGGATGCTCCCGAGGCCCCTCCCAGAGGCCGCCAGACCGGTCTTGGGGCTGCGCGGTCTCCGACCCCCTGGGCCACTCTTCTTCTTTTCCACCACTCTCCTCTTTGTCCCTGACTGCCCTTAAGGGTGTTCTTGTGTGTACGTAACAGACCAGGACACTTTCCTTTGCGTGGTTCTTTTTCGCATGAGACACCAATAAGAGATTTACTTAAACTCAAGTTCCAACCACACTGCACTTAAAATAATTTCTCCCAGCCACCGCCAGTGTCGCTGCATTTCCTGGACTCCAGACCAGTTCACATTAAGCCCCACCTCTGTCCCCCTTTTCCTCCTGATTTCACAAGTTTTAATTAGGCTTCTTGCCCTTTTTGTACATCTCCTACACCATTCCAGGTAGCAACTGACTCTTTAAACCAACCTCTAGTCTGAGTCTTTCTCTGTTTAAATGGAAGGCCCATGAGATGGGAGCACTGAACTAATATGCTTTCAGCTGCTGTGTATTTCACGACTTAGAGTAGATTCAAATTCTTTGCTGATAGCAGGGTTTGAGAAGGGAGAGTCAAAAGGGAACAATGCTAACTTATGAATGAACAGAGGAAGCCCTGTGTTTGAGGCCTTGAGAATCTTTACTCTGTGAGCACCAGACATGGCTGCCTTGTGTCAGCCATGTTCAACTTATCTTCCTAAACACATTGTACTTCTGACCCGTATCCCTGAGGATGGTCTGGCCTCTTCCTTCTGGTCTGCAGCAATAGCACTGCCCTGGCCAGGCCTAGAGAAGACATGCCCATTTCCTGAGCTGCAGTGAGATGTGGAGGAGCCTGCCCCAAGGAGAGCCCAAAGAATGGGGGAACCCTGGGCCACAGCGACAGCCTCAGCATGTCTGCCCTGGGTCTGAGCCTTTCTGAGTCCTGTTCTCATTCTGTCTAGGAGTCACTGGTGGAAGTCCTGGGAGTCCACAGCTTTCTTCTTTCAGAGTTACAGAAGTGTTTGTGTATCTCCTCAGTGTGTGACATGAATCAACTCATCACACATACTGAAGACCACTTCTCAGGGTCATCTCTATGATGTCAAAGAATAATCATGTGACAGGTGAATTCCTGCCCTCAGGAAGTGTCCTTGTTCATCTGCCCTGAGTCATCAAATATATATTGAGCATTCTCTGTGTGCCAGGCATTTTGCCAAAGGCTAAAAAATTAAGCATAAATCTGGTCCCTACACATCAGGTTCACAACCACAAAGAGGAGACTTGCAATAAAAGGTGCTGTGTGCTCTAACAGGTATATAGGTATTGATCCAGGTACATGAAAGCTCTGGAACACTGAATTGGAGAGAGGAGAAAGGGAGATGCCAGGGAGCCAGGGAACAGGAGCCTGGGCTGAAGATCTGCTTTCCAGATATGTTTTGTAAATGTGAGTGACTGTCTAGACAGATACAAGTACAGATAGGGAAATCTGACAAGCCCAGTGTGCCTAGAGGAAGTGCAGTGGAAGGGGACTAGTGCACAAGCAACTTAACGGGTAAGCACAAGTCAGCTTCCAGGGCACACAGAGGTCTTCAGATTACGTCCTAGGCAGTGGGAGGCTTCACACAGGACCTGACACGTTGGTGGTGCAGGGGAGGCACTGAGCACCTGAGCCAGCAGAAAGGGGCCTGCTGTTGAGGACCAGGTGTGACTTGGGGCTTAGGGAACCAATTCAGGCAGGCCTTTATACCACTGATCTATTTCCCCAGCCCTTTAAGGAACCAATTCAATGTGGTGGTAAAGGAGTGAGATACCTTAAGGAGCTCAGCTCTTGGCTGGAGTGACTGTGCCCTCAAATTAGTTTGATTATGGAGAGTTAGCTGAAAAAGTGACTGTGCAGAATTTGAGTTTCTTGGGGCTTTTGGGTATAGTGGGAAGAGTGTGTTTCAGAGCACAGGAAAGCTGTCTGATACAGATACGTGGACTTAGGAGCAATCCCAGGCCATGCTCTGAATGGAAATGACCATGCGCGAGTGAGGGGCTAAGAGACAGCCCACTCATTATACAATACAAGCACCAAACGCACAGGCAGGAGGAAACAGGAGATACAGAAAAGAGGAGGCTGATGTTACCAGATGTACAAAGCTGAACAGATCAAGGAAGAAGCAGCTTCTAGCATCACGTGACAAAGGAGCGACCAAATGCCAAGGCCAACAGTCATGAGGACTCAGCTATGGGGAGAAGCCCAAGGTGACAAAGCCACAGCAGCTTCAAGGGTAGGAGAGGGTGACACGAGCCCTGTCAACTGCAGAGCTGTGGAGGAGGGGCAGCCCAAGGAAACTTCCCCTCAGCTGGCTCTTGAATGGGCAGGGTAGGATCTAAGCAGGGGCATTGTTGGTTTGGACAGCTGGCTTTATTTTGATAATTAGCTTTCAAATGAAGACACTTAAGCATGCTTCTTGTGCTCTGCTCTACTGTCTGGCTGTCATCTGTTGTCTTGACTTACATTTCAAAGTGCACATTCATGACTCTGAAGTCTGAACCCAGCCCTGTTTCTTAGAACCTCTGCTTTATAATGCCCCCAATACTTATGACATAGATACACATATAGATGCATATATGTATTCTTTTAACTTTAATTTTATTAATTTTAATTCATTAACTTTATTGAAAATCAATAATTATAGAGCAAATTAAAAAGTGTAGACACGTATTGAAATATGAACGATACAAGATGTAGACAGTGAATTCTAGAGAAATATTTCTGAAATAAATACATAACATGAGATTAATATTAGATCATACATTGTAAAAAATTATTTATAAACTTAAATTTATAAACATTGAATATAACAATGAAAATTGTCTAAAGCATGAAGAAGAAAGAGTTTACAGATCAGCCCTATAATAGTTCACTCTGCGCCAGGATCAAGAAACTTATGTTCATATAATTAGAATTCTCAAAGTAGAATGGGATAGCAATATATAGAGATTTTAAATTTCTGAATTTAGTTAAAATTATAGCACCAAATTTTAAAAAAATGAACCTTTTGCAGAAAAAATATGAATAAAATCATAAAAAGATATACAAAAATGAAATTGTCCAAAACTAATTGCAAGGAAAAAAATCATTAAAGCATATACATAGAAAAAACAATAGTTATGGAAAAACAAAATTAAATAGCATCTTATTCCACATTTAAAAAAAAAGAGCAAATGGGTAAGAAACTAGACTTATTCGAAGGACAAAAAAAATCTGTCCTCATTGAATTTTATACTTAGCAAACATGCTTTTGGAAACTAAAAGTAGAATATTTTCCAGTTATACAAACCTTAAATATTCTAATACCTCCAGAGATGATATATAGAAAATAACAAAGACCATCATCCAGGAGGCAAGAGAAGTTGCTGCATGGTCCTGGATAAAAAATAAAAATCTCTCAAAATGGTACTTATGAGGACTATATAAGATATAATTATATTATGTGAGCCCCCATAAAAGGTCATTGAAGATTTCCACAAAACAGTATCATAGATGCATATATTTAAACATGCTGCATATACAAATACAAGAAGACTATTAAAGGGAAACTCCCTTTGTGTAGAATGATACTTTCCCAAATGTGCTGAGTCTTCCTAAGCTAAAAACAGAACATAAGTAATACATTTTATTTCTTGCAAGTGTATATTGTAGTTCTAGAAGTTTAGTGTGAAGTAGAAAGAGAGGATGGAGGTGGAAGAACGTGGGGGAGGGGATCAGAAAAGAAGCAGAGTGGCCTTTACTTACTTTTACCACTAGGTGGCAGAAGAGTACTGTTTGGAGCAGTAGCCTAATGTTAT
Organism: Ctenomys sociabilis; assembly: GCA_004027165.1. Classification (NCBI taxonomy): domain Eukaryota; kingdom Metazoa; phylum Chordata; class Mammalia; order Rodentia; family Ctenomyidae; genus Ctenomys; species Ctenomys sociabilis. Next base: position 165,397 of record PVKA01000509.1, on the reverse strand, counting down.
ACTCGTCCCCCCACACACACACACAACAGTTCTTTTCACTTAATTAGCTGATTGACTACTTATAAAGGCCAGTGTATATCTTCTGTGTGTTTTCTGGAGGATTTAATTTTTTTCTTAACCTCCTGTGTACTGTCTCTGAAGAACAGAGAAATAGAAATAATAGAAGCCAAGAATATTCCTAGTAATAACTGAAGAACTTGCACACAGATTTTTAAAAGAACTAAATATTACCTAAACATTAAATAGGCACATCATTCTCACATGTCCATAATGGTAAAAGAAAAACTAACGTTAAAATAGACCCTGTGGGCACTGACTGCATCACAGAGTAAGGAGCTGGTACACTCACTGACTCACAAAATCAATGACCACGTAGGCAAAACCACTGAAACCAGCCACTTTAAGGCCACTGAAGTTAAACAAAGCAATGAATCAAGCCAAAACCAGCTACAGAAGAGAAACTATGGAACCTGGGGAAGACAGGGTGACCTTAAACAACCCTAGACAATTATAAGGGCATAGAGAGTTGTAAGCCTAGAAGATACAACATCATAAATATACCAGTTCCTGCTCAATTAATCTGTAACTAACTTAATCCCTATTCTAGAATCCCAAAGGAATAAACCGAAATCACACACCTAGATGCAGATGACTTTGATAGCAGCTCAATAAAGCAGCACATACTACGTGATTCACTTTTCTGTTTTGTTTTATTTTTTTAGTTAGGGCCTCACTCTGTAGTTCAGACTGGTCTGGACTCACTGTGTAGCCCAGGCTGGCCTTGAATTCTGGACCATTGTCACTGAGGTTGAGGCCTGTTCCAGCCTCATAAGTACTGGGGATTACAGGCATGCACCACCACACCCAGCTGATTCCATTTATGTACAACAAAAAATCAGACAAACCTAGCTTTTGATAGCAAGCCTATGAGTGAAAGCATAAGAGCATGTCTAGAGTTTGGTGCATCCTCTGGTAGTGTCCAGCATGGAAAAGAAAGTACAGAAGAACTTCTAGGACGATACTGAGATTTCTGGGACACATGTTCTTAGACAGGTCAATGAGGTAGGACAGAGAGTTAAGAGGAAGGATGAAAGAGAACTTGTGGAAAATCATGTTCAAAATCTAAGAAAGACATTTGTACTATGACCTAGGAGCCATATGGAAAAAAAAAATGCAAGCAAGAGATGTCAAAATAAGAGAAAGGAAAACATCTGCATGAAAATACCACAAGCAAAGAAATAAAATATAGATAAGGCCAGGAAAAACATGTATGCCTCCTGAGCATATGGATAAGTTATTTAATGTACATAGGTCTCTTTAAACTTAGTAAGTAAAGACTGATCAAAAATAAGCAGGCCGGGGGAGGCTGGTGATGTATTCAGTAACATAGGCACCTGCTGGCAAGTACAAGGTCCTGAGTTTGATCCCAGGGTTCCAAAGAAGAAAGAGAAAAAATAGGCAGAGGCAGAAAAAGGAAGTTGACAGAATGGAAAACTGCAGGGATAGACAGCAGTTGTGCAGAGACATCAGTCCTGGATCGTTACAAGGTACACGTGCATGCATGCAGGGCACACAGCGCACTGTCACAGCATGAGGCGCTGCACCACATCCACTGAAATCGCGTGCCAGTGCCCTGTGACTCATGGGCCGCATGCTGGGAATTTATTCCACCTGCCTGCTGTCACCAAACACAGGAAGATGCTAACTGCAATGCGGGGTGTGAGGAGACGATCGAAAGCAATTGAAATTTGCATCGAAGGATATCACTGAAGAATGAGAAATGGCTAAAGAGAACGAGGCTGATTAAAAGTCCTGCCATGAAACCATCCCCAAGATTCATGACAGGAAACACCAAGGCAGGCACTGAGAGCCACTCACAGATCAAGGCCTGAGCTGCGACCCAGAACCCACTTACTGACACGTAGTGCCATCACAGCAATTAAATCTGCATGCTGAACTTTTGGTGTAGGAACAATAACTGTTAGAGAAAAAAAAAATAGAGTTAGAGAAAAACAACTGCTATCTGATGCTTGGCTGCTGGGGCGTCAGCAGAGGTCTCTGTGTCCCACTGTGACACACATGCCATAGGTTCCCAGGGGCTGCACTAAGGTCTACTACATAGATATCAGAGGTACATTTGCAGGCCTCTAGCTCTGGACATGCAGTTACATCTATTGCTCAAAATATGCAAACTAAAGTCTCAAGCAGAGAAATGGATGGCTGGAAAGTGAAGGGTATGTAGAGAACAAATCTGGATTTCTAACATCCTTTACTATGTGTGGCTCTTTATTTACCTGTTTGTTTGTCAACATGGGCCAATGAGCCCAGAGCATTTGCACTGAGCTGCATCCCCAGACCTTTATCATTCATTTACTTTGCTACTGCTGCTGCTGTCGAGACGGGGCCTTACTAAGGTCTTGTAGTTACTCAGGCTGGATCCAGCTTGTAGCCGTCTTGTTTCAGGCCTTCTAAAAATGGGTAAGAACAACTGGTTCCATACACTTCAAAAAAAAAAAAAAGCGTAGAGTCTCACTATGCAGCTTGGACTCATAGTGATCCTCCTATTTTCAGCCTTCTCTGTGCTGGGATTATAGGCATGCACCACCATACCCGGTCTCGGTGGCTGGCTCAGTGCATGTGGGGGTGGGGCTGGCACAACATGTAGCACCAGGGATCAAAACAACTCTCTGTGGACTTTTTTAAAACATGTATTTTATCGTAAAAGTATGTATGCAAGCAATACTTAAGACCACATACATAAAAGCTTCCTGGCTGCCTTCTACATGGATTCCAAATCTGTAACATATTAAAAAATGAAGACACTCATCTGTGACTGATAAGCACAAAAAGGTTAACTGTCCCACTTTTAGAAGCAGATTCAGTAGCCATCCAAGTAGGAAAAATAAGGGTTCTAGCTCCCCGAGTTAAGATGGAGGATGAATATTCTATGTAGATGAAAGTGAGGCCTCAGAACACGCCTGCTATCTAATACCAGAATGGGTCAAGATCTTTGCAAGATGTTACTCTCAAATATTTGAGAGTTAGGCTGAAGACTTTCAAAAGATAATCTTACTGTTATTATCAAAAAGCAGTTTTCTTTAAGACATGTCAGTTAAGAGAAGACCCTTAAAAGAAATACTGCAAGCTTTGGCCCATTGAGCCCCATGCTTCACTGCATGACGCTCTAAGGATCAAGAAGAGGTCTGCTGTCCCTGTGACTCAACAGCACTCTCCAAAGGAGCCTTCACAGCTCTGCGATTCGCTGCAGCTCTCTGAGTGCCTCACATTTATTTATCAGCGACTTCGGGACAAGAAAACAACTCTACCAGGCAGCAGTAACAGCCGGGTGATCAGGAAGCCCTGCCAGAATGCAGCTGTGGCTTTGCGCCCAGGAAGTTCTCACAGAGAATAAATCCCAGCCCAAAGCAAGGATCAGCGCCTGCACACTCCACCACACTTGTAAGGAAAGGAGAGGCCACACAGGTTCACTGGAGAGTGCTCAAGAAGGTTCAGAAAGTAGTTTAAAAGGCCTGGAAAAGAGAGAGATAGAGAGAGAGAGAGAAAGAGAGAGAGAGAGAGAGACTGCTTTATGAACCGAAACTCTCAAATATAGACGAGGTGCTGAATTAGCACATTGGACCTGCAATAATTTGGGGAAAGGTGTTGCATTTATTTAGCATTTCTCTTCTGAAGAAGTTTGGAAACATTGCCTGCCTAACTTTTCTTGTTAACTCTTACCTTATCTGTCCTATTCTTAAGGGGTAAGTTAGTATTCATACTTTTATATATGGGTTTGAAAACTAGGTTCTTAAAAGAAAAATAAAATTCTCTAACCAGGCTCATGGTATGGATTTGAATTTTGTTGTGGGGCCTAGCACAGTTTAAGGAAATCACACACTGTCTCCTAAGATAGATCTGAAATGCAGGGAAACTATCATTTTGATAGCATAAATAAGGGCCCTGCAGAGTAAACGTGCACAAAGCAGAAAAGCCACCTGGCAAGAGCGGGAGGCGGGAGGCACTTTATAAAAAACAAAGCACGTACAAACCTATAATTCTATGGCTTATTATCACTGTGACGGCAGAGGGATCACTTGTTCTTCCTTATCATCTTGATCCTCTGTGTTCTCTGTTTGCGCTATCTCGTGGGTTGTGAAGAGTCAGCCATTATGCTTGAAAAGTCAATTATAAAAAGTTCAAACTAATGTTGATAGGACAGATCCATACAATGGCAACTCCAAATGGAATGGCAGTCTTCCTATCTGAGACCCAAGGCCGGGAGGTCTGCAGTCTTTCTTCTGAAAGGCTATCGTCAAGGCTCTGAAAATGACCTTGGCCTCTGGGAACCACTCAGGCTCCTACACTGTTGCATTATCCAGAGAAGGAACTCATTGTCCACTTTCCCAGCTCTGGCTGAAATCTGTAACTTTGGGAGGAAAGGACAGGCAGAGGTCCAGTCTTGTCCAGTCTGTGATTAAAGTTGAAGAAACCCTGGAGCTCAGGCTTACTCTGCCTGAGGCTGAAAGCCAGCAGAAACCCTAGAAGAAAGAGTAATCTGACACGCAGACAGAATTCAAATCCTGACACCAACAGCCACGCCAACACTTGCTAGCCGACTACCACCCCAGCCACCCTCATTATCATCCTTATTTCTGTTCAATGAATCCACACCCTTAAATGTAAGAAAATGAAGGCAGAGCAGCAGATTTAAGAAAAAAGGGCTAATAAGTCATTCCAAAAGAACTTCATGCAACATTGCATTTATAAGCACCCACCTACATGAACTAGACCTTCTGGAGCTGTGAGGCTAAACATTCCCTCATGGTATTTCTGTTCTCTTCCTCTTTCTCCAGCTAGTAGCTTGCCCAAATCCCTTAGCTCCTTCCAGGATTTGCTCAGCTTCTTTCCCCAGGAGGCCATCCTGTCCATCCTGAATGTCGCAGTTTTCTGCTCACCCTACCTCCGTGGCTCATCCCTGATGGCCTCATACTCCTGTTCTGATACAGCCATTATTGAATTCTAACACACTATACAAGGTACCTGCTTGTGCATTTTTCCACCTACTCCTGCTAAAAGACAAGCTCTATGAAGACAGGGCATTTCATTGTGTCAGCATTCATACCCCAGGCCGCAAGAATGTCCCTGACATTAAAACAAAGATGTGATCAGACTATACTCTCTGCTCCTGTCTCTTTTATGAATCAAGAGGACACACTTACTTTGTTACAATGTTTTTCATGGTGAAAAAGGAAACTACACATTCCATTTGCTCAGCTATTTGCTTGGCAAGCTTGCCGTTTTCAGATGTGAAAGATCCAAAGCCCTTGGAAATTATAGTTTCCATCATCTAATAGTGACTGTCCTGTGGAATATGCTGAATTTTTTTTTAAATAATCAAACTAAGCCTTAAGAAAATCTACCAAATGTAAGCAAAAAAGGGTAGGAGAGATAAATATGCTATTCAGTTTTCTCTTCTAGTAAGTCCTCCATAAATAGTAATTAATATGAAGGTAACAGCTTTTACAGCTTTAACCGCTCTGCATTAATACATGACCTCAGAGAATACTCAGAATAACCCGTGGGACAGATACCACTGGCCAACACTATGTGACCAGGAGACACTGAAGAACCATGACAGTCTGTGGGCTGAGTAGGGACAAAGCAGGGACTGGAACTGGGGCCTGATGGTAGCCAAGCTGTGCATCAGTGCCTGCCTGTCTTTCCTCACGCAGCAGGTAATGTTGGGTCCCACTAAATGAGGCTTCTCAGGAAAATCCTCACACAAAACCACGCCGTCTTCCTCTCCCAAAGGGTGGCCCAAACTCAGCAGTGATAGTGCATTGCAAAGCCCCTGGCCAGCTAACAAGACACCTTTGTCTTACAGACTGCTGCAGAGCTGGGCATGGTGGAACACACCCAGAAGCCCCACACTCGGAGAGGCAGAGGCAAGAGGAACCCAATTTTCAGTCCAGCTTGGGCAATTTAGTGATTTAGTGAGACTCTGTCTCAAAATAAAAAATAAAAAATAAAAAGCATTGGCGACAGCTCAGGGCAGAGGCCTTGGGCTCAAAGCCCTGTATTAAAAAAAAAAAAAAAAAAAAAAAGGCCACCAGATCTGATAAGGCCAATTCCCACTGACTTTTTATTAAGAACAATCCTACTGACATAAGGGAATGAAATTCCCAACCTGGGCCAAGTTCACATTCTCTAAAACTGAAGAATGAATTTTAGAAACCAATAGAGGTTAAGACCAGAATATATTTATTGAGGGAAAGAAAGTTCCTGTCTGAGAGAGGAATAGAAAAGGGACCCCGGGGCCAGGGAGACAGCTCAGTAGAATAAGTACTTGCCTGGTAAGTGCAAAGGCCTGAGTTCAATTCCTGGTTCCACAAAAAAGAAGAACAGGGACCAGAAGGGTTGCTCCCCAATCTGTCTCTATCAGGGATTTTTGTAAAGCAAAACCATATGGTGAGGTGGATCTGAGGTAGAGAACACGGGAACTCACTAGGTGGGCATGAGGTGGGACACAATTATTTCAATCAATAAGATTACAAGCTCAATTGCTCAGGTAAAATTGATTAAATCCAGGACCAAATGGGGAAGCGAGACAAGTAGCAAGCGGGAGTGAATACACGACAGGGTCTCTTCCTGTTGGGGGCTGGTTAGTGACTCTTCCATATGGAAGAGCCTTGTGCTCTAACCCCGAAGGTGCTCAAAATAAGAGACCTATTTACAAGATAAATCCCTAGTATTGATCTTTAGGGAGGCAAGTATTTGTTTGATCTTTGTCTTGAGGTCCAGCCCACAGCAGGTGTCTGTCTCTCCCAAAGTTGCAAAGTCACCTTTTGTCTTCTTGAGGTCCTGGCCCTGTATGACTGCCTGTAATATTCTAACTCAGCCACCTTCAACACTATCATTCTGTATTTTCCATCTAGAAATATGACAGTTTTGTGAGAAATAACTAAAAATTGGAGAAAACACTTTTCTTACCAAAGATGTTCCCAGTTATTAAAACAAACACATAATTCTTGAAGAAATATTTTTCTTACTTCTCCAGGGTTTTTATAATCCTCATCTCAGATAACTTGACTGGCTAAAATCTTACTCTTTACTAATCTGATTTTCTTTATCAGTATTGCTTAAAGAATAGAAAAACTGAACTACATCATGCATTCTTTGCTGCTGCTGAGTGGTCCCAAGGCCAGGAACACTATGATCACTGTTCCGCGTCCCCACTCCTGCCCGTCTTGTGTCCCCAGCCCTTCCTGAAGGTCCCCCTGATGTTCTTTCTCCTCTGCTAGACACTCTTCTGCTAAAGGTCTCCAGGCAACCGGGACTTCAGCACCTGTCCTGTGACCAGGCCCCCAGACCCGCTGCTCATCCTGTGAACTCTGCTCACCAGGGACCCCACATGCTGGTACCTACTCCTCTGTCCAGGCCTAATTTCTTCACCCTTCTTCGTACTGATGCTGTAAGGCAAAACTCCATAATGGCAAAGTAGCTTTAGATTCACTCTCTTTCCACTTCCCTGCGCCCATTTAGTTTTTTCATGGTAAACTGCATTCCATTCCTACATGTGGAAGCTAAATTTTGAAATGTCGGAGGCCTCCTCTTTTCCATTGGCAGTGGCAGCTGTCTCTTCCCCTCCTTCTCTCCACTGTCCTCTCAGTACAGCAGATGTCACATGAAAGAGGAGCTCCCTCTTGCTACTAACTGTGGTGTTTCCTCTCAGATTCAGGCAGGAAACGAAGTCAAAGGAAATGAGAGAGGAGGGAACAGTCAGTCTATTAACCTCCACAGAACCCTAAAAGCCAGGGTTCTGGGCTCACAAGAGGGTTCATTTCGATCTTGTAGGCTCAGTGCTTTTATTGTGTTTTTGTTTCTTTTTTTGGCAGACCTGGGGATTGAACTCAGGCCCTTGTGCATGTCAGACAAGGCTCAGTGCTTTTAGCAAAAGCTTGCTGAGGAATCCCAGCCTGACTGCACTGGGCAGCAACAGCACAAGACATCCATCATCCAGCTGAGGATTTGATGTCCTATGGCAGCAGGAGCTCCATCAGCAAGACCTTTCTCTTCTCCACCCCCCTTTAACTGGCCTCAGGCCTCCTGTAAGCACTTAAAAAAGGAACTGAAGATCTTGGGGTTTTGTGTATATGTCCTATAACTATCAATATTTCCTGAATTGGAAGTTAAAACAGAACTGCGCAAAACATTTATCTGTAGCTTTATTTAAAAAATAGCAATCAAAGGGCTGGCTAAATAGCTCAGTGGATTAAAGCACCTGCAAGCAGGCGCAGGGTCTGGGGGTTCGATCCTCAGGCCTGCTGTGCCAGCCCTGCACTGAGACAGCAATTGAGACTGGGCATGGTAGTGTGCACCCGTAATCCCAGCTCTTGGGAGGCTATAAACAGGTAGATCACCACGAGTCTGGTCTAGTAGTAAAACTCTGAACACCTTTTAGACCCTTCCCTAAAAATACAAACAAGAACAACAAAAATAAACATCCACATTTTCAACTTCATCTGTTTACAAAAAAATAAAAATTTTAAAAAAGTAATCAATTACATGGAAACATTTAATGCTTTTCATGAAAAATAATTATTTTTCTAAAGCTGTAATGCATAGGGAAGTTGACTGACATCATTTGTCAATTGTATGACTCCCTTTTTATGTCTCCCTTTCTAGTAGAAGATAGCTGTGTTCTCTGTACCAGTGCTGGTGGACCTATGGCACATGTGTGGCGAGGGTGCTGCTCTTCATGCTTCTGCTCTGTCGTATATTCTCCTGGGTGGAGCACATGGCCTCAGGGGGATATGCGCAATAGTTGAAAAAAGTAGCATTAAAAAAAAAAAAAAGGTATTTTACTTAGGGACAATTATAGATTTGCATGCACCTATAAGAAAAAGCACAGGTCTTCTGTGAACCTTCTTACACTTTTGTCACAAGTAATAGCTTGCATAATTACAGAAAATCACAGCCAGGAAATCACCACTGATCAAGCCCAGGAGCTCACTGTTTCCATTTGTGCGAGTACCGAGTACCGGTTCTGTGCAATTTTGCTAGTATGTAGCTTTGTGCAACCACCACAGAAAGACACAGCAGCCCAGCCACTCACCTCCCATGCTGCCCACGGAGACCCACAGCCAGCGCCCTTCCTCCCACCCCCGCCTCTCAGCTCCCAGGCGATCTTTTCCAAGGTGGAAGTATCTAAGTACTTTCAGCTAAGAGTGGATATTCGCTGCTACTCTACCTAAGCGCAAATTGTGGAGGTCTCTTAAAGATTAGCAGCAATAGGGAATATGATGTCATTATCAATAAACCCTACACAGTGCTCTCCAAAAGAACCTTCCGCCTAGGTGTGATTTTTTTTCTTCAGTACCAGGGATTGAACTCATGACCTTGCACTTGCCAGGCAAGCACTTATTGTATTGAGCTATCTCCCAGGCCCCTACATGCAGTTTTGTGGTATTAAAATGACATCAGCCTTTTGGAAATATTAGTTTACTTATTTATTGTGGTACCAGGGATCAAACATAGGACCTTGCACTTGCCAGGCAGAGGTGCTTATGCTGCTAAGCTACCTTCCCAGCCTGAAATATTGGTCTATTGAGCTAAGAGAAATTTCCACAATTTGCCAAATTTTATCATTCAAAATCAAGAAATGACACTCATTAACATCACTATTGGGCCAGGGATATAGCTCAGTGGCATAAGCACCTGCCTGGCAAGGGCAAGGTCCTGAGTTTAGTCCCTGGTACTGCAAAACAAAATATTAACATCACTATTATATATTATTAATAACACTAATAATACACTAATATTATCAACACACTATTAATATCATGCATCAATCTTACAAAGAAAATCTTGAAGAACCTACTGTACTTACACACTGGTTGAGCTCACAACAGCAGGAAGGAATTTCCAAATTTCTGATTTCTGCTTGGAAGCTCACACCTTAATGTTAGCAACAAGTCCTAGTAGAACAGAGGGCTCACTTTCAAAGGTGTGTGATCTGGCATCTGAGTCTGAACTAGCTATTTTATTTTACTGATTGATTTTTGTGGCACTGAGGATTGAACTCGGGACCTTGCACTTGCCAGGCAGGCGCTTATTGTATTGAGCTATCTCCATGGCCCCTGAATTAGCATTTTTAAAAACCAGTGATAGTGGTACTTCATAAAAAGGTGGCAAGGTCAGCACAACTTAGAAAATCCCCTGAGTGCTTTTTCTGAAAACACCCGGGGCACCTGAGTATGTGCCAGAACTGCTTTCCACATGGTCCCATTTTGCCATATAGAATAGTAAGAACCCAGGGATAATTTTTACTGCTCTGTCAGGGATATTTTATAGTGAGCCTGGCACCAGTCAGGGTGGCTAATGCCTGTAATCCTAGTACTTTGAGAGGCTGAAGCAAGAAGACTGAATATTTGAGCTCAGACTAGGTAATTTAACAATGTAGCGAGAAATGTCTTGAAAAACTATTTTAAAAAGGGTGGGGAGGCTGGGCATGGTGGTACATCCCTGTAATCCCAGCATTTGGGAGCATGGAGTAGAAGAATCAATGAGACTTTGAGGCCACTCTGAGCTACAAAGTGAGCTCAAGGCCAGCCTGAAGTGTATAGTGAGACTCTGTTTCAGAAAGACAAATAAAAGGGTGTGGGTAGGAATATAGCTCAGTTGGAAGGCCCTGGGTTCAATCTCCAGTACCACAAGAAAGAAGAAACAAAGAAAGAGAACCTGATTTTTTTTAGAGACCTATGAAACACTGAAGAATAACACATTTTGGTCCTGCTATAAAGAATAAACTTAAGTCATTTGCAGAAGACTGGATACACTCAAGAACATAATGTTAAATGAAGTCACTCCAACACACAAGCTTAAATATCACATAGTTTCTCTTAGTATAATTATAAAGTAAAAGATAGATAATAGGAAAAGTGAGAGAGAAAACCAGGAAAAAAAGGTATTGTAATTCAGTGTAGACAATGTATCTTAAGGTATACCCGAATTTAGTATAGTTGTCTTATATGTTCTTTGGCCTATTAGTCTGGTTTTTCAATCAGAAAATAATATAATTAACTTTATAAACTCTTATAAGATAAATAAATGAATCTGATGCTGGAAAAACAAAAGTAGGGGTGGAAGGAGGGGTGGAAATAGAATTGAAATGTTACATACGTATACCAATTCCCTACAGTGAATGTAATCATCATGTACTAGAAACACGGACACATAAAAAATAAAAAGTATAATTGTATTAATAATTTCCATCAGCTTTTTTGAAAATAGGGTTAATGTTTAGAATATTCACCTTGACTGACTGTGTATGCTGGTATCTGTGATCTAAACAACTACATTGAGGACAGCAATGTGAAATACAAAAACCACAGTTGAATACCTCTCGTCTTGGTCTTCTAAGTAGGTACTGATTCTACTGTCTTATCAATTATTATTATACACTCTATAAAATAAACTTTAAAAAGAAGTAAAGAGGACTGGCAAGATAGCTCAGCGGACTAAGTGCCTGCTTGGCTAGTGCAGGGACTAGGGCTTGATCCCTGCTACTGCATGCCTTGCTGGTCCCACTAAGCTGGAGACTGGGTCCAGGTCTGGTAGTGCATACCTGTAATCCCAATGCTAAGGAGGATGAAAACAGGAGGGTTAAATTAAATTAAAGACAAGAAAACAGAAAAAAAATCAAGGTTTCTTGAAAGTGCTAATAATCATTTGTCCAACCCTGCATAGCTATTTGTTAATCTGAGCAACAGACTTGATGATAAAAATAACCACCATTGTTAATCAGCTATTCTTGTTTTGAAAATCTGTAACATGTATTGCCCTATGTTGTCCTATTTTTGCCTTTGTTTCTCCTATTTGCTTTTGTTTTTACTCTTCAAAATAAAATAAATAAATAAGTTTTTTGAAAGAAAATAGAAAATAAAAATTGGTTCTGCTGGGCCAGGGAGATAGCTCAGTGGAATAGGTGCTTGCCTGGCAAGCACAAGGTCCTGAGTTCATTCCCTGGTATTGAAAAAAAAATCAGTACTGCTATAATCTATGTAGCTCACTGTTGATTTTTACATCCTCAGTGCAAATGTCAATTCAGAGAACAAAGTAATAACAGTCATCTAATGAGGAAAATAGACTTTGTTGGCCCCTGTAAGATTCTCAGAGATCTTTGTGTGCACTTTCACCACTGAGCTAAAATAACAGTTGCAAGGTAACTAAAGGAAGACTCTTGCAGTGAAACCAAAAGACTTGAAAACTCAAAAGTATCTTCTTCTAAGACAGAGACTGAAGAATAAAATACAGAAGGCAATCCCACTCCAGCTCTTCCCTCTGGCTGGACACCAACATAATGCCCTCTTCATCTGATTCCTTTGAACGGTCCCTGGTTCTTACTTTATCTTCTACTTACATACAAGCATAGCACAAAGCTCTGTGTCATCATCTGCCCTTGTGTGGTGTCATTCAGGGTGCTTGTGCTGGGCTGGACACAGAGGTGTGGTTATAGTACATACCTCTGGACAGTGCACCATGCCCCTCCTTCTTCTCCAACTCTAGCATTCAGATGGTTAAATATCAAAGCCTGAAAGCAACCAGTGTTGGATCTCAGGATCATCAAGCCCAAACTGACCCCTGTGCTCTTGGGTGACAAGTCCAGGCCACTGCTCTGGCTTCCACAAAGACAGTATGAACCATGAGCAGACAGTCAGAAACTCTTGGCACACCTCTGGGTATGCCTCTGTTGAGATGTTGGGTTTACCACAGTGGTGTTTGCAGGCAGCAGAGAGCAGAGCACATGGGGTCCAGAGTGGGTGTGAAGCCCAGATGCAGCTCTGGAGGCCTTCTCAGCTCCAGAAACCATACCAGAAATGATGGCCTTAGGAAATAATGATGGCCCACAAAGCATTCTGCATACAGCACTGCTTGCCAAACAGCACCACCATCCCTGCTCACCTCTCTCTGTTCCTGGCCCTCTCCCTTGTGGCCACATAACTAGCTGTGCCCAAAGCGACCTGCAGCAAACAACTTTCTCCCTGAAACCATTTCAGGGCCGCTCCACACCACCCTCCACAAAGCCTGCTTAAGCGGAACACCTGGAGGAGCGACGATAACCACCTCCCACAAGCCCTGACCTGCGGGTCTCAAGCCCCAAATGTTTTTTGTAAAGTGGTCCCACACTCACGTCGTTGCTTGACTTGAAATGGCCGGAGGCTGTTAGCGGCGCTCGGCGCACTAAGCCCACCACTCACTGGTCACAATGTGCTCACCTTTCAGGGAGAAATCCAAGTGCTTGATCATGAGCTGGGACTGTGCCTTATGCCACTGGAAATGTTAAATTTTACACATGTGCTATGTTATTAAAATCCCCCCAATTGTAACTTTCTGAAATTTACCTGAACCCCCTCGTTTTGGATTAGGGAGTTTAGGCCTGTAATGGTGACTAAATCCTTATGGTTTGGTTCTTTGCATTTTGTTGCCAACACTTCCATCTTTATTTCCTAAGACTAACATTTCTAATAGGTTCAAGCCCTCCTAAAGTCTTCTATTGTCCTGTAAACCTCAAATGTGATTTTTTTTTTGCCTAATCACAGATTTCCACATTTATTTTCCTTTCTGTAGCTTGAATTTAATTATATAACTGCTTCATTCTAAAACACCAAGGAATCCATCAACCCCAGCATTATTTTCCAATCTTCAGTCAGTAAAGTGATCTTTTTGTTTGTTTTTTTTACAGAACTAGGGATTGAATTCAGAGCCTTGTGCTTGCAGTAAAGTGATCTTAACCAATTTGTTATATCCACGTGCTAATGTACCATTTTTCCTCTTATCTTGACTTTTTAAAATTTATGTGGGAATTTTAATTTTATTGCTGTAAAGAGAGAATACATATTGCCTGTCATAAGAAGGTAAGTTGAAATATCAAAGGAAAAAAAAAAACTATGTTTCCCAAAAGGGCAAGTCAGACATCTGCTTGCTATTTACGAAAAGGGATAAGAGCCAAGACTTACTGAGTATTCACTATGCACCAAGTGTCTCTCCACCTCCCTCAAATCTCCTAACTCAGTCTTCCCAACCACCCTATGAGTTGGCTACTTATTACTGTTATTTTATGATGGAGTAATGAGTCACAGACAAAGTAACTTGCTTAAGGTCACATAGTTGATAAACGGATTTAAGCAGCAAACTCCATCCCGAGGTGATTCAGAACCAGTTTCCAACACAGGCTCTCCAGCGGTCCTCAACCAGGAGCCCAGGACCCAAGCGTAGGGAAATCTGATTGCTGTGGGATAATTTAAATTTCTCCAATTTTAATACCTGACTTTATTATCTCCGTACCCTTGGTATCCGGGATCCTCACAACCTCTGCACGCAAGCGTGCGCGCGCACAGTGACAGGCGGCCCTTCCCGCAGAGCAGCCGGCCCACACGGGCGCCAAGGGCTCTGCCCGCGGCGCTCGCTCCGCGCCGCCTCCAGCCACCTGCAGACTTCAACCTCGGGCACTAGGTGCCTCGACGCGCGACTGGCCAGGGTCCCGCGCCGCGCTTCGGTAGTCAGGCACCAGGCCCGGGCCTCACACCGGTTTTCCCTGCTCGCCCCCCGGCTGTTGAGAGAAGAGGGCGCCCCGACTTCACCACCTCAGCTCAGACTCCCCACTCTCAGCCCGGCCCACTCCCGGCCCCGCCCGCGGGCGCGTGGGCGCGGCGCGCCTCGGCGCCAGGGGGCGGGCGTGGTGGGCGCCGGAAGGTGGCAGCGTAGCGGGGCGGGGCCGAGCGTGGGGGCCGGCGGGGGCGTGCCCGGGGTGCGCAGGGGCCTGGAAAGGGCGGGCTCCTCGGCGGGGCGCGGGCGGGCTGCGGGCCGGCGCTGCCATGGGCGACAGCGCCCCCGGCCGCGGGGACCTCCGCCGCAGCCCGGCCGACGCAGCAGGCGCAGGGAGCCCGCCCGGGGCCCGCAGGCGGTGGGCGTGACCTCGCCGGGCGATGCGCGCCCCGGGCTGTCCCGGAGGCTGAGGCCGAGCCCGCCGTGCCCATGGCCGACCCGCCGCGATCCCTGGCGCCCGCGTCCTCCCGCCCGGGCGGCGCGTCCCCGGCGGGCGCGGGGCTGTGGGCCGCGCTGTACGACTACGAGGCGCGCGGCGAAGACGAGCTGAGCCTGCGGCGCGGCCAGCTAGTGGAGGTGCTGTCGCAGGACGCCGCGGTGTCGGGCGACGAGGGCTGGTGGGCCGGCCAGGTGCGGCGGCGCCTGGGCATCTTCCCCGCCAGCTACGTGGCGCCGTGCGGCCCCGCGGCCCCAGCCGCGCCTCAGGTGCCTCCGCCGCGGCCCGGCTCGCCCGTCCACGTCGACTTCGAGCGGCTGGAGCTCAAGGAGCTGATCGGCGCAGGCGGCTTCGGGCAGGTGTTCCGTGCCACCTGGCAGGGCCAAGAGGTGGCAGTGAAGGCGGCGCGCCGCGATCTCGAGCAGGACGCGGCGGCGGCTGCTGAGAGCGTGCGGCGCGAGGCGCGGCTCTTCGCTATGCTGCGGCACCCCAACATCATCGAGCTGCGCGGCGTGTGCCTGCGGCAGCCGCATCTCTGCCTGGTGCTGGAGTTTGCACGCGGTGGGGCGCTCAACCGCGCTCTGGCCGCCACCGACCCACGCGCACCTGGCCCGCGCTGCGCTCGCCGCATCCCTCCGCACGTGCTGGTCAACTGGGCAGTGCAGATCGCGCGTGGCATGCTCTACCTGCACGAGGAGGCAGTGGTGCCCATCCTACACCGGGACCTCAAGTCCAGCAACAGTAAGTGAGCGGCGGGGCCAGCCGGGGGCGGGCCCCTAGTGGGGAACTCAGGTGCAGAGGGGCGATAGTCAACCATAGGCTCCACTCGCATCTTCTGCTCAGTCTTCCCAAGGCACACGGTGGCCAGGCTGGGTTTGGGTACTTGCTTTGGAGCACGATACTCGCTCACCTTGATTTGTTGTCGTTGGTGCTCTTTAAAAAGACACGCACCAGGTCTGCTTGTAGATCAAACATTTGTAAATAAGTAGACTTTCAGGAAACTTCAGGGGTGAGCTTGGCCTTAAGGTACCTTAAGCGAGATGACAAGTAATTATGTATTCATCCCTGTAACAGGGCAGGGTTTTCCCCTAGTCGTGTGGGTAGGATTTTGCAAACTGAGGCCTTCCTAGGATTATGAGGCACCTCTAGCTTTTTCTCTGGCAGCTGGCCTTTGCCATCGTAAAATGCGCCTTTACTTCCACTTTAGAAATGTTTTGTTGAGTTGCTATTCTGCCAATATGTGTGTGCGCACGCACACACGCTTGCAGCTTGCAGTATCTCTTGAACCTAAGACCTTGTGCTCCCTAAGGAGGCGTTATATCATATTCTTTCCCTTTAATTATGGCTTCATGTCCTTTAACGTTTCCAAAGACTTTTCATTTTAGTGCCTCTCTATATGACATGTGAGTTATTATTGATTGTTTTTTCCAGGCAGGATTCACTCCTTTGTGTCTTTATAAACTCTGAGATTAAGAGCAAGCCATTGTCCTTGCACAAGTCCTTGAAATCCCAAGGCCCATGTCATGTACTTTATTTATGAATCAGGGTGGATTTTCTAGATGTCAGCAAAGAACTACCATGTGACTCAAATGCAAGTTTTGTCAAATTTTGCTTTATTAATGAATTAGTAGAATTACTGTTTGAAGCTGTTTCTTTGCTATTGAAAATCACTTTATATTCCTAGAAGGAAGTGAAATCTCTTGAAGGGTTAAAGGATGCAGCCAAAACTGGCATTGGCCTACCACAGCAACATGTCTGCAAGGCTTGTAAAACCTGCTGAGACAGGATTTACCTGAAAGGAAATAGCGTCCTCTGAGCACAGAAAGAAGAGCCACATGAAAAAATGATAGATTTGACTTATGTTTGTATAGATGATTTTTTTTCCCTACCAGAAGCCTTCAGTGCTGAAATTTATTTGAAAACTACTAATGTAGCAATTGCCCTTGATATAAGTAATCTGAGTGTTGTATCCCTATATGAGGTTGAATACTTCTAGGTTTTATTTGATAACTTTGTTCCCCCAAGTCTGGCATGGTTTAGATCTTAGCTGCCTCAGTGACAGAGCAGAGTATAACACAGTGTAGCAGGAAGTGATGGTGGTGGCATGTCTTACCCTCTGACATGGAATGCTCCCAAAGGACTCTAGAGTTCACTTGCTTTTAGACAAAGTAGAGACACACTGTGATTTTCAGTGAGCTGATTTTTGTAAATAATTTCAAAGCTGATAGTTTGTACTATAAGTGTGCACTTATTTCCTTTTGTGTACTTTGGTTGAAAAAAATAACCTGCTGTCCTGGAACAAGTGCCTTGTCCATGTGACCTGCTAGGCCCTGTTTTCTGCTGGGAATCTTCTGCAGAGCTGAAAATTCCAAGGACAGCTGCAGCATCGTTTTGTGCCTCTTGGCATGGAAGCAGCTCTGTGATAACCTCAAAAGTGACTTTTGCAAATGTGTTTGGTCGCAGGCAGCACAGCACATTGCCAGCATGAGGGAAGAGCTTGAGGTGCGTTGGTCCTCAGACCTGAAAGCTGGGTGGCCGGAGGCTGAGGCTGCTGCACTGTGCCTAGTTAGCTTATTTGTTGCAGTCACCCTTGAGGTCTGTAGCTATGAGGAATGGCGTGTTTGCAAGCCATAGGAGAGGATGCTGAGCTGTGTTCTAGCTTTGCAAAAAGTATACTTTTTTATATAAAATATAAAGCTTAAGAAAAACTCCTAATACTCTTAAATAGTAGAAAAAAATAATTAATGTGATCTTGGAATAATAACTATGGTTAAATGGTTTTCATTGACACCTGAAAAACTTATGTAGGCTACTGGACAAGAAGTAGAAGATGTTTTGTATTTTGTAGGCAATTACAGTTTGCTGTGTAGTTTTTTTTTTTTTTTTAATTTATTGGTACAATTAGACATATACAATGATCACATTCATCATAGAGAATTTGTCCTTAAACATGATATATCCTGTTTTGCTACATAGTTTTGAAAGGCTCTACCCTCAGAATACATTGCCAAACCTACTGGAGTATTTTAATTTCTGTAATTGCCAGGCAAGGTTCCCTTTGCTTTAAATTCTTGCACTCTTAATTGTCTAGTCACTAGCTTAGGGAAACATTTGTTGCAGAATGGCCATTATAACAGTTACTTAATTAACATAAAATGAAAACTTTGACTAGGTCCTACATATGTAAGTCATACTGCCTAGCAAATAGCCCTGCCCTGGCCAGCTGGCTGTGTTTGTCCAATGAATAAATGCAGATGCTTTGAATTACCTTGTGATCTCTGAAGCTGTAACTTCTTGTTCAGATTTTTGAGTGTAGCAGGCACTCTGTTCCAGCATGTTTTGTTTGACTTTATTCCTTATTTGCTTATGGTGGTAGTGAGTTAATGACAATGTAAATAAGGTTTTAAAAATCAATATTGAGTTTTGTTTTCACTCATACTCTACAAAGCCCACAGAAAACTTCTGAAACCAGGTCAGTGGAAATTATTGTGTATCTCGATTTCTTTTTTTTTTTTCTCCATTTCCTTATTTTCCCTCCAATCCCTTGTTCCCTCCTTACTTACAAACTTTGTTTCCATTTCTCCTTCTTTTCTTGTTTTTTTTTTTCCCCTTCCTTCATTTCTCCCTTCCCCTCTCAAGTTCCACTTCCCAATTGAGCATTTTGTTCCTATTTCATAATATCTAGTATACATTCTGGTTCCTGTTTACATTTTCAGTTTTTCACACTAGAGAAATAATGCAATATTTCCATATGTGTGTTTGGTTTATGGAAATTATTCTCTGCACATTTATTTAGTGGTACCAGGGATTGAACTCGGGACTGTGAGCTTTCGAGGCTATCTCCCTGGTGGAAATTATTGTTTAAAACTAATATTTAAATTTGTCAAAAGAATTTATTATTCTTGACAGATTTTCTCTCATCTTTTCTAATGGGTCTTAAGCTTTAGCACACTGTAGAAGTGTCTGTAATATAATAGCTGATATGTTCTGTTGATGTAAACAACTTTGTCTATTTTCAAACAGAAGGTAACAGGTTGAAAGTTCAACCACATTTGCAGGTTTTGAGCATCATTTATGTGGTTAAAACGCTCATTTCTATAACTCCCAGGATGCCTGATAGGTACAAAACTGTTTATTGAAGTTTATATGCCCCCAGCTAGCGAATAATAGAAGGCAACTTTGGACCACTATGAAATTGTTGGTTTTATATACACATTCTACTTTTTTTTTTTTTTTTTTTTCAGTGGTACCAGGTATCAAACACAGGACCTTGCGTTTGCCAGGCAAGCACTTATTCCACTGAGCTATCCCCCAAGCCATACACATTCCAGTTATTGTGAAAATTTCATTTATATTTATTTGCATTCAGATAGTAGAGGAAAATCATTGCATGCTGAAGCTCATTTAAACCCTCTGCCAGTGTCTTCCAGGCCCTTCTGACACAGTGGCATACCTCAGGACAGTGATGGTATCCTTGCCATCAGGGAGCTCAGTCTAATGGAAAAAGAACGGACGTCGTGCAGCAGCCATTATTAGCGTGTCTGCCAAGAAAATAAGCAAAGGAGCAGTAAAAAGAATAAAGCTGTGTACCATGCATCGACCCCCTTGGCTTCTAGAGATAGTGAGGCTGAGCTGTGGTACCTCGATTCATGAACTGTGTTCTGCGATTCTGCCTGCAAACCAAACTGGATGAGAGCCGCATTAAATTCGGTGGTTGGGGGCAGGGTTTACTTATGGGGATATTTGGTTCAGTTCTCGTCCGATTCAGTCTGTGACTAGAATCATGAGAAGGACTAAATTCGTGAACTGAGGTTCTACTTTCAGCGCCATCTCTTGCTAGCTGTGTGACCTCCAGCAAATTCTGAGTCTTGATTCCCATCCTCTGTGCCATGTTCCTCTCCTGTGAAGATTGACAGAGCTCTGGGGAAAAATCTGTTTGATGTTTCTTAACCCTTCAAAGGCAATTGGGTAAATAACTGGCATGGAAGGATATGGCTTTTTCAGGGAAGAGTGAGCAGAGACAGGGTTTTGTGGGTGCTGGGCCCCAGCACCCTAGGTACTGGGCTAGGGTATGTGCACTAAGTAACAGGCTCCAGGGTATCATTGAGGGTCCTTGAAAAAGAAGGACCCTCATATATTCTGTGATCTGCTGCTAAAGTCAGAACAGCTGTGAAGGGAAAGAAAGGCGCTAGGATCCTTTGCTTTGTGACCTTGTTGTATGAGTGTCAGAGCCACAGCAATAAAAAAAAAAAAAAAATGATTTTGATGTAAATTTGACGATTTGGGAACCAAACCTTGTTTTGAAAACCACAATTTGTTTCATGAGTTCATTCAGAACACTTTCTCGCTCTGATTTCTTCCTTCTCCTAGAGTGAGAAAATAATGACTCCATTTGCTGTCAGATGGATGATTGTAACCCTGACTGTGAGCGACTGTCCCCTGACCATCCAAGGGCAGCCACGCACCTTGGGGTGGGTGTGGCTGGTGGAGGACTGAACGGGCAGAAGGGTTCCTGGGAAGGCCGGGAACTTTGATGACTTCGCTCTGGGTCTGAAACTCTAGTTTCTTCTCCTCCAACTGTGCTTCTTCTCTGGTACCCCAGGCTGTGTAGTGGTGGGAGTGGAAGCAGCAGTCAGCTGGGAGCTGGATGCCTGCAGTTTGTGGCCATGCCTGCATGCCTCTGAGCCCAGGGCCCCTTAGTCCTGCTCTCCAAGGAAGAAGCTGCAGCAGGGCTTCCACAGCTGGTGGAAGTTATGGAGCCGGTGGGAAGTCAGTGCTCAGAGGTAGCCAGGGTCCCTGCTGGAAGAACCTGTCCCCTCAGGCTCCTTCTGGATTGCCCAGATAAACACTTCCTAAACTTTTGCTGACAGGACTCCTGGAAAGCTTTAATTTATATGGGTAAGAAAAAGTGATATTTACCCTACTAAATATTTCGAATGGTACATGTGCAGCTATTTAATCATCTAAAAATGACAGTAGACCTGTTATGTGTTCATATGTTCTTTTTCATGGGGAAAATTACCCATTTTTTCCAACATAGATTCATTTAGCAAGGAAGGTAGCATTGCTCTGCAGTTTGGGGGCTCACTTAATTGCCAGACTGTAACAGGACGACACATTGGGTGCTCGTCTGCTTCTGTAATCTGATTGTTGCTGTTTTAGAGACCCACTAGTCCTGTGTCACCAATCACCTCAGAGCTCTTTTGCTCCACTTGGGAGGAAATCACAGGTCAGTAAAATGCAGCTCTGTTAGCTCCACAGACCCTCTCCCTGCCACACCATCAGCTTCTCAGTAGCCTAGGCTCAGAGTCCCCCTTGGTACCTTTCTGGAACTCTTCCAGCAGCCTCCATTGCCTCTCTGGGATTCCTTTCTGGTCTTTGCCTTGGTTTGCTGGAACCAAGGGCTGTCCACCTCCCTGGACTGAACACTGACCCTGAGTGAGGATTACAAAAAGCTGCTTACACAAAGCCCCAGTAGGCTACACGTGTAGTTTGTGTGTTTTGCAGACCTGTCTGAAGACTTTCCTAGGATTGGGGAGCAAGGATAGGGAGGGTCATCTTGGACAGGCCCCAGGTTTAAATCTGGCCCAGACAGGAGCATAGGAGCAAGGAAGGTTTTGTTGTTCCACAGGCTGGTGCTCTTTCAATGCTACCTGAGGACTTGAAACCACCCAAGGGTGGCCAGTGACTCTGAGTCCAGTGGCCTTGGACACCCTGAGGAGGACAGGGAGTAGGAGGGTGTATATGGCCCCTCTGGCTGTCATAGGGAAGAGAAAGGGGTGGCCTCCATTCTTTCTGTCATACATGGGCCATATTTGGAGAATGCATATTGGAACCTCAAGGTTAGTGGATGAGTTCTGTTGATACAGAAAGTTGTTGTCTCAGGCAGCTACCCCATGGGTAAAAGAGAATCAGATATCTCTATGAGCTTCTGTTTGTTTGTTTTGTGGTCCTGGGGATTGAACCCAGGGCCTTTGCACTGAACTGCATACCCAGCCCTAAGGCCTCCTTCAGTGCCCAAGTTGTCTAGGCTTACCTCAAACTTCTGATCCTTCTGCGTCAGCCATCCAGAGTGCTGGGATTATAGGCTGTACCCCTATGCCCACCTTCTCTGTGAACTTTTAAAAATGAGTTCCCCACTTCATTTTGGGATATTGTGATTCAGTGGGCCTCAGGTGGGAACAAGTAATACATTTATTTTCTATTAGCATTTTGTTTTAAAAATCTTGAAAAATGCAAGGTACAATTGGTTTTTAAGTGGGTGCTTACCTATTCACCACCCAGATTCTACCACTAAGATTTTATTAGCTTGCTTTGCCTGGATCTGTCCCTTACACACGAATGAGTCCATCTTACTTGAGGATATCCCAATATATATTTTTAAAAACTTCCCAACCAGGCTTGGTGGCACACACCTGTAATCCCATCACTGGGAATGCTGAGGCGGGAGGATTGCCACAAGTTTGAGGCTGGTTTCAGCCACACCATGAGTTCAAGGTCAGCCTCAACTGTACAGTAAAACTCTGTCTCAAAAAATGTCTACCTTCCAGGTGATTCAGAAACAGCGAGTTCTAAAGACTGCAGTTCATATACCAGCTATGTGAATTCTTTCTTATGGATGATCTGGGTGGGTGTGTGGTTCCTCAGTGGTTGTAGAATGTACCCCACTCAATGACTGGTGACTATGGATGCTTGGTTGTAGAAGGTACAGGTGAGACTGGTTGGCTCGTTCTGGCATGAAACTGTAGGGAAAGGAACATCTCTTAGCTTTTGTCCATCTGATATTGAGGGACAGATAACAAGGTTATGCTATCTGGGATTCAAGCTCCAACTTCATCTCTCAGAGGCTAGAATTTCCCAATAAGGATGACATGAGGATTGAGGGAGATGGTGTAAATCTGAACACAGCCAACTTCCTATAGAAGGCCACATAGCAAATAATACCTCTGGCTTTTTAAGCCATCTGGTCTCCGTTTCAGCTATTCAGCCTTGCTGTTGTAGCTAAAAGCATGTGCAATAATATGTAACTTCTTGAGTGTGGCTGTGTTCCAATAAAACTTTGCTTACAAAGGAGACATTGTCCAGGGTTTGGCCAGTGGACATAAGTTGGCCAACTCTTGGTACTTGTCAAAGTATCTAATAAACCATAAGGCAAAGTCTAAATGTGAACTGGTGACCATATTCATGTTCATTTTGTTTAGAAACATTCTCAATACCCTAAATATTTTCTCATTGTTTTGGTGCAAAGACTCATTGATACCTAAAAATTTTCTTTTTTTTTTTTTTGGTAGTGCCACCTGATCATCTGCTTTGTTTTAGTGGAGGTTGAGGGTCTTTCCAACTTGGCTTTCTATGGTTGATTCCAGCAGCCCACCCCTGGAAGATCCAGGCTTGAGCTTCATTCTCTGTGGCACTTGCAATGAAATATAAAGTTTCTCATTGAAACAGACAAGTATGTGTGTCTACAAAAGGCTTTCCTGGGAAAGGTGGAATGCTTTTGATTTGGCATACAGGCAGAATGAAGCTCCGCTTGGTTGACCATGTCTTTATTTTCTTTATAGAAGAAAATGTTTGCATTTAAAAAGCTAACTTATTCATGCAGCAGTTATTTCTTGATTATATACTGTAGGGCAGGAACTCTTCCAGGCTCTTGGCGTTCCATAGGGAACAAAATAGAAACACGTTCCTTCCCATATGAAGCTTACATTCTAGTGGGCAAAACAGACATTAAGCAAAATAAATAATACAGTGTGGTAGTGTGCGGGTGAGCAGTAAGTGCTTAGCACAAAACTTCCGGTCACTAAGGACAGTGAAGATGTTGGGCTGCAGGGAATATCGAGGTGTCTAAGGAGGGCCCCAGGAGAAGCTGGGTCGCTAACAATACAGAAGTGACCGTGCAGGGAGCTGCAACCTTGGTAGAAGACACAGGTATGACAAGGGTCCTAGCAGGAGGCCAGTGTGGCTGGCTGGAGAGAAGCAAAGGTGGAAACAGCTCAGAACCTGGGCCTGGGATGTCTGCGGCCCTTTGCTTCCACCCTGACAGAGTCCCACTAACAGAGTCCCACCGTGACACAGAAGGCTGTGAACAGAGGTAGCTGTTGTGTCATCTGCATTTCCATAGGCTCACACTGACTGCAGGTGGAGGCCAGGTGAAGGAGAGCTGGGTAGGAGACCACCTTGGCCAGAGGAGATATTTAAAACTAAGATTATGTAGGGAGGCAGTGTCAACAGAATAAAGCAGATACCTAAGGACTGAGCCCTGCATGTGGCCCAGAATGGGGTTGGGGAGATAAAAAGAGCTAGCCTGGGAGTCTGGAAAGTGCAAACTGAGCAGCAGTAGGTCAGGCTCTCTGGAGGGCAATGAAGAGGGCCCTCAGCCCACCAGCCTTAGCTGTAGATCAACCCTCAAATAGTTGGCCTGTGACAATGACTTTTAAAGCAGTCTTCATTCCGGAATTGTTGAGCATCCTGATACTTTTTCAGAAGGACAGAGCCATGTTTGTTTTCCATAAGTAGCAGCAGATGGAGCTCTTAATAATTCGTTCTCTTTGTAGGCATCCCTTGTAGGATCTCTTACTCATTTATTCAACCAACACTTGAGCATATAAAAACGCTAGCTGCTGAGCAATAATAACAGCAACAGAAGTTAGATACTAAGCCCACCCGCTAGGTGCCTGAGTTAATAAAAGAGAAGAGGTTGCACCGAAAAGAGACAGCAGAGCTTAGGTTCAGTGATGGCAGGGTTCCAGCCTGAGTACGAGAAAGGAAACAGTTCTGCGGGGGATGGAGGACAGCGGGTGGAAGGGAGCTGGGCTGTGTCTCCCTGAGTATCCAGGCAGGGCACTGGGCTCACAGTCAATGCCCTGGAGTACAGGGGTCATTGTTGAGGCCTGAGCAAAAGGTGTGATTTTACAGAAAGTGGAAGGGGAAGGCCATCCACAGGCAGGGCGGCAGGCTTGTCAGGAGGCCGAAGGAGGCTTCCTGGCCCTGGCCATCAAACCCAAGATGGTTAGAATGTTGAGTGCATTTTGGAGAGTAGAAAAGATGGAAGGTAATTTTCTGTTCACAAGGAGATCAGAAATCTGGCCTTCACTCTGGACTGCAGAGTGAAGAGGCCAGAGTGCCAAGGGTGGGGGAGTGTGAAGGAGACATTCATTCAATGGTGTGGTAAACTTAGAAATTGACCATGTGTCGGTACACATCACTGATTATTTTCAGAACAGAAGTTCATGGAGTAACCGTATATCCTAGAGGAGAGAAATGATGGTCGATAATATAATCTTCTATTTTGTTGCTTTTTCAACTTGTTTTCTTAAAGGCCTTTTTTGGATAGTGCCTTTCTAGTTAAAGATTAATTGACTCATTGAATGGAATTTGGACACAGAGATCCCATAAATGTTAGAGAAAATGAATGGGTGCATTGTAAGAGCTTTTAAAAAAACTACATTATGTACTATAATTCTGGAAAGACCAATGGGAAACTTCAAAGGGGCTGAAAAAAATCAAGTGCCTCAGGGTTGAACAGGTGAGCCGAGGGCTAGACTGTGAGACCAGCTGTTCAAAGCCTCGAGAAGGGTTAAGATCTGTCCTGAAGCTCCAGGAGAGGGGCCTCCCCTGCACATTGCTAGGTTACTAGGGAGAGGAGAAATTGCCTTTGCTGCCGCCATGGCCCAGCTGGCACCTGATCTGACGGCTGCCTGTGTTCTGTGGCCTTCCTGCCTCCTGAGTGGAGGCGGAGGTGGAGGTGGCCACACCTGTGTCCTTAGCCGAAGCCTGGCCTGGCACCGACTGTATAACCTGTTGTGAGAGGGCTATTTGTGGTTTCGGTCACGTTGCCCAAAAGATAAGGAATTTCAGGAATTCTTCCCAGCACCTCTGAAACAGAATCCCAAACAATGGGCCTTTCTTGGAGCCCTGAACGGTTGACATTCAGGTGTTATTTTAACTTGTTTTCTGTTAGCTGTTAAGTGTGGAGTCTCAGGAACTGTGGAAACTCTGGGCCAGGTGGGGGGACAGCCTTGTACAGCTTCAAGAGCCCAAAGGCTCATAGCCCAAGCGGCCAGCGAGTCAGTTAGGGAGAGGAGTCAGTTAGTTAGGGAGAGCGCTGCTCAGAGGTTTTCATTTCTCACTCTTAGTTCTGTATCTACTTATCTTTGAGCTGCCTTTCTATAGAGCCTTAGCATCTTGCGTGTCAGTTACCAGCTCTGGTGGTGTGTGTCTAAGAACCAAAAGCAAGATTGAAATTGTTTTCAGGACAGTTTTAACCTATCCTCTGCCTGGGTGTATATGAGAATAAGGAGACAGTGCCTACAGGAGGGCTTCAGGAAAGTTTTAAAATCTGTAAGCCATGTTCTCACTGATCCTTTTTAGTGGTGGGAACAGTTACAGTTCAAAAGTAAGATTAATGAGACTGTTGAAGGGGAATATGTAAGTGAAGTAATTGACCTTTGTTTCAGGATCCTTTCTGGGTTTAGCTGTGGTGGTAAAGATTGGGGATCTAAAGCTTTTTTTCCAAAGCTCTTTTTTTCATATTCATGAAGAATAAAGTGTGAGAAGTAAATATGCTTTAGCTGACATGGAAGGGATATTCAAATATTAATCTCATCTGGAGCACACAGAATGAGATTTCTCATTGCCTGCTGCTTGTGATAGCAGTGACCTTATAATGCAGCAGAAGAGGGCTTGGGACCCTGTCTCAAAGGGTCATTGAATCCCTCAGCGCCTAGGTAAAGTGTAGACTGTGAACTGAAGACTATAATCCTCTCCTCCCAGACTGGTTGCACGAGCTGTTAGATGGAGGACAGTAAGCAGAGGTTTAGTGATCCATAGGTGGTGTTCGCAGTGGAAGTGGTGACAATTAACGAAAGATGTTCCATCAGACAGTGTGATGTACAGGGTAGTGCATTAGCATTAGGTGATTTTAGAAAATTTTAAAGTACAGTTTCTAGGATTAAATAACAATAATAATAGATGAGTGATGAGCAATATGAACATAAAGTAGTTCATGAATTTGTGGAATGCCCAGGAAGAAGCTAGATTTTGAACACAGGCACCCAGAGACAGAATAAATGGCTGTTGCCAATGTAGCTCTTTATTTCCCTCTTACCTTATTTCTTTCTCCTTTCCTGCATCACTCCCTGCATAATACAGCATTAAGATTTAAGAGAAAAACATGACCTATTCACCTTGCTGCTTCCAAGGTACCCATGAGCCTTTAATCCCCTGGATCTGAGTCTTTGCTGGAGAATGTTAGGGAGGGTCAGGGCTCTCCAGATATCTCAGTCCAAGGTCAAATGGGACAAAAATCCTGCCAACACAGCAGTATCCATAATCAGTGTGGCTTACTTACTGAGGCTATCCCTACTCAGTTTAAACCTGGTGTTGGTTACTTCCAATTGCTTAAACTATTAGGACTATTACTATTATGAATTTTGGTAGCCAATGCAAATAAAAGTCTTAAAGGACTACAAGATTTCCTGCAGTCCCTGATAGTGTTTTTGAAGACTTGCTAAAAGCAACTTCACCTCCACTGAGGAAAGTGAGTGCTTGTGTGGGTGTAAGCTCTCCACAGCAGCCGCTTCTCCCCCCTCAGTCTGAGCACCCTCCCTGTGTTCAGTTCTGCTCTTCGTTGCCCTGGTCTGCCAGGCAAAGAAATAAGTCCAGCATCCTACTTTGAGCCCCATGTGGTCTGTCACTGTGTCCCCCTGCCCCCAGCTGCGTTCCTGGTGAGTCACCAGCAGCAAGGATGGAGGTGCAGGAGACTGTCAAATTCCCAAAGGAGAAAGAAGGCTCTTGGGAAGAGTTGAGAAAAGCTGTCAGTGAGGCGGTGTAGACAGCTTTGAGGTCTGTAGCCTCTGGGGTCAGCCTGCTTCAGCATCTCCACTTGACACAAGACATCACATAGGACCTCTACATGATGTGGGAGAAACAATTTAACTCCCAAGCTGCTAGGTGTCTGAAAACACTGATTTGTGTGCCTCAAAATCAAAGGAAGAATTGCAAGGAAAAAGGAGATTAAGAGTAGGAAATAGTTATTGAGGGAGAGGTAGCATCTGCCCAAGAGAGACAGAAGGGGGCCCATAGAGTGGGTTGCCAAGGACCTCACTTTTCAGAGGAAGTATAGAGCACAGTCACATGGGCAAAACGTGCCGGCTATGATCAACCAGCAAGCATAGCTGCTTAGGTGACTTTGCTCCAGTGAGCAAGCAAGTCATGTAACAAGTGTATATGGAAAGAACAAAGTTTTCGGGAAGGTATGAGTGCAAGGGTCTTGATTACCCATGGAAGTAACTGATGTCGATCTCTACTTTATGAAACCAGCTGTTATTAGACCATTTATTTTAGGGCTGGTCTTTTGTCTTTCTCTTGAGGCCTGGCCTCCTGCAGATGGGCCTCCAGCCACAGCTGGAGTAAGTTTTCATCTTTGCATTGACTCACTCAAGGGCTCAGTCCTATTTGCCCACCTATAAAAATTGCTACCTAACTCAGCTGTCCATAATATGCTCCTTAACTATGTGACCTGGGTCAGATCACTAATGTTTCAGGTCTCGTATTTCTATAAAAGTGTCTACATGCAGACTTTATTGTGGGCTCTATAATGAGATGGTTTTAACCTCACCTGACAAGTAGACTGTGCACAATAAAACCTAATGTTTGGGGGAAAAATGGCCTTCTTTAAAATCATGTTTACACAGGGACCGGGGTTCGATCCCCAGTGTGCAGTGCTGGTCCCATTCCTGGGGTGCACTGAAACTGAGACTGGAAGTGGTGGGCACACACCTGTAATCCCAGTGGTTGGGAGGCTGAAAACAGGAGAATCACTACAAGTCCGATCTACATAGTGAGACCCTGTAGACCCTATACTAACTACATAATAAAAGGAAAATCATGTTTGATTTTTCTGAACAATCAGATGTGAGGAATACCATTTCCTCTTATTTTTTAAGGTAAAATCTGAGTGACAACCTCCCCCACATACATCGCAGACACCCTATTTTGAAATTTTCATTACCATTTAAATGGATTCATTTTGTCACTGTAGTTTTCTCTCCACTAGTTCTGTGACATCAGTTAGTGACTTATTTTGTTTTTATTTCCATTGGGCAGGAAGTGTGAGGGGAGAGAAGACATAAATTAAACTTTTCTTTTTCTTTCTTTTTTTGGTGGAACCAGGGATTGAACTCAAACACTTGTACTTGCCAGGGAAGCACTTATTCTACTGCGCCATCTCCCCGGTCCCAACTATTTTCTTCTGCAGACATTCAGCACCAGCACTGAGTCTGAGCAGACCCTGTAGAGCAGGCACAAGACACCTGGCAGGATTAGTGTTCTCCCATCTGCCTCCCTCCCCGATCTCTTTCCTTTGCCTTCTCTGTCTCAGCTAACTGCCTGGTGGGGCAGAGGCAAAAGCAGATCAGTAAGTCCATGGTGCTTCCTGAGTTCTCTCATGGGGACAAGACCTTCATGCAGTTGCGGAGGGGACCTTTGCTTGCTTGGGCAAGTTCAGGGGCTCCCGGAAGCATTCTCTAGCTGAATGCTGAGCCAGCCTGGCTCGGGAGGGGTGAGGTCTAATGGAAAATGCAGTCACTGGACGGGTGAAGAACGTGGACATTGTCCCTGAGTCACAGGGAGCCTTGAAGATTTGGTTTGGTTTTGAAGTGAAAGATTATCCAGGTCTGGTTTACATACCTGAAACTTGCCCTCTGAGAGAAAGTATGCAGCTTGATCAGTTTTGGCAGATGTTTGCAGTCCTGTAGCTATTGCCATCATCAAGACACAGAATCTCTCATCACCTGGGAAGTCCTCTATGTCCTTTCACAGTCAGACCTTCTCCTCAGCTTCTGGCAAGCCCTGATCCATATCTGTCCATGTTCTTCCTGTGCCAGACTGCCTTAGGCATTAGATATGGGTCCTTCTGACTGGCTGTGTCATTTAACAATGATTTTGAGTTTTACCCAGTACTTGGTGTTGCAAGTACTGGTAGTTAGTCCCTAGAAGATTAGAAACATAAGGATTCCTGAACACTTAAGAAGAAATCTCTTCTAGCTGTGGGCCCTGAAATGGTTACTAGAGGGGAAAGGGGGCAGCCTTTAGCTGCCTTGGGACACTCCCTATGGTTCCAGGAGAGGACCTGGCCCAGGGGGAGAGAGCAGCAGGAAGGCTGGAGGGTGGGGTGCAGGCTCAGGTGGAAGTCCATTGACAACAGTTGAGGTCTGGCAGTAGCTGAGGCCCAGAAAGTTGGCACAAACCTGGAAGTTGGGAGATCACCAGGACTGAGGTTGGGGGACCCAGCAGCTGGGAGGTGCTTCTCTGAAGATTTTGCGTTTTGCTGTACTTTGAACTTGAGTAATGCAATTATATCTTGTGAATAATCTTTATGAGTTAAAATATTAATAAACCTTTTGCATATTCATAGATAATTTCTGAAAATAAATGATTATGGTAGTAGGTCATCTATTTGTGATATTCTTTAATTTATTCAGTAAGAAAGATGCTCCACTGGGTTAGGAAAGAATTCCTGGAAGAAAACAGTATGCTTTTTCATATCAAGCAAACTTTCACAGACTTCTGATCCAACCTGTGATAATTCAGTAAAAGTTTCTTGTCCCTAGACATCATTACTTTTCATAAAGAGAAATGCAGAGTGTTGAGCTGTATCATTCTTGTAGATTTTCTTGAAATCTTATAACTGGGGCACTAAAGACCATGACATATATATGGTAGGTTATCTAAAATATAAAAAGCTTGAATCAAGGCCAGCCTGATAGTTCAGCGGCCTAAAGCGCCTGCTTAGGCAGAGCGCTGAGGCTAGGGTTCAATCCCCAGCCTGCCATGCTGGCCTCGCCCCCAGGGCATGCTGAGATAGTGATTGAGAACTGGGCATGGTGGCTGGTATAAGGGCGTCTATAACTCTACCATATGGGAGGCTGAAAACAGGAGAATCACTTCGAGTATGATCTACATAGTGAGACCCTGTAGACCCTGTACCAAATACAGAAAAACAAAAAAAGCTTGAATCTCATGAGAATAACTCAGGGTGATCTGTTTCAAATTTTAAAAATAAAGGACTGAAGATTTAGCTTAGTTGTAAAGCATTTCTTGAGTTTTTATTCCTAATATTATAAAAAAGAAAAAAATAAGGTAAATCCAAGGATCATTCCTGATAGGTTTTTCAGCAATGCAGTGAAGAGATTGGAGAGGATTAGGGCAGGTGGAGCAGATCCTCTGGCTTCAGACAAAGAAAGCTGAGGCTTTTGTGGACTTTTGCTTGCTAGGGGTAGAGTTTGAGGGAGATGTTTAGAAATATCTGAGGAGCTGATTAAAGTCTTTCCTGTGGCAGCAGTAATGGTACGGTGAAAGGAAATTGCACCCTGGACTGGGTGGAGAAAAAGAGAGGAGGTGGTCTCTGGGAAGGTAAGCTGTTGTTTTAAGGGCTTCAGCCATATTAGATAACCACCATAATAATTCAGCAGTTCATACTAGGGCCAGAACCTATCAATTCCTATTAACCCTAACAACTACAGTGAAAT
The DNA here is from genome assembly GCA_004027165.1 of Ctenomys sociabilis. Taxonomy (NCBI): domain Eukaryota; kingdom Metazoa; phylum Chordata; class Mammalia; order Rodentia; family Ctenomyidae; genus Ctenomys; species Ctenomys sociabilis. The sequence goes on along the minus strand of PVKA01000509.1, from coordinate 133,825 downwards.
TATGTTTTAGATACTATCAAGAAATTTTGGCTGAAAAAAATCAGTATGTACATGTCCCATCTTTGCCTTCCCTTTAGTTTTATTGCTGGAGAAGATAGAACATGATGATTTCTACAATAAGACCCTGAAGATTACGGACTTTGGGCTGGCGAGGGAGTGGCACAGGACCACCAAGATGAGCGCAGCAGGCACCTATGCCTGGATGGCCCCAGAGGTCATCAGGTCATCCCTGTTTTCCAAGGGGAGTGACATCTGGAGGTAAGTGCACATCTTGCATGGCATAGCCTGAAGTCATAAGCTTGGACAGTTCTAGGACTCTGAGATGCTGAACCCAGAGTTCCTCTGGAAGGTAGCTTCATAGTTTGAATGAAATGGCCCTAACAGCCAAATGTGATGGCTGTTAGTAAGGCCAGTATTCCAGCAGGCTGAGGTAGAAAGATCTCAAGTTCAAGCCCGGTCTAGGCCACTCAGTGATTTAATGAGATCCTGTCTCCAAAATATAAAATACAGTGGTCTGGGCTCGGTGGAAAGGCACTGAGATCCATTCTTAATATTGCAAAGAACAAAAAAGATGGCCCAATGACAACAAGATAGATAACTCAAGATTTCTGTTATGTAATTCAATTTGGTAGAAGAACCTTCTTGTTAAATCTGAGGCTTGATCAAACCTGGTTCTAAATTTAGTGAATGCCAGTAACAAGATTGAAAGGCCTACCAATACTGTATTGTTCACTTGCAGCAAACTTTTTTTTTTTGTCTTTTTAAGACAGGGTTTCACTGTGCAGTTCAAATAGCCCAGGTGGCCTCGAATTTGCAATGATCCTCCTGCCTCAGCCTCTGAGTGTTGGGATAACAGGCAGGCACTGCAATGTCTGGCTATGAGCAAACCTCTGATTCCTTGGAATTCATAAACATTAGCATGGAGGAAACTTGAGGAAAACATTTAGAGTGATTGCTTCATTTTATGGATTGTTCCACCTAATGATGGGACACTCCTGTGGCAAGCAGAGCACTGCAGGCAGCTGCAATGCCAGGCTGTCCTACAGCTTTGGCTCCTCAGGAAGACAGGATTACCAGCAGTGACAGGCAGCAAAGAGAAATCTCATGCTTCATAGTTCAGGTGCATCAAGGGCCTAATCACCTTTATTTAATGTTCCTGCGTGGCATGTATAAAATCCTGTGTGGCATGTATTAAAATCCCATGTTTCTTCTGTAGTTTTTCTAACAGCTCTACAGAGAAACCGTTCACATGCCACACAATTTATTCTTTTCAGCTGTATAATTTCTGTGGCATTTAGTGTATTAATAATGTTGTGTGTATGTCTATCACCTCTGGGATTTTTTTTTTCTTTTTTTGAGACACAGTCTCACTATGCAGTTCAGGCTTGCCTTAAGCTCACTTTGTAGCTCAGGCTGGTCTCAAACTCACAACAATCCTCCTGCCTCAGCCTCCGGAGTTCTGGGATTACAGGCATGCGTTTTGGTTGTCCCAGGGGAAGCTCTGTTACCATTACTTGTCTCTGCCGATTTCCTTCTTTCTTTGCCTCAAGCAGCCATCAGGCAGTACTCTGTGCCATTGGCTTTGTTTATTTTCTGCACATATTATGTGAATAGAGTCTTCTGGTACCTGCCCTTGTCCTGGCTGCTTCCACTGGGCGTGATGCTTAGAGCTCCTCTGGGCCGCAGCCTGCATTGTCTTCCTTCTGTTTCCTGGCTAATGCTCCACTTACAGCTAGACCGGTCGCATCTTACTTGCCCATTCTTCTGCTGGTGAATGTTTGGAATGCTTCCACGTTTTGCTTCCTATGAATGGTGCTACCACAGACATCCGCAAGTGAGGTTTTTGAGGCAGAATGTTTTCAGTTTTCCTGGGGCTGTCCCTGCAAGTGATGATGCCACCACAGGGCATAGGTGGCTCTGTGTGTAGCCACTGAGCACAGGCTAGGCTGTTTTCCACAGAGGGAGCACCGGTTTTCATTCTCACCAGTAGTGCATGAGGGCTGTGATTCTCCCGCCTTCATAACCCTTTATTTTATTTATTCACTTATTTGTTTGTTTGTTTGTTTATTTGGCGGAACCAGGGATTGAACTCAGGCTCTTGCGCTTGCCAGGGAAGTGCTTATTCTTCTGCGCCATCTTCCCATCCCCCTTCCTATCCTTTGTTGTTATCTGACTGACTCTGGAGAGCTCTGTATGCATGAAGGAGAGTTTCATCATACTTAAGATTTCAGCCACCCCTTGCAGCCCTGCAACCCTGTCCTGCGACTACTGTGCTGCAGTGTGGCACCAAGCCCCATCTTTAGTGCAGGACACACCCCACCCATTTCACACATGGAGCTTTGCTTTACAGCTATGGTGTTCTGCTGTGGGAGCTGCTCACGGGAGAGGTCCCCTACCGTGGCATCGACAGTCTGGCTGTGGCCTATGGTGTGGCAGTCAACAAGCTCACTCTGCCCATCCCATCTACCTGCCCTGAGCCATTCGCCAAGCTCATGAAAGGTACCTGTGCAGCCCTGGCTGGCCTGTGTGTGTGGCAAGGGAAGTCACTCCAGAGAGTCGCCTGTGTTGAACCTACAAGCAATGCCTGTGATTAGCGCTGTCAATTATTTCTAAGTTACATTGTCTTAAATTTAGAAACCTCATCTTTTGACAGTTTTGGTGAACTGAATAACTGAAAGCCACCCATTTTTGTTAGTGATTCATTTCTGGGCAGGCCTCAATTGAGTGGCACGAGGCTGTCCCGCTACTCTGAGTAGGAGAGGAGAAGGAGGACGGCACAATTCTGAGCTGGGGTGTACGTCGGTTGTGCTATGTTCTACCTGATGAGCAGAGATGTTGGATGGGCCTAACCCACTGGATCCTTATTTTTGAAAGACTGCTTTCTCTTTGTGAGCACCAAATTACCTGCATTATGAGGCTATTTCCTAGAGCTCCTCTTGTGATTATCATCACATTTTAGAGACCTTGGCTTTCTTGGATTGAATTTTATGTACATGTAATTCTGCGTCAGTAAATTTCTTGGCATGGCTTAGGCCTCTGAAGCATACAGTTCTCGATAGAGCCTGCAGAGCAGATGTCTGTGTCCTCAGTATTGTGTAATACAAATAGTAGCAGCCTTGCAGTGAGTGGTTACATGCAGGCCACTCTTCTGGACACTGCACAGCATAAAGGATCATTGTGCACAGTTCCTTAGGCCATTGAGGAGCAGCCCTGAAGATGTGAACTTCTGGTTTGTAGTGACAGAGGTTCAACTCATAAACAGTTAAGAGTGACATGCCTTAGAAGCCCTGCTTTCTTGGAGGTCACTGGGTCGTGCTGACAGGGGAACTGCTGTGGGCTCTTGTTTCTCCAGAGTGCTGGGAACAGGACCCTCATATTCGCCCATCATTTGCCTCAATCCTGCAACAGCTGTCTGATATTGAGGTGGCTGTGATGACAGAAATGCCCCAGGAGTCTTTCCATTCCATGCAAGATGACTGGAAGCTGGAAATCCAGCAAATGTTTGATGAGCTGAGGACAAAGGAAAAGGTGAGTGAAATATTTAAATCTATATTCACATCTTTAAAAATTACATATGAGGGCTAGCGAGATAGCTCAGTGGACTAAGTGCTTGCTTAGGCAAGCACAGGGACTGTGCTTCCATCACGGGCACCACATGCATGCAGGCCCCACTGGTGGACACGCTAAGCCAGCCACCAAGGTGTGGTGGTGCACACCTGTAATCCCAGTGCTGGGGAGGCTGAAAACAGAAGGATCACTAAGAGTCCAAGCTGTGTAGTGATAACCTGTACCAAAAACATTAAAAAAAAAAAAAAAAAAAAAAAATATATATATATATATATATATATATATACACACACACACACACACACACACACATACATACACATAATGAGGTGTTACTAGTTAACTTCGTGCTGCAGTATTTTTAGATATCAGTATTTACTGACTTGCCTTCTTGTGTTTAAAAATAAAAACACAGGGCTGCTTGGCAAGTTCATTGACCTGGCTTTGATCCCTGGTACTGCATGCTGCGTTGTCCCCAGCTACTAGGCACACTGAGACAGCCACCAAAACCAGGCATGGTGAGGCACACCTGTAATCCTAGACCTGGGGTGGCTGAGACAGGAAGATCTCTACAAATCTGCACTGTGTATGAGACTGTGTACCAAATCAATAAGAGTTTTTTTAAAAAAATTAAAGATATAAAAATGAAAACACTACAAAAGTATACTGAATATGTATAATTGAGGGAAAACTTTTATTTGGGAATTTTTTAAATGTAAAATTAACAGAAAATAGCATAATAAACTCTTTGTACACATTAACCAGTTTCAGTAATAGTCAGGATTTTTAAAAATCATTTTAGGGCGGGCCAGATAGCTCAGTGGACTACAGTGCCCGCTTAGGCAGAGTGTCGCTGCTGAGAATCCCCCTCACGACTTGCCGGCCCCGCCCCTAGGGCGTGCTGAGAAGGACTGAGAGATTGAGAGGATGGAGACTGGGCGCGGTGGCCTGCATCTGTCATCCCAGCTCTTGTGAAGTTGAAAGGAGAATCACCAGGAATCCGATCTATGTAGTGAGCCCCTGTTCGCCCTCTAAACCCTACCCTAAATTCATAAAAAAAAAAATCATTTGTGCATTTTTCTTCCTCATTATCCTTTTTAACACTGGCATATTTAAAACCAAATCCAAGATTCATGTTATTTTATCCATAAGTACTTCAGTGTGCATCTTTAATTGACAAGAGTTTTTAAATATAATTTCTTTACTTTTGTTATCTAAAAAATTAACAGCAATTCTTTATTGTCAGATCTGTTCCACATCAGACATGACAGAGATGGCTTTTCATCATTCATGTGAATCAGAATCCTTCAAAGCCTGCTGTCATTTTTTTGATTATGTTTTACAACTTCTTTGATGCTGTCTCTCCATAACTCACACCTTTTATTTCCTGGACTGTTGCTTTGCTTGAAAATACATTGTGTTAAGCTATGCTTGGCCTTTAGGAAGAGGAAAGGTAAGCCCAGAAGTTAAGGTTAAGAGGCTGCAGTTCCATCACCACCAGTAAAGTCCATGGGCAGAAGAAAGACAGGCCAGTGGGACGTGAGTTGGGCTGGCATGGTGGCCTGAAGGGTGACAAATGCTACGAAATGGCACTGAAGAATCCCAAATTCAAGGCGTACTTTCAGGATTCAGTAGCATGGTTTATTTTAAAGACATTTTTTGTAGCACTTTTAGCATTTTGATTAGCCAGGATTTATTTTTGCCTGACGTGTATAAATTGGTTACTGGTTTCAGTCTTTCTATGGAAGGTGTAACAAATGTTTTATGCATAGACATTCATGATGTGTTACATCAAAATACACTGTAAGTTACTGATAATCTTCATAAAGTTATGTCCAGATAGGAATCTCATTCCTTGTAGGACTTTCAGGTAGATAAGGGGGAAGTACAAGATGTGATCAAAATACATAGTGGAGATTTGAATTTAAAAAGTGATTAAAGGAAAAGACACATTGCCATTAATACTTCTGAGAATTCTCCCTGTCAGTTCAAACACACTTAGCCCATTGTTCTTGCACTTTCCAATGCAGTTCTGGAAGTCTTCTTTCTGGAGTGACTTTTTATAGCTGCCTTTATGTCCTGAATCCATTTAAAATACTTATGTTTCCATCAAATAAAATCATTACAGCCCACCTTCATATACCATATTCATCAGATCTGGTACTGTGACTTCTGGCTCTTTTTCAAAGTCAAAATGACCACCAAAGGTTGGCATTTTGAACTGATTCAAGACTTTGAGACAGCCAGTGTAGCACAGTCAAACTCACTCATAGAGAGTACTTTCAGAACTGCTTCAGAAAGTAGCAAGAATAAGAGGATAAGTGTATTCCAAGCAAGAAGGGAGATTAATGGGATGGATTTTAGTATGATGTTTAGAATATGAATTTACTACTACAGTTTTTTTTTTAATCACACTTCTCATGTTGCCTGATGTCCCAGTAGTCAGAAGTAACACTGGGATGAACACCCCAGGAATGAAGTCTGATCTCAGATGCATGCCTTTGGGACAGACAACTTCTTGGTTGTCCACTTGTGTCTTGGGAATGAAGGCAAGACAAAGGCTGAACAGGGCACCTGCACGGAGCACACACACTGGCCTCTGTAGCCCTCTGCAGTCGTGGCAAAGACCCAGTGCTCTGAGCCAGACATCCTCACCATCCTGGGGCTCAGCTGGGACTTGCCATGTGGCCTTGAACTAGGTGTCCCTCTGTGTTTTGTGTCAGTTGTAGAAGTGTCACCGAAAACCTTTCTCCCCAAGGGGTGGTAGGCTCAGGTCAGCTGTCAGATGCGCCTGCATAAGGAGTGCTAGGTGACCGTTGGCCTCCGGAGAAGGCAAGTAGCCTCAGCTGACCTGAGGTGCAGACTTCCTGCCCCACCCTGCCCTGACCTGGGTGCTGGGCACAGGAGGTGGACAAAGAGGAGGGATAGAAGGAAGAAAAGAACCGGAGGCTTCCCTCGCCTTGCAGTTGCCTGTGAGATCATCCATAGGCTTTGTGGCAATCCTTGTATATTTTGGTGACTTGAAATAGAGAAAGAGTGATTATTGTTTTTTACATTTCAAATTAGTTTTAAGAATTTAAAACTTAGATATTTAGTCATAATGATTTCAGAAAAGTAGTAGAAAAAGATTTGAGGGAGGGCAGATGCTTCAAGCCACAACATTGAAGTTTGGAAGTGAAATTACTAACAACTTGTTTTGATCTATTTAATTATTAACAATTATAGTTGAAACTACAGAATATAGGTGTACCAAATAATTCTCATTATATGCAGTATGAGGATGAAAACATGCTTTCCGGGTGCATGCCTGCTTCCTCTCAGTGGAGGTGGATAGTAGTCTTTGTTATTCTTTCAGCTGACTTTTTGCTGGTATCTGTTTTCCTTTTTCTTTGATTCTTACACATTGTTCCCTGAGACATAGCACTTATGCTACCTTGTGAGCTTTTCGATTTAGTACTGAAGAATGTGTTTTTTTTTTTTGGTTTTTTTTTTGCCTAAAGCCTTCTGACTGTATGTTTCTGATGAGTGCCAGCCCGGTGTACATGCCCTATCTCCCTTTCTTGTTCACTGACTGCCTCATGTGGGAGGTGGCATACTTGGAATTCACGGTCAGTAGCTTGGCTGAGGCCCGTGTTATTCAGTCCAGGGCAGCCTTCCTGGAGACAGAATCCTCCCTAAATTCCTGCCTCTTATCTCCGGGTGTCTGTCCTGGTGCCTCCTGCGCCGCACCTGTCCTGTCTGCTCTCTGCAGGAAGGCATGTGATCATTAATGATTAACCTCCACAGCTAGGAATCTGGTTGGCATTATCCACAGTGTGTGCCAAGCAGTCGAATAAATATTTATGCTAATAATCTCAGCGACAGAGGGCACTTTTTGTGAGTGCTATGTGATTTCAAGGTACTCATAAGGCTTCTGTTACCCCAGACCTTTGTTTTTACCTTTCCTTTTGGATTTTAAAATTCATTCATTAGGAAGATTACTTTGGCTGCTTTCTCTTTGTTCATATTTTTTGTCCTATAAAGTCTTAGGAATGTAGTTCATGAAGTTGTTGGAAGGAGATGCATATTTTGGGTTGGGACCTGGAATTGAAACTGGTTCCTGTAGTTGAAAAACAAAACTCCTTACTCAATGTGTTGCCCATGTCATACCCACATTCTGTCTCACTTAACAGTAGTGAGTTGGATAGGTATCAGCGGACTGAAAAGTAATATCTCAACAAAAAGGAGGACATACCAGGTTGGAAATTCTGCGTTGGCTGGAAATTGTCCTCTGTTCTCATATTTACCACAGTAAAAGCTTGCGTTGGCTAAACTACTGTATTTGGAGGAGGTTAGTCATAAGACTGATTACAAACCATTAGCATCAGTACAGATCTATAATCCCAGCTACTTGAGAAACTGAAGCAGGATTGTAAGTTTATGCCCCACATCAGCAATTTAGTAAAATAAAAAGGGCTGTGGATATAGTTTGGGGGCTAGATCATCCAGGTTCAATCCCTAGTACTAAAAAAAAAAAAAAATCACAGAAAAATTTTAAAATATGTAATTTTTTTAAGTAATAGCAATTTCTATCTGACACAGCATAGTGAAGAAGTAATTGATATGCTACATAGATGAGAATTAGCAGATCTCTGTAAACAAAGGCAATTGGTAACCTCAGAGATACTGTTTTCCTGCAATTTTGCTTATGCTGAAGAGTATTTGAAAGCAGAATTTCAGTCTACTTTGGTAGAAGCTCCATAAATTCAGGCTTAGTTCCATCCCAGTGAATATATTTCTTCTTTATTAGAACTCCCTCTCTTTCTTTAATTGTGGTGCTGGGAACTTGGGCTTCCCACATGCTAGGCAAATGCTCTGTCCCTAGCTGCAGCCACTTCTCCTCATCTCTTTTATCTTCCTGTTTGTTTATGGGAGGGAAGTTGTCTGTGTTTACTTTATCATAGTTGCACTGACAGATAGCCTTGAATTATTCTTCAGGTCCATGTGTAAAAGCCCAAGCAGTAGTGGAGGGTACTGGTGCTCTTGTCCCTGCCTGGCTCTGGCTTCCCCAAGTGTCTAAGGTAGTGCCTGGTTGTACAAAGTAGGCCGTGTCCACCCAGCCCTCAGCTCCCACAGCACACAGCCTAGAGCTGTCCCTGAAACACACCTCAGTTACTGAATGGGGTCTGAGGGCACACGAAGATTAAATTTGTCTGAGCAGTAGGAATAAAAGCTTGCTGATGCCTTGATTACTGAGTCTGTGCTAGCTTCACTAGCAGGGAAATCTAGAATAAGAAGTAGTTTAGTATGCTAAGGAATAGTTCAACTCTGGTAAAGAAAAAAATACTTTATAGATATGAAATGGGAAAGGGAATATGGTTTTAAAACTTGCTAGAATTCTCAGTTGAGCTGTCAGTTATTTTTTCTAAGAATATTAGAAGTTTTTTGATTTTTTTGTGGGTTTTTCTGGGTTTTTTTTTTGGTACCAGCGATTGAACTCAGGACCTTGTGCTTGCCAGGCAGGTGCTCAAGCCACTGAGTTATCTCCCTATCCCTAAAGTATTTTTTTTAAGTCAGAGATGTCCTATTTCATAGATGTTTATAATTCTAAAACCAAAGCAAAATGTTTGCCATTAATGTGTTAATAAGTATTACGACATAAGGCTTTTGTTAGCCAGTTGGCAAGATTAGTTGAGACTTGGTGTGTCACTGGGGTCCCAAGGAGTTCGCTGTACACTGACTGCATTTTCCTTCGGGTTATCACTTTCTCGGTCCTCCTGTCTGTCACATTAGCTGTGTTTTCCCCTTATTCACCACCAGAGGGCTTTGTTCCCTAAGTAGACTCCTAAATATCCTATGGAAGTCCCCAAGTGAAGAAGTCTGAACTTCAGGCTTTTATTTTATTTTATTTTTTGATGGAACTGGGGGTTGAACTCAGGCCCTTGCGCTTGCCAGGCAAGCGCTTATTCTACTGATCTATCTCCCCAGCCCCAGGCTTTTAAACTGACAGTAATAGCCAGGTATGCTGATGCACGCCTGTAATCCTAGCACTGCAGGGGCTGAGGCAGGAGGATCATTGCAAGTTTGAGAGCAGCCTGGTGCCACAAAGTGAGCCCAAGGCCAGTGTGAGCTGCATAAATAACAAATCCTTTAAGTAACTGGGCTTTAACTTTGATCTCTATTTTAAAATGTTTCACTCCCATCTGTGTTTTGTATTAATGTGTATTTTACATATTAGATGATTATAAAAGATAGAGGTACAGAGAGAAATGTTAAAATCGGGTTTCAAAAAATGTGAAGCTTCTTTCTGAATGGTAAAACCTGCACAGAAGGGACTGCATTCAGGGGTGTTGGTTCCTTCTAGATGGGTAGGGTGCTGGAAGTTCTCGGCTGCCACTGTCCTGGGCAGAGAGCTCTCCCGGAGGACTTGGGTAAACAGTGACCAGCAGGGGAAAGGGGACATCATCTGCTGGCCATGCTCCGGGTGCAGTGGCCAAGGGTGCACGCAGGTGTAGGGCAGTAAACCAGAAACGCCATGCTCTGTCCTGCTGGAACAACTTGCCGGTATGACTCTTGTCTCAGGAGCTGCGGTCCCGGGAAGAGGAGCTGAGCCGGGCTGCGCTCCAGCAGAAGTCCCAGGAGGAGCTGCTCCGGCGCCGGGAGCAGCAGCTGGCGGAGCGCGAGATCGACGTCCTGGAGCGCGAGCTCAACATTCTCATCTTCCAGCTCAACCAGGAGGGCCCGCACGTGAGGAAGAGGAAGGGCAAGTTCCGGAGGAGCCGGCTAAAGCTCAAAGACGGACATCGGATCAGTTTGCCTTCAGGTAGGCGTTGCTTTCTCATCTTGTAAAGATTTTGCCTGTCTGGGCGAGGGACATGGATCAGCGACATAAGCCTGGCAAGTCCAAGGTCCCAAATGGGATCCCTGGTACCGTCAAAAAAAATATAAGATTTTGCATGTCAGATATTATGGAAGTTTGTTTCAACAAAACTGGAGAATAGTTGGGGCAGTAAGACTTTAAGACAGTGTATGAAGTAAATGTGTTCAGTTGCTGGCTTACCCTGGTCCTCAGTGATGACCAAAGGAGTTTCCCGGCGTGTAACGGTGTAAGTTCATCGCAGGACCCTGTGTTCCAGCACTGAACTCTCCCCATGCAGCACCTTGCACTCATTGCAGTGTTCCTTCTGAACTTGAAGCAGAACTCATTAGCTGGCTGCACAGAGCCATTCCTGCGTGGCATCACACTTTCCCACCACGGCTGCCGCTTTGACAAGAATCTGTGGTAATGATAGTGTGTATCTAGATTTGTTCAGGTCCTAATATTGTTATCAGCACCTGCAACCTGGAGGGTCAAATACTGTAGTTATATTAAGTACTGTCACTACTGTTATATCAATGTAACTGATTATTAACTACATTAATAATCATTTTAGAAAGTGCCACGCCTGTAATTCCAGTGCTGAGGCCAAAAACAGGAGGATCACCGCGAGTCTGAGCTGCATGGTGAGACTCAGCACTAAATACATTTTTTTTTAAAAATCCATTTTAGTAAGACACCATAATCAGTAAAGAACACTCATACAGGTAGATGTATATGTATGATATGACGCATAAAGACATATGGGTCCGCAGCACACATTCCAAATGCCTTTATATTCCTGCTGGTGAGGTGATACAGAGAGGAAAACTTTCAAAAGTACTTTTAAAAATTGTGACAGTAACATAAAGGAATTACTAAGTCGCTTTAGTGAATACATTAAATCCTTTTAGTAATACATTAGGAGAAGCCAAATGGAGCAGAATATAGCAAACATGGATCCACTGAATTAGTTCTTTAGTATTATGTACTACACCTGATTTCACGGAATGCTAAGTACGCTGTCCATAATTTATGAATCTTTGTAATGCTGGGGAAGGATGGTGACAGTATAGTGTGTGTGCTAAATTCCTGTATCCATTCATCATTCATGTTTTACACGTGTCTACCTATAAGAGTGCTCTTTACTGATTCTGGCATTTTCCTGAAATGATTACTTGATTTCAGTAACAGTAGTGACAGTACTGACACTGAGTGAAGTGTGTGTGGTTCTTATATAAGCCACCTGATAGAAACCCTGGAGGGCTCACAGCTCCCTGGGACTCCTCAGGTGACCACAGATGTTCTCAGTTGATCTGAAGTTGCTGGTATGTGGCAGCATTCAGTGTACGCAGCCTACTTTATTATTTGATTTGGTGAGATGAGTACAGGCTGGGGAAGATCTCACTACCCACGTTTCTGGGGAGAAGAAATGAAGCAGGTGTGTCTGGGATCTGGTCCACTGTTAACCTTTATCCAGAATGCACTAGAAGGCTGCTGATAGGACACCTGTGTGGTCAGCTATCATTAAAACCTAACTCTTTTGTCTTCAGTGAGATGAGCGGCCACCCTCAAGCACAGGTGGTGGAACAGTCTACAGAGGATGACGCACAGGCTTTCCTCTCCTGTTCCCATCCCTTCCAACTGTCTTCTCCGTTATTGCTGTTATCTCCTAATTAATGTTCTTGAGTTCACTCAGGATGTCCTAGGGTGGGGTGAGTGATAAGCATCTGATGGGAACAGAAATAAGTTTGGAAGAAAAATTACATCATCCCAGTGGTCCTTTACTCTTCAGTGATAGGAAGGTTAAATTAATTTTTTTTTCATTCTGGGCCTGGTGTTGTATGCCCTGTAATCCCAGCACTGTGGAGGCTGAATGCAGAAGGATCGCTATGAGTCTGAGCTGTGTAGTGAGACCCTGTACCAAATACATAAAATGAAAATTTTTTTTTCCCAGTAATAGGAAATGACCCCAGTGCTTCTACACAGAGATACATTCTGAGCCTTTTATTGATTGATTGTTTGAGATGAGGTCTTGCTAAATTGCTCAGGCTGGGCTCAAACTGGAGCTTCTCTTGCTGGGGTTACTGTGTGCTCTACCACATTAAACTAAATACTACTTTTCAATTGTAGGATTTATGAGGTCCTGCACTCACTCTTGCTTTTCTTCCCAAATGTGCCTTGACTGATACCTTGAGTATACTTGACTGTTTTTGCCAGATTTTTTTTTTTTTATTCCTTGGTTGTACTATTAGACATTTCTTGAAGTGTTTTTGTTACATATTTATTTACTTTGAGACACTTAATAAGATTTCAATTAAAACATAACCAAAAAATATTTATCACTCTTTTTTGGTGCTGGGAATTGAACTCCAGACATTGCACTTGCCAAACAGGTACTTGTGCCACTGAGCTGTATCCCTGGCTCTTATTTATTACTCTCAATACTGCCTGTCCCTCAAGAAAGAAGACCCCTTCTGGAATTTAAGAAAGCAGTTCCCACTTTATTCCACTAGATGGTGTTACATTGCAATAATCCTGTGACCAATAATGCTGGAAACCTTTTCACCTTGAAACCTTCCAGCTCAGTGGGCGGGCAGGCACATACCATGAGGTTACTCGTATGTATATTTGTGCGTACACACACAGAGACACACACATACACTTTCTCGTATAGAATCCAGAGCAGGACCAACTATGTATAATATAAAGTAAAAAATGATTGCATGTCCCTTTTATTCAAGGGAGTTAGTTGCATCTAACCACATGGTAGAAGAGTCCTGTGTCATCAAATTCTGCCTGCTTCGTGGCACATTATTCCAGAAGCCATGTCTAGAGCTGGCTTCCACCCAAGGATTCCCACACCAAATCTGCAAGATGCAGTCCTGTGTGGGACTCGCTTACAGACCTTCTCAGGAGCCTCTACAAACTAACCCCTAATGTCTGTGCCTCAGGTGTTTTACATGCTGTTTGATGTGATGACTTAGATCCACTTGTAATTTTCTCTGAAGGTCACTGGTCATTTTTTATCTTATCAAAATGTATGGCTCTAGCTACTTATTGGTAGAAAATTCCAGTGTCATTTTATTCCTACTAGAGACCCTTGGTACCTGCCTACTAAATGAAGCAGATTCACACGTTTTTTATTTACTTATTTATTTTTTGTATTTAGGGAAGGGTCTACAGGGTGTTCAGGGTCTCACTGGTAGATCAGACTCATAGTGATCCGCCTGTTTATAGCCTCCCAAGAGCTAGGATTACACAAGCCACCATACCCAGTCTCAATTGCTGTCTCAGCACACCCTGGGGGGCGGGGCTAGCACAGCAGGCCTGGGGTATCAAACCCCTGGCTTCTGTGCCTGCTTGCAAGCATTTTAATCTGCTGAGCTATTTGACTGGCCCTCAGATTAACACTTTAAAAGTGACACAGTACAATCTGGGACAAAAAGTTTAAACTCTGACTTCATAAATCTTCATGATATTTTTCTTAAAATTCGTAGAAGAAAAAAGCATGGTAACAGATTCTCAAGCTAGGCCCTCTGAATCAGTCCCTTTGTACTGTGTTTATTTTGAAGCTGTGTTTTTCGGACAGGCAAAAGCAACACCGAGATATTTTAGACCCTGTGGGAACTGGTGGTGCAGTCTGATTTCAGCCCCTTCAGAAGGCCGGAAGCCTAGGAGATGGCCTCCATGGCCCCCATGCGGTGTGTGACTGAGGTGTGCACTGTGACAGGAAGCAGACATATCACTGTCTAGAGGGGCTGCCTGCTTTTGTGGAAAAGAGGTTGTTCCCTTGGAGGCCACAGGAATTCTGTGCATGAGATCTCAGCCTAGTGGACCCAAATGTGCAGTGGCCTCCCCAGATCTTGCTGCGTGACAATGACCAACAGCAAGTAACCCTGAGAACCCATCCCAGTAAGTCCTGAGGAAACGGAGCAGCTGCCATCGGCACTGAACTGTTCGGTTGTAAATTTTCCAAATACATACTTGGCACAGGCTCTGCTTTACCCTGTATAGAAAGCCCTTCTCAGATCTTGTCGTGATTTGGTGAAGCTTTTGTTTGTATCCCAAGGGAAAGTTATTGGAATTCTAGTGAATTAAATTCAATCCACTACTTCTAGTGCAACCATGGTGCAAAGAAAGACAAAAATAGTATCTAAGCAGATCAGGAGCCACAGCGGTCCTAGGTCCAGTCAGAATAATGACCTCACCCAGGGCCGAATCTGGGTTTTATTAATTCATAAAGAGGGTGTGGCTTGGGGATGAGGGATTGTGAGGGTGGCCAGGGCGGGGAAGTGCTGAGTGCTGTGAGCTGAGCTAAGTAGGAGGCCTGAATTGCAACATGGGGGGAGGGGGGCCGGGCAGGGGGGATGCAGAAAGTAATCTCTCCATCAGATCGGGGCAGCATCTAGTGTTTTGGTGGCCCGGGCTTCAGTTCTGAGGTGTAATTTTCAAACCCTAAGGAGTCCCTTTCCTCAAGGTTCACGCTCAGCATTCTCAGGGATCCTTGTGGCTCCTCTCAGCCTAGCTCATACGGACCACTAGGGGGCGTTATAGGTGGGAGTTTGGTGATCTGTGGCATTGGTTTAAGGACTTCATACCCGCACCTCACTTAGACCTATCTGCATTGTGCACAGCCAGTTGAGAGGATAGGGGGATAAAGAAAACTTGGCCAGCTCTGCACACACCAGCACACAGAAATGGGGCCAGAGTTAGCCAAAATGGGTCCAGTCGCTCTTCTTTCAAGGAGAGTCCTCCAAGTGGTCCTCCCCAACCCTGCTTCACAGACAAGAATATTTACAGTACAATCTGTATGTTTGAACCCTAAAGAGCACTTAGGTTTAAGCGCTCACACCACATATTTCTAGAAGCTTGCTGACCCTGCAGTGTTGGTACCTCCAGCCTTGCTGCTGCTATTCACTGAGGTGCAGCCCCCTTACCTCTGTCTACTGTCTCTGGTCCCACATGTGTCCCACGTAACCTGTCTTTCAACACTGCGGCTCCAGGCCCATCTCTTGAGTCCATGGAGGGTTGCCCCCTGAGTGGGTGACAGTTTAAGGCCCACCAGAACCTTTGTAGGATCCCTTCAATCCAAACTGGCTTCTCCTTTACATGTGACTGCTTTTCCCTTTACTGTTGTTCCCCTAAATCCAGTCTGTCCTTCGTCCTGCTGAATTGCTTTCCTGTATCTGTTCTTTGCTTCACTTAGATGGCTCTGCCTGCTCAATTCCTTCCTAACTTCTAACTCCACAGCACAGAGGGAGGCAGGCTCCTGTCTGGTCTTTTGTTTCCATTTACCTTGTCTCCCAGACCTCCTCTACCCTTCTGTGTATGTCTTACAGTTCATATGAAGTGCAGACTCAGTCCTGTTGATGCACTTTATATAACTTTTCCACATAACAAACAAGGATTATAATAAATGGGGTTTCTGGACTTATTTGTAGTTACAACAGAGAAAGTAATCAAGGCACAGAGTTCTTGGATCACCTATTGTGTATGAGGCCCCAACCTCTCTGGAAGGCAACATAGCTGGGCCAGACACAGGAGGGGTCTCAGCCGCACAGACTTTGTGGTACTGGGAGAGGCAGAGCTCTGCTGGTCATTAAACAGATGCTTATTTATTTGTGATAGCTATTAACTGCTGTGTAGGACAAGTTGTAAGACCATGGTGAGTGGAGACAATGGCAGGCTTTTAAAGAAGTGACATTTAAATTATGACAGTGTAAAAATTTGTGAGACACAAGGGGAAGGAAGAAAGCAGCAGAGTATGTGTGAAAGAGCTCAGTCTCTTGCAGGAACTGAAAGGGACTGGTGCGGGTTGTGCAGAGTCTTCAGAGTGCAGCCCACAGCTCACACTCAGCCCGTACCTGCTTTTCATAGCCCAGGAGCTCGGCATAGACTATATCTTTAAAGGCTTGAAAAAAAAATTAGCAGCAGCACATCTTGTGGTGCCTGACAATACATGAACCCTTAAGCTTGGCTGTCCGCGAAGCTGCCCTGGCACACCGGCATTAGTGTGTTACCTGGCTGCTGTCTTGCTGCTTCACTGGGCTGGATAATTTCAGCAAAGATCCGGTGGCTGCAGAACCTAAAATGCAGCAGTATTTTAGGGTTGTGTGTGGGGAGGCTTTCCAGCCACGCATGGGGACTTGAGCTCCATCCTTAGCTCAGAAGCCTGTGGACGCTGGAGCGGCATGATGAGACAGCAAACTGTAGCAGGGGTTGGGGCAGCAAGAAGGACCCAGACTCGAGAGCCCACAGGGTTCCTAGACTTTGTTCCTCTTCTATATGTGGCTTAGGAATCATAAGGACATCTTGCTTGCTTACTTTCTCCAATCTCTCTCCCCTCTCCCCCACAAGATTGAACCCAGAGTAACTATACTGAGATAATCCCCAGATATTTTTCTTTTCCTATTGGGGTAGCATCTCCCTAAATCATTACATTGTCAAGGCTGGACTCAAATTCAGTGATCCTCCTGCCTCAGTCTTCCATATTTCTGGGATTGCAGATGTCATGAGGTGCTTTTGAAGGGCTGCCATGGCTGTCGCATTTTAGAAAATGCATTTGGTAACGAAAAGGCAGACTTGGGCCAGCCACAGAGCTCAACAGACTATAGGGCTTGCTTAGGCAGAGTGTAGTGGCTGGGGTTTGATCCAGCCACTGTGCAGGCCCTGCCCCTGGGGCGTGCTGAGATAAGAGTTGAGACTGGGCATGGTGGACAGGCACTTATAATCCCAGCGCTTGGGAGGCTGAAGACAGGAGAATCACTATGAGTCTGATCTACATGGTAAGGCCCTGTAGACCCTGTAGATCTTGTACTAAATACAGTAAAGAAAATAAAAATGCAGGCTTGAGGGCTGATGGTGAATTTGGACAGGAATGTGGTATTGTGGCTAGTGCTGAGAGGCTCAGAACAGAAAGAATTTAAACATGCATGATTACTCACTGTATCCTAAGCGCTGTGCTAAGTACATTTTGTGCTTGTTTTAATTTTTCATAGCAGTTTTATAAAATAGGAATAATGGCATTTTTCCATTTTGTAGGTGTATGTATTGAAATTCTTTCCAAAATTCACATGGCTAGTAACTGAGATTCAAATCCAAGTTTACTGATATCTAAAATGTCATTTTTATTTCTAGAAGAGTATATAACACTGAATTTACAAGGTAATTTGTTTTATGAACATGTGAGAATAGGGAGAAAATATTATTAAAATTTGTGTTCAGGTTTCTAGGAGAATTATTGCAGAGATATCTTGCCTACCAAATTCTATCTCTTCTTCACCTCAAAGACTAGAGGGTTCAATTAAGGTCCTTAACGAATAATGTCTGAAACAGGTAAATTATAACTCTCTTGTAAACCTGAAGTAAACATGTCTCAAAGATTTTACTCAACTAGCGATAAATAACTGGATAGAACTAGTTCAAATGATAATTTTAAAAGTCAGGTCTTTCTGGGCAGTTTGGTAAAGGAATGTCAGGATTAGATTATAAGGTTAAAAATAAACCCAGTTACTGCCCCAAACAGCAGTAAATCATAATTTATGGGAATGTCTTTTTTACCAGACAGAAATAATTTACATTACCAGACAAAACTCAAATTAACCTCTGCCCCTTCTGAGTGTACACATAATCCAGTTAATAGGAAATCAGTCAGTTGAAGCCCAGACTGTACTGAAGGAAACCTGGTGAGTTCTTTTACCCATGTCCAGATTTCCATTAATTTTTCAGACCACTTAAAGATACCTTCCTCCCTTCTGGCAGTGTTCCTCTCTCATGTGTTCCCGGGGTCATGGCTTAGCTCTGCCATATTCCAGTTAGATTACTGTATGAGATATGCTTCAAAAGTACAATAAATATTTAAATTTTAAAAATATATTATGGTAAAGATACTTTGCCATTAATCCCCCTCCAAATGCTCCGCCTCTTTTCAGACGCATTTCTCCCATCATTCTTAGCACTTGCTGAGGTAGTTGGCGAAGTCCTCTTTCATTAGGGTCTTTACTTATGTTTTATGATGCCCTGATGTTCTGAATCAACTCAGACATTTACATTGCATGATTTTTTTGATGGTGGGAAGTGCTGGAAGTCATCCAGTGCCGACCCTGAGAGTGAAGTGGAGGGGAAGGACAGACCATTATATTTTTATAAGCCTACCTTTCTGCCAGATGGCATTCAGCAGTACACTCACTGCATATTTTTGTCATACCTGAGGAAGATACTCCAGAAAGAAGAGTTCAAGAATTTCTTCAAAAGTGTCAAGAATGCTGGGATAAGTGTTTGAAGTGAGGGGGAGTATATTGATGACAGTGTATCTTTTACTATAATAATTATTGTTCATTTGAACTTTTCCCATATTGTTTGGTCTCACCTCATAGCCCTCATTTATTGAAAGTTATTGGCTACCAGACATCTTGAACATGCATTTTCTGTCCTACTCCTGTGGCCCCATGAATGATTGTTGCTTCATATAAGTGGAGTGTGGCAAGCTCAGCTCACTGTCTTACGAGCTTCAGGGCCATAGGTCTTAATTAATGGACTCAGAGCCTCCTGTTTTAATTCTGCTAACTGATTGCAGAAGACTGTGAATTTTACTTGAAATTGAGAAGGTTTCATTTTCTGCATATGTGGGTCTTACTGTACCTAACTGTTCCCTCTAAATTACTATCTCTTGCCTTGGATCCTGAATCGAAGGTAAGTAAGAAACTGAAGTCAGAAACTGACTCTGAAATACATATCCTAGTTACTTCCAGCAGGGTTTGCTTTATTGCCCCGTACATGGTGATGGCCCTGGTGCTAGACTCGCCTGAAGCTATGTGACACATTGCTGCTCCTCTTCTTGCTGTATCCCACAGACTTCCAGCATAAGATCACTGTGCAGGCCTCCCCGAGCTTGGACCGGCGCAGGAGTTGGGACAGCAGGAGCTCCAGCCCACCCAGCAGCCCCACCATGCTCCCCCGCCTCCGGGCCATTCAGTGTGAGTCCTCGGTGGACGTGGCTCATTCTGTGGTCTTGAATTCCAACTCAGAGGCATGTTTTCATAGTAGGTTTTATGTGAGTAGGCGACACTGAATGAGCGTAGCAACTATTTGGAAAGGAAAATTTAGGATCCTTTGGCAATTTTCTTATGCTCACGCCCACA
Organism: Ctenomys sociabilis; assembly: GCA_004027165.1. Lineage (NCBI taxonomy): Eukaryota > Metazoa > Chordata > Mammalia > Rodentia > Ctenomyidae > Ctenomys > Ctenomys sociabilis. The sequence continues at coordinate 114,280 of PVKA01000509.1, read as the reverse complement.
CATGATCCTTAGTTTCTGTGGCCATGACAGCCTGGATGGCAGGCGAGGGACAGATTTAGAAATGTTCTGTTAGCTGCTTGCCTGCAGAGTTACGTGGATTGTCCTGTAAGCCCCTTGTGGATGGGTATTTTGAAAGGTGACATGAGAAATTCAGGGTTACTTCTATTTAGCTACCTTGTTTTGTAAGGGGAAAACCTGTTTTACTTGTTGATACTCAATAGTCTACTCTGGATGTGACCAAACTAATGTTTTAAAAACACTATATAATATCTTGGTTTCAGAGAGGGCATTTGCCTCGGGGAGACAGCATACAGCTTCTGTGTGGGCAGCTTTGCATGGCTAAGGTTCAGTTAGATCCCAAATCGAAGTATAGTAGGATGGAGGCCAGGAAGATGGCTCAGTAGAATTAGCACTTCAGTGCAAGGGCCTAAGTTCAATCCCTGGTTCTGCAAAAAAAGAAGTATAGTAGGCTGAAATAAAATAAATTGATGTTTTTCAAAAGTTACATATATGTAAAACAGTAAAGAAGACTAGGGGAAAAAATGTGCTTAATCATGTAAATTACTATATTAAATCATTCAATTCCTCACCCTTCTCCACCGAACTGCTTATGATCCTTATGTGGAGAATAAAAAGTTTTGTGCACTGAAGCAGGGATACTAAGGATTGAACCCAAGGCCTTTGCACTGAACTATATCCCAAGGTCCCAGCCCTTTTTTGTTAACGAGGCTGCTGAATTGCCCAGGTTGGGCTTAGATGGGGCAGTCCTCCTGCCTCAGCCACCCAGACTGCAGGGAGTGTGGGTGTGCACCACCAAATCTGGCTTTTCTCTTTTTTGTTTTGGTTTGTGTTTTTTAGTAATGAAAACCTTGGTACCAGCCAAGTCTTTATTTTTTCAAGCTTCCAGGCAGTCTCCCCACAGTTCATTTTTCACTTTTTTGCCTTTCCTTTGCCTAAGCAGCCTGAGGGAATGCACCAGGGCCAGCCTGGGGGGAGCAGACAGGGCACCATCCGCTCTTCCCTAACCTGGCATCTCTCTCCTTACTCTCTGCCCTTGAGCACTAACCTCGGGAAGTGCAACCCCACAGAAGTGGGCAGGTGGAACCAGGCATGCCTGACTGTCCCAAGACTTGCTCAGGCTGCAGCACATACTTGGGGGATCAGATAAATCACTTCCCACCCTGAAGGGAAGCTCAGAGAGGAGCATCCTGGTTCTCCGTCTGCTAAGTAACAGTGAACACATTCTCCCCGTGCTCCCAGAAGGACTGGCGCTGCACACAGGGCTGTGGGCCGAGGTCCCCTCACCTAGCCCTGAGCATCTCCATTCTGCCCCGAGTGACCCCCAGCCATGGCTTCACAGGGGTCCTGTTGTTGTCATGATGACCAAGATAGCACAGACTCTGGAATATGTCGCCAGAGGTTGACTGCCACTCTGGCTGCCACTATGACTTTAGCCTTGTCACAGCTCTGGCGCCATTTCTCAGTGTTGGCTCAGCATTACATGGAATGTTCTAGAGTGTTCAGAATGGTGGCTGATATGCTGGAGGCACTCTGAGTGTGTGGACAGTTACGGTCACTGTCGTTTGTCCTGTTACTTTGGAGGTACTGCATGCGTGCTCCCAAAGTGTGGACTCTAGGTGTGGGAATAACTCACGAGGTAGGAACAAAAGTCAGGCACTGGAGCCTTAGATATTTTTAGATTTTTAACCAAACTATGATGATAGAGCAAATGGAGCAACTAACGAAAAGTTAGTTTCCTTGACAGCCTTAGGAGAGTAACCATGCCTTCAGCTCAAGCTTAAACTGGCGTACCTAAGCAGAATATTAAGTTCATTACTGAGTTTCGTTCCTTTTCCCCCAATTATCATGAAAATATTTTCCTGTCAAAGAATGGTAGATAGATAAATAATCAGTCCTTTGTTGCTAATTTTTCATAAATTTGTATCTTTTCTTTTAATTCTTTCTACTCTTGTTTTTTTTTTTTTTTTTTTTGTCTTTTGAGACAGGGACTCATTGTGCAGTTCAGGCTGCTTTAAGCTCACTTTGTAGCTCAGGCTGGTCTTGAACTCACAGCAATCCTCCTGCCTCAGCCTCCCGAGTGCTGGGATTACAGGCCTGTGCCACCATGCCCGACTACTCTTGTTTTTATCATCAGAAAAAATTTTTTTTTCCAAGGGTAGATGAAAGAAATCAGTTCTTTGCTGTTTTCACATTTCCAGATAGATAGCCTCCGGCCAATACTGTTGTCTAAGGATTGCAATGACTTCATATCAGCACCCCCACTTTTATTCTTTTTTATATTTGAGATAGGGTCTTGCTAAGTCACTAAGTTGACCAAGGCAGGGCTTGAACTTAAAAAGTCCCCCATCTCAGCTTCCCGGGGTACGGGTATGCATCCTCCCCCTTTGTGTCCCCGTTCAACTGTGCTGGTGCTGGCTGACAACTGTGTTTTCTGCCCAGTGACATCTGATGAAAATAAAACCTGGGGAAGGAACATGGTCTTTCGGCAAGAAGAATTTGAAGATGTAAAAAGGAATTTCAAGAAAAAAGGTTGTACGTGGGGGCCAAGCTCGATTCAAGTGAAAGAAAGAACCAATGGCAGAGAGAGGTATGGGTAAGGACCAGAGGAGTCCCAGGTCCACTGTGACCATGTGGTACCTGGGCTCCTATCAAATTAGCCAGACTTCTAGAGTGGTACAGTGACACCTGAATGTCAATTTAATTTCCTCAGATGAGTCTGTGGTAGCAGCTATGTTAAATGCTTATTTAGTTAAGTAAACAGTTTCTCTGGCATGCTATTGCCTTGTTTTAAGGTTTTATTTGTACTTTGTTAGCTCTTCAAAATTCAAGAGTACAAATGTCTTCTTTTTGTACCTTTAAAAATATGTTTGACTTGTGCCCACCAAAACCTAATGTATAAGTCATGTGATGTGTTTTAAGAAAAGAAACATCTTTCTCTTGTAGGGTGAGGCCACTCTCTGATGGCAACAGCCCTTGGTCATCCGTCCTGATAAAAAGCCAGAAAACCACACCCCTAGCTTCTCTCTTTGTGGACCAGCCAGGTAAATGGGCATCGGGAGATAGAATGTGCTGGTATGAGCTTTCGTATCTGCATGCTCTAAGGTGTGATGCAACAGGCTCAAGTGACCCTTTCAGGGGCAGGAAAGAGGGAGGCTGGTTAGGGATCCTGACAGCTCTGTGTAAGCCCAAAAGTTGTGTTCCATTCAGTCTTTAATGGCAGAAAGGCATTATTAGGCTCCATATGGTCTTTTGGGAATTTGTAATTTATGATTTTTAACAGGTAGTGCCAGCCTTAATTATGTAGACGTATGTAAATTTAGTACAGGAGACAGCAGATGTGAAACGCTGCCCCTGAACACTCTGCCAAGATAGAACTCTTAGAACAGTGCTGTTTGGTGGCCTGAAGTCAAAGAAGTGGGAATTATTGGGAAACCTTAAGGGTGGTTGTTAACAAAGAAACACAACTGGTCTTTGTATTGGGCAGTTGAAGATGATCATTTGATACCGTGATGGAATTAAGTTCAAAATGTTTTATTGAAATGTGTCTTGGATCTATTCTGTGTGACATACTCAGTATTTATGTGCATTTTTCTATGTCAGTGACTCTGTTCACAGTCGTTTCTATTACTGTTGCTGCTGAGGAACAGGTTCTCAAAGGGTAGGAAACACCTGATTTCTTCACGGGTCTGTCTATGGGGAGCTGAGTTGTAGGGTCTTGGAGACTTAGCCCTTAGAGTCTTCCTGGATGAATCATTTGCCAAGCTGAAAGGATTTTACATGTTTTGATTTAGAATATTCATGAGACTTTAGCTTTATAATGTAATTTAAATGATTTTTTAAAACAAAAATGAGACCATAGTATTTGTTTCTGTCCCTTTCTCTAGGACCTAGCGAAGAGCCAGAACACCCTGCTGATGAACACAGAAAACCAAAGCAAATGAAGTTGCCTGGTCAGGCCTACACTGATCTACCTCTCTGCAAACATGATCAGAGGCAGAACCTGGGGAAAGCTGATGGCCATCAAGAGGGACCCACACCAAGCTCTGCTGTGGGACCCCCTCGGGGGGTGCCTGCAACCAGCCCCAGTGGACCCCACAGGAAGAAAACGGAGTCAGCGCTGTATGGGTGTGCGGTGCTGCTGGCGTCGGTGGCATTGGGACTTGACATCAGGGGACTTGGCGGAGCAGAGGCTGTGGAAGAGCTGCCACCAAAGGGGGACATGAAGATTCATGATGAGGTCCTCCAGCAGGCCTCCCAGCCATCCCCTGTGCTGTCCTCTGCAGGCAGGGACCTCAGCAACCCCACAAACCTTCTCTCCATGAGGTGCTTGCCACAAACAAACAGGGACCAGGCACCCATGGGCAGCACCCAGATTCCTCATGACCCTGAGATGCCCACCCTGGACTTCTGTCCAGCTTGTCCAGAAAGCACCCTAGAGCTGAACCTGGGGCCAAGACTTGAGACTGATGGCAGAGTATGGGAAAGCCCATCTCCCTCCTACCTGGGGCAAACACCTTATGATGCCTCCCCCAAAGATCAAGCCTCACACCACAGACAGACCTCATCAGCTGGAAACCCTTCTCTGATCACACGTAGGTTACCTTAGTGCCTAGCGGGAGGAAGTGCAGACCACCACTGTGAAGATAGGGTTGTGCGGTGTCTCTTCCTGAGTGTTTGTATTTTATAACTTATTGCTGTTCACATGGGCCTTTGACTTTTATATTTTTCTTTTCTTTGATTTTAAATTAATTATAACTCAGATTCTGGGGAAAGTATAATGAAATGTCAGTAACTTTGATGCATAATAGCACAATAAGGAGGAAAAGCATGTGGAGAATAATTGGCCCAATCCTTGTTCACAGAAGACACAAGTCACCTGTCCAAATTCAACTGACAGTGGGAGGGTTGGACCTCAAGTTGGTCTGCCCTTTCTCTCAACCCCCCAGCTCCTGATACCTTGATAGAGGTTAGCAAGCATCTCAGTGTGCTGGGGCTGGGGTTGGGGCACAAGGCAGCTGTAGCAACAAAACTGCATTTTCTCACAGCCTTAGAAGCTGGAAGTAAGAAGTTGGTTGAGTTGTAGGCAGGGCTGCTTCCCTGTGAGGCCTGTCCATGTCCTGGTGCTTTTCCCTCTTTGTGTGTCTGTCCTGATTTCCTCTTCTCAGAAAGATCCCAGTCACCCTAGGTTAGGTCCACCTGATTTAGTTTTATGACATCTGTCAGGATCTGTACCTTCCAATGGTCACATTCTGAGGTGCCAGGGGTCAGGGTCCAGTGTGTGGACTTGGGAGCAGAGAGCAGCCCAGGGCAGCAAGAGTCACCCTTCTGATGCATAGCACACCATGCAGTCCTAAGAGCTTTGTGTGCAGGTGTGGAAGCTCGGAAAGGAGAACAAGTGAGATGATTGTAGAGCTCTTTCTAGTTCATTGATCACGGCTTGAGTGTGTGTCCGCTCACCTGTAGTGTGGATGACAAAAGCGCTCTCCTGCGAATGGTCTTTCTTTATCTTTATGAAGACTCCATTCTGCTGCGTACTCCTGGGTGCAAAAGTGAGATTAGAGCTCGTGAAAAATTAGTGACTTATCCAGGATCCCAGTTAGTAAGCAGTGGGGTAGGATTTGTGCCTGGGAGCTGTCCCTCCATTACGAGAAGCAGTCTTCTCTCCAGTCCTAAAACTCAGTGAGTATTCACATAACTGGATCGTGCTGTTATATGCAGAGGGGTAGTCATTAGGACATGTCTGGATTTTATGTGGCTCTTGTGTCTGACCTGTGGACAGATGAGGGCTGCTTAAGGGGAGCAGTTCATTTTCAGATACAGGGCCAAGATTTAGGTTTCAGTTGCTCATCTGGTGAGCAGGTAATCCTGGGGAATTATGTAACCTGCTTACTCATTAGAATGCTTTTAAGGTCATCAGAAGGTCACAGATAATAACAGGGAAGCTGTCTAAGCTCAGGTTTGCTTGTGACCGTGAGCAATCCCTTCCACTTCTGTGTCAGCAGCGTACCCTGTAAAACTGGGATGATAATCCTATTAATATGCATATCTGGTAATGTTCTTACCTAATCTCTGCACTCTGTAGCCTTGTGACAAAAATCAAGTGACACTCTGCTATATAAGGGTTAACATTTCTTTTTCATATGAAGATAATTACAATAACCTCATTTGCTTTTCATGAGTATTAAATGAGGTAAGATATATGAAAAATGCCTTTTACACATAAGTTGAAAATGTTAAGGTTGATTATAAAGCTTTATTAAGGCCAAAACTTCTCTTATTGTTGTCCATTCTACTTTATTTCTAAATACTACATTAGTATTCATTGTATTTTGATAAATTGGTTTGTTACCCTTCTTCAGTCAGTAGAGTATCTGTCATTTGTAACTGCATAAAGAGAAATCCTATAGCACAGTGATCCCATAAGCGATGTTCTTTTTGTCTGTTACTAGGTATTTACCTGCTGGAGTGCGCTAAGTCAACTCTTCTGCGTAAACAAGAGAAGAGGTGGCATGTAAAAATGCTTTTCTCATCAGTTCTTTTCAAATCCTGATCTCAAGTGAAGTTTAATAATGTTAACCATCACTTCTAAAAGTCTTGACTCTATTCCATTTTGAAATCTGTCCTGCTTACAAAACATTGTAATGCTTATGGTCCTGTGCTTTCTGAGGTTAACTGGCTCCACTGCCAGGTGTGACTCCCGTGGCTTGAGACGCCTCTGGCCTGGCCTTGTCCTCTGCGGAAGGCTTCCAGCCGAGCTGCTGGCAGAGATGGCATCAGCGTTCTTGCTGAGGCTCACTTTAAAGCAGCCATCCGCTTGAGGTGCCACCCTGGTGGTTCTTCCTGAGTTTCATTGTTTCAGAAGTTATTGTTCTAATTGTGCATTGTCCCATTGTGGCTCTCTCCTGGCAGGTGTCCCTGGAGCCTCTGTACTGCCACCTCCTGCCTCACCTGGCCCTCATGGTGACCTGCCAAGCCAGGTCTCTGCTGAACTGAATGGGGCTGTCACAGTTCTGCCACGGCCTGGCCCGATCTCCCTGAGAAGTCCATCAGATGTGCCAAGGGCCGTCCCACGCAGGGCACAGTCCCAGCCTGCCCAGGCGGCCTGTGGTGGGGGCCACCCAGGGCCAGGCTCTGCCTGTGTCCTGGGTACCCAGGTGCCTTCTTCACTGGGTGCTGACGTGGATGGGCAAAGCAAAGACTGTACTGGGCCTGTGTGCAGGATGAGGAGCCTAGCTCACCAGCTGTCCAGCTATGCCCTGGAGAAAGAATTTCCAACTTAAGTCCCTTTGCTGTTGAAGCAGTGCTGTTCCAGGTGAACAAATGCAGATACCGTTTGTGCCTTTGACATGTGTTCTCTTGCTGGCTGTTGAAAAGCTGCCGCCCAGTGACTCCATTAAGACTAGACACCAACTCTGGAGAGGCTGGTGACTGCTCTTAGCTATCTATATCCTATCCCCTGGCTCCTATCTAGTAATTTGAAATACTCAGAAAGGGGCCAGGGAGATAGTTCAGTAGCATAAGCACCTGCCTGGCAAGTGCAAGGTCCTGAGTTTGATTCCCAGTACCAAAAAACTCCACCAAAACTGAAACACAAAGAAGTATAAACCAAAAATCATGCCGCAGGAGTATCACTATGCGTTGAAGCTGTGTTGTGAGACCTGCACCAAATACATAAAAATAAAAGAACTGTTCCACGGGTAAAACTATGTTGGGTGAAAGCCCAGTAAGCAATATTTTTGTTCTTTTAACTTTTATTGCTGCATGTTTGCAGTACATAATGATTACAGAAGATTGGTGCATGTGCTTAACACATTTCAGTTCCTTTTAAGCATTGTCTTAAGGCCTGGTTAGTTTTCATACCCACTCATGAGCACACAGTGAAATTTTGAAGACTCTTGTCTTGCCTCCCTGGCTCCTCTCTTTTTCCTTCAACTTTTCTTGTTTTTAATTTATGCAACAGAAAGCCAAGAAACAGCTGTTGGTTTCTTGTCCATAACAATGTGATGTAAGAAAAGATACCTTATATTTATTTTTAAAAGCTGTTCATTAGAGTAGATACAGAGTCCTATTTAATCTAAAGCCACCATAGACTTCTAATGCATAAATATGTCCAATTCAACCCGCTTGTGCAACATAATTTCATTTTGAGAAAGTCTACTGAAGGTAATTGATGAAAGTTTTGCTGATTGTAACAGCTAAATATTTTGTCCATTATAATTCTAAAACGGACGCTAGAGATCAGCAGTTGATAGCGGCTGAGATGGCAGCATCCCCACAGTGAGCCTCGGGACACCAGTGTTCCTGCAGAAAAGCATCTGTCGACTTGGTGTGGATACACAAATGCCTTCATGCTCCATATCTTATGAATCTCATGTATAAGTTACATGTGCCCGCGTTCACAGATACCTTAAATTGTAAGCCTTCATGTCATGTCATTTTACTTTTCTCTGTTTGTATACACAGTTATTCTAATGCAAAGACTAACACTACCAACTCAAGGAATTACAATTTTAGAATTTAAATTCTTTATGTTATTAGTTAGTTTACATTTCATTTAATTGTTAATGGTAGACATCTATTGCAATAAGCAGTTATGTTGGAATTAATCTGTTTTTTCTAATAATCCATTAGAAAAACATCTAATACTTTTTCCAAATTATTTCCAGAAAGTTTGTAAAATATGTCTTAGAATACCAGTGTGAATTTTAAATGAGTTAAAGGTATTTATGGGTCACTTTTATAATCATACAGATGGACCACTGTATTATTGAGGCAGTAAATGTTCTGCCAGAGTGTGGGGTCTGTGCCTGGGTTTCTTATCCACTGTGTTTCCCTTCTGTCACTAGGTTATGGTTATTCCAAATGCAAACAATAAATATTTAAAATGTTCCATTCAGTGGAGAGCTAAATGACAGTTTTTGCTATTTCACTTAAAATTATAACTTGGTTAAGGTTTATACAATTGCAGAAATGTAAGGTAAATTAAATCAAATGTCAAGGGCCAGGGAGATAGCTCAGTAAAATAAGGGCTACCTAGCAAGTGCAAGGTCCTGAGTGCCTAGTACTGCAAAAAATAAATAAATCAAATGTCTGGATATTTTAGTCACTACATCAAAGTGTTCTTGGGCCTGTAAGGACGGCACTCATAACACAGAAGCCACGGGGAGACAACGCTGCATTTCACATTCTTGCAGCAAAGACTTGGTACTTATCATGTCTTGTGCTATTATTGTTTGTTCTATAATTTGGCTTCGTTTTTGAGTTATTATATAATAATCTTGTTTCCCCAAAACTTCATCATACTGACATCTGTTTGGTTGCTCTTTACAAAGTCATTTGGAGGGCATATCTTCCAGCTAAAAATAAAGTAGCTTCATGCCCCAAATAATTATGTACGAGAGAAAAGGTGTGAAATCTTCCTCAGTTCTGCTCCTGCTAGGAAATCGTGTGTGGGGTGGGGAGAGTGGGTAATGTCAGGTTGTGTATGTGCATATATGATAAGAGTAGGGTTATGATGGGTGTGTATGTGAAGTTTGGATGTGTGAGACCCTCGAGTGTAGGTGGACATGGTGCCCATCTCTCCTTCCCTCTGCTCTGTCCCACTTCCCGGTCAGCTTTTACATTATGATGAGGTTAGAAATGAAGCTTTAAAAAAAACCCAGAAATGAAGCTTTGTTACTTAGCTAATTGCTACCTGAAGATTCACTCCCACATTGTAGTGCAGATAATCATTGATTGCTCTGGTACTTGGACACTTGTGATTTTTTTTATGTATGTTAGTTCACCTAGTAGAATCTATTTCTTTATTTTCATAGAGACTTAATAAATCACCAAAAGATCAGTGAAACTGATTGCTGTTTCTAAACAATTAAGGTGCTTTCCTGCAGAGACTGGAGGTGTGGGCCTCATGTGCTGTATTATGAAGTCTGTGAGAAAGATGTTTACATACATTATTTTTTTAATAAACTTTTTATAGCTGGTCTGTTTGTTCCATGGCTTTGATATAGATTCTGACAGTGCTTTGTGATGATTCTTTTACATGCCAGAAGGAAAAATGTGTTAATAAAGATGATTAGATTAATACTTGATAAGCCAGGTGATTACCCTGCTAAATTCATTACACTGAAGGCAGGAAATCATGGGGATTGAATGCTGCAATAAAAAGCATAAGGACGAATTTAAATGTGGTTTGGTTTATATGTGCACTGAAGCATTGGGAGGTGTGGTGAGATTTAGCCCCTCGTTTTCAGAGACATACCTCCATAGAGTGGAATTAGTATAAGAACTACCTCTCTGCTGATGCTATGGGAAGGTGAGTAATGAAATGTCTTAATTGTCAATCTATTAAAAATTAGAATTTCAAACACCACCCAAAATGTAGTAATTATGGCCAAGTGATAAAGAATTGGTAAAAGAATTTTACAAAAGAATTGGTGATAAAGCTGGGGTGCAGATGGTGGTACTGCATGAAAGCCCCCAGCATTCCACTCAGTGTGAGGGGGAATGAAGTTGAACATCTGGGGTGCGCTGGCCAAGTGTCAGTGACCTTGGATGGCTCTGAGGCACTTCCTGAGATTCTCTGTAATAAAACTTGAAAGGTACGCAGTAGTGTGCCTAGTGTGTTAGGTAGGTGATGGAGAAGATTGGTAAATTTCTCAGTTGTCACACCTGCCGTGACTAAGCATGCAGGGATCAGACAGGTTACATATGCACTCGCAAATGGCATCTAGTTTCTCAGAAAAGTTAAAAGGTCTAGAAATGAGTGTTTATTTAAACATGGGGCTAGGGAATGGCTTAGTAGAATAAGTGCTTCCCTGGCAAGCACAAGGGTCTGAGTTCAATCCCTGGTTCCACAAAAAAAAAAAAAATCTAGCACAATTGTGTTACCTAACAGTGGTTAACACAGTGGGAATGTTCCCTAAGTGTAAAAGGACATGGCGCTGAAATAAGTTTACATCGTCCATTCTTTTGAATACAGAAAAATATAAATGTTATTTATTTTTCAATACGTGCAATAAAAACATGCTAACATGCTCACCTGAGATAGTTGAGTTTGGTTTAATCCACATTTGCATTGTGGAGGAGATTGAATGCTGGCCTAAGGATCTGGCGCCATATTTGGTATTTAAAACAAGTAACTGCAAGTTATAATTTGGAGGATGTATTAGGATTTTTCAGCGAAACAGAACTGAGAAGATATATGTATTGAGCAATTTCTAAGAAATTGGCCCACGTAACTGTGCAAGCTGCCAAGCACACATTTTGGCAGGGCTGATGCTGCAGTTGTGTACCAAGGCCCAGCAGAGGCTGTGGTTCCATGATGGAGTCCTCAGCAGCAGTGGGTTCTGCGGTCTCTCCTTGGCAGACAGTTGGCCACTGCCTCCCTGTGTGCTCCGTGGTTGTCTTGTCTTATGCCTATGTCCTGATTTCCTCGTCTTAAAGGGGGCCCACTCCTACTGAATCCAAGCCCACCCTCATGACCTAGTGAACTTGGTCACTTCAAAGATCCATCTCATGTTGCAGTCATACTCTGAGGTGCTGGAGGTGGGGGCTTCCAAGGACAAATGAGCGCAAGCTCAGTCCACTAGTGTCACATGTTCACCATGATAGTGATGTATACAGGTCGACCAGGAAGACTTTAATTCCCTGAAGATGTGACCACTGTTAGAGCAACAATGAAAGGAGCCAGAGCCATTGAGCAAATCTTACAGCCCCCAAGTTGAGCATGTGGCTAGAGGAGAGAAGGGCTAGGGTTCAGCTGAAGCAAAACACCCGGCCACCTAGGGGACTGAGCCTCAGAGCTAAAAATGGCAGGATGGTGCTTTGGTCACATGAAGATCTGGCTCTGGACCAGCTGTGTGCACTTCTGCAAGATGCAAACTGGCTTCATCCACCTGGTAAGTGTGCTGGTTTGAGACAGGTCAGAGTAGGAGAGTGGAGTACTCTGAAATCTGGTGATTGTTGCTAAGTAGCTCAGAGAAGAAATGGAAACACAAGAAAGCTCTCTGGAGAAAAGTAGGAACAGCCAGAGTGAGACTCGAAGAGGAAGGATGAAGGAGACCTAAGAGAATGGAGGGCAGGGACTGCCCCTTAGAGCTCCTCAGACCCTTCCTGCATCCGTGACAACTTTGTGAGCTAATCCTGAGAATCAGACCAATCCCTGGAGCCCCTGGTACTTACATGCCTCCTGTTGGAAGTAGGAAGAGAACCTGGATGCTCATCTCTTCTACTACTATATATAGTAACCCTGCTGAGGTCCACCTTGTAGCCTGTAAAGTTCAGTGCTCAGGTTGGGGACTGTTAAAATTTGACACACAACTCATGACTCTGGATGTCCAGAGCCTAAGCATTCTCATTAATGTATTCTCTGAAATGTTTTAACTTTGTTCATTAAGGGATGTTTTCCACAAGAAATGCAAAGCAAATTCTGCATAAGTCTGCAGGAAAATACTTGTTTGGAAACCAAAAAAGCACTTAACTTGGGTTTGATCACGTGTGGGGAGCTCCAGAGACCATAGCTTGCCTGAGCACTAAGTGAAGGTTGTCTTGTCCCCTGGCTTAATAGCACTGAACTGTCGGTGAGCCCTATCTTTTTCTTTGAAACTTGTGGTTGTAGAGGTGTGGATGTGATTGAAGTCTGTGAATTCAGTAATAATTTTCCTCCCATTGTCTTGTGACCCAATGTCACCTACAGGACCCCACTTCACGGGTAGAAAAAGCCCTGCCATGGGCCTTCTGCCTCCTGTGCATGAGGTGGCGCTGTGCACACACGAGTTCGTGGATCAGGGGGACCAGCTCAGCCTGTGTGTGAAATTCGCCAAAGTTGCAGCCTTAGGAGAAAAAAAGCAGAATAATGGATGTGACCTGGGAAGGTGCTGGGAAGTGGAGGGGAGCAGAGGAAAGTGACTAAAGTAGTTCACACAGAAACAGGGAAACCTTCATATAATTCTCTGTTCTAAATAGGGGGATGGGAGGAGCTTTACAGCTATATAAAAGGCCACTTCTTCAACTGCCCAACTGAGGCAGGAGGAAGCCTAAATATTCCAAACAGGACCCTCCTATTGCCCTCAGACTGCCACACTGTCCTCAACAACCCACAAAAATACCTGCATAGAAAGTATTCCTGCAGGGTCACTTACTATAAACTGGCCACTGTAGTCTGCTCTGTGCACTGACAGAACACAAAGCAGCACACAACACACATCCACACTTACGTCATACAAACATGACAAGTATAGTCAAAATGTGTACACATATGTCATATACAGTGTATACTCAGTGTACTTAATACGTAATCCATGGACTCCTACATAATACACAAGCACTTTACATAATTATTCAGCATACACAACACTCATATAATACAACACATACATACATGTAGGTTACAAAACTGGTTCATCTGGAAAGGCAGGCAGTAGACGGGACTCCCCACCAACAACTTCTCAGACCTCTGACACCATCTCCTACTTGCAGGATGTAGAATAGCAATTTTAAAAACCTCTAATGGATTTTTCCTATTAACAGAAAACTAAAAATTTAAAAATTATTAATAATTTGCATAGCTTGGAGACTTCGGTCTCTCACCCATCATAAGCATACATGAGGTAATGGTGGGAATCACTTGATTTGCCTTTGTCTCATCACAGCATTTGCATTCTCTTTGGTGTACTTCATTATGACAAGTGTATTAGGGTTTTACTAGAGGAACAGATATAACACAAGATGTACACATGCCTGGCAAGTGCAAGGGCCTGAGTTCTGTTGTAGGCGGTGGAGTTAGATAGAAATATTCTAGGCAGATAGAAATATTCTAGGCAGGCAGACAGGGCCAGGTCCTCAAGGAGACAAGATGGAGGTAAGGTGACTTTGCAGCTTGGAAGAGACAGACACTCCCTATGGGCCACACCTCAAGACCAAGACAAAAAGGAAATACAGCTACATACTTCCCTAGGGATGGGCATCAGGGATTGATATTCTAAATAGGTATCAATCAGCTTGAAAGAACCCTATTGAGTCACTAGCCCAAACCCCAACAAGAAGAGCCTCTGTCCCATTTTCATGCTCACTTGCTACATGACTTACTTCCCAATCTGTTCCAGAACTTGATCAATTTTACTTGCACAATGGTGCTTGTAATCCCATTGGTTGACCATAGTTTTGTCCCACCTCTTGTCCACCTAAGTGAGTTCCCATGTCTTCACCACCTTAGACCGGCCTCACCACATGGTTTTCCTCTAGAAAAGTCCCTGGAAGAGACAGCTTCCTGGGGAACTACCCGCTCAGGTCCCCTTCCTGTCCCTCTCTTGGACAGGAGCTTTCTTTCCCTCAATGCATCTATTCTGCTCATAACCTCCGTTTGTTCCTAAAATTCATTCTTCGGTTTTAGAGAACATGAACTCGTACAGGTCAGGTCCAGAGACTGTTTTTTACTATGTCATTTGGAGGTTCTCTATATCGGTTCAATCCCCAGTTCTACCACAAAAAAAAGATATGCACACATATAAGAAATTACAAGATGGGCTTACTGTGGTCTGCTGCAGAGTTGGATGTGGAATGTGCAGAGGGCGTCTGCACACCTGAGACTGAAGGATTCAGTCCCAAGGTCTGAAGCTCACTGCAGTGTTCTGTGCAAGTCTCTATCAGTCAGACAATGCATCTGTGACAGAAGGCTGAAGAATCTGTGACAGAAAGGGTAAGGATCCAAGCCAGAGGCCAAAGGGTCTGTGCTGGAAGCCAGGAGATGAAGTCCAAACTGACTACGAAGACTGAAGTTCCTCCGAGCATGTGGAATGCTGAATCCTTCTTCAGCCTCTTTTCATACCTTTCTTTGTGTTGAGCTACTCCAGGGCAGGCTCTACCCACCCTAGGATGGACCCTTCCCACCCTATGGCAAGCTCTGCCCCTACACCTGCCCCAGGGCCCCCAAGGCCCAGGGCGTGGGACCTCTGAGGCAACCCAGCCAAGTTAATTCCAAGTGTGGAACACTGCCCTGAGAAGCTCTGGGTGGGAGCAGCTCCTTTTCAATTCATGTCCAATGTTATCAGAAGGCCCACTCAATGTAAGGTTTGTGGATGCTTTGGTTAGTGGCATCTCTGCTATCTGCCCCAATGCCCCATGTCACTGATCTGTCTCCAACAGTGTCTCAACTCCTATTCTTTTCACTGTGGTGCAGAATTTCACAAAAACAAAGCAACACATTTCTTCTCAATAGGTGTTGGGTTTATGCATATTAATTATGCTCTGGGTTCTTGCTTCCCCGTGATAGGAAATTAAAGGCCTGGGGTATTAAAGGGCAGACAAGAAGTAACTTCCAAGGAGACAGAAGTTGCTGGGGAGTTACTTGTGCTTCCGCAGCCCGGGTGGACCACATGGGAGTGGGAGAGATCAGCCAACAGCCCACAAGGGCAACCTATAAGACAAGACTGTGATCCATGGAGTGGATGAAAATATTTGCAATTTATATATTTGATCAGAATCTAACATCCAGAATTTATGAAGAACTTCTACAACTCAACACTAAAATTAATTTTTCAAATGAGCAAAAGAGAAAAATAAATATTTTTCCAGATGAGAGATACAAATGGCCAGAAGATGCCCAGTATCATTAATCATTAGAGAACAATAAATCAAAGTCATATTGTATCACTTTATTCCTATTAGGATGGATA
This sequence comes from Ctenomys sociabilis, assembly GCA_004027165.1. Taxonomy (NCBI): domain Eukaryota; kingdom Metazoa; phylum Chordata; class Mammalia; order Rodentia; family Ctenomyidae; genus Ctenomys; species Ctenomys sociabilis. Next base: position 98,588 of record PVKA01000509.1, on the reverse strand, counting down.
TAATGAAGAAAAAAATAATAACTGTTGGCAAGGAGATAGAGAAATTAACTCTGTATACTGATGTTAGTAATTTAAAATAGTATGGTCCCTGTGGAAAACATTATGGAAGTTGCTAAAAAATTAAATATAGAAGACAGGCATAGTGGCAAATCCCTGTGGTCCCAGCATTTTTGGAGGTTAACGTAGGAGGATCCTAAGTTCAAGTCCAGCCAGGACAATTTAGTAACTCAGCAAAATAAATTTAAAAGGTTGGTGGGGAGAGTCACATGGAGAGAAAACTTTCTCTCAGGCTCTCACAGAGAGCAAACTGGTCAAGCATTGGCCGTGACTCATCCACATGGATGACACAGACAAAGGATCTACAGAGTGAGGTACAGGATTACAAGATAAACCCTGAGGGGACTTCACTGACCTCATCAGAAACAAAAACTACATGTTTTGGTATATAGGTCTTGCTCTATTTTGGTCTTAACCATCCAGTAGAAAAGTATAAAAATGAGGTATACAACGCTGGGCCATAATAATAAGTTGAGCTGTAAATGGCTACAGTTAACAACTTCTTCAGATAACTCACTATTATTGTGGAATGCTGGACTGTGTTGGATTGTGTCGCCGAGTTCAGGCACCTAAATTGGTTTAATGACAATGGAGTACACATCTTTGACAGGTGTAGACAAAGGAAGGGGTATAGAAAGGAAGAAGCATGATGTGTGTGTATGGACAGTACAGTTGGGATAGATAACGCCGTGCTTCTACATAATTCTATGAGAGGCAAGATTTGCACTAATAGTGGTTGGACAGGATATTATGTCAGCTTCCAGTACTATGGACAACCACTAGTAACATAACAAGGTACAAAGTATTCATTATTAAATCTGTGATATAATTCAGGTATAAAAAAATAAGATACGTAAACAGCTACACTCTCTTAATTTACTGATAAGAGACATCTGCTATAATAATGTCTGTAAGTATAATATCATGTGTGCACCTTATATGATACCAAAACATTATGAAAACAGTTTGCAATGTATTAATTTATCGAATCTGTCCTGTTAATGTGTCTTGAAACTGTCTCATTGGTATTTGTACTTCAATAAAATAAAATAAAAAATTTAAAAGGTTGGGATTATAGCTCAGTATGAAGGCCCTGAGTTTGATCCCTAGTTCTGCAGGAGGAATAATGCTTGTATTAGAAAATAAGAAAGTCAAAGTTTTTTATTTAACTTTCTACCTAAATATAGTAATGGAATGAAATGAAGACAAGCAGAAATCTAAGATGTGGGAAAGAACAGAACAGGAAAATTGTAAAAACCAAAGTAGTTCTTGAGAAAAAGTAACACTGATGAGCTTCTCTATAAAAATGAGATACAATAATTACCCATCTCATAAATCAACAGTAGGCCCTTATTGTAGGGCTGAAAGATATAAAAAATAATTACAAACTATCAAGAACAGCTTAAGCAAATGAATTTGGCAAGCTAAATGAAACTAAAATTGTTCCGAAGTCTCTACTATGAATAGTGACTCATTAAGAAATAGAAAACCTGCCCTGTGGCAACAAGATAAATCAAGTTCACCATTAAAAGCTTTCCAGGGATAATCTCCATATCCATGTGACTTTACTGGTGAGTTTTATCAAACATGCAGGGAATAAATGTTTGATTACCTATTACCTGTAAGAGTGCATTACTCTTACAAAAATTATTTAAAACATACAGCTGGCCTCAGTGTGTAGTGAGGGACATCAAGCAAAGCCTGAATGAATGAGACAAGGGCGTGCGTGCTCACCTCCCCACTCACCATTGTGAGGGGTGCCCACCAGTGTCATATGAAAAAGAAAAGACATCAAAGTCACATTTATTGGGACCAAAGGAAAAGCTGTCGTGAGGACTAGAAGTTGCAGCTCAGGGGTAGAGCATGTGCTCAGCATGCTGCAGGGCCTGGGCTGGATCCCCAGTGCCGACAGAACAAAACTGGTTTTCATTAGTACTAAGTTAAGCTAAGAGTAACAAGCCAAGCAGCTAAGGCACACACCTCCTGTGGGCTCCAGTTGCCTGTGTCTGGAGGAGGGATGGGGTCCAACTTGGAAGTGGCACAGAGGGGCAGGAAAGCTCTATGTCTGCACTTCACACAAACATTTCCCCCCAATTCACTGGACTGCACATTTAAAGGGAGACATTTTACTGAATGTCACACATGCCTTGTCAATGCCCTGCAGCAAGGAATGCACATAGCTGCAGTTGGGCAGGCAGGGTTTATTATGCATTGCAGGGAGGGAACCTGACAGCATGGGACTGCAGGGAATCAGGAAAGGGGTGTTAGAAAGGATGCAGCACACAGGACTTGATGGTTTGGAAAAGGCTGAGAGAGCAGAGCTGAGCTGCCAGGCAGACCCTACTGCTGTGGCTTCAGCAGTGTGCATGTTTTATTTGTGTTCAGATGTGATGGTAGGGTGGTCTTATCTACATCTTGATTCATCCTGGTCACAGTGGCCCTGTCTGATGCTTGACTCGTGTTTAACCAAGACCTACCTGTGAGTACAGGCCAGCAAACACGTTGGTGCTTCCCATGCAAGTGGTTGAGTCCTTGCCCAAATTTACCATCTACTTACTACCTTAAAATTGCCCCATGGTGAATATTTTTCTTTCCATGTTACACATTGTGAAAAGTTAGTCCTTTTGTTTAGCTTTATGGCATATCCCTTGGTGGCTATAGAAGACCAAAATATATTTAATTTAGTTCTTCAGCCCCTTGAGAGGAAATATTGTTTCCTGATATGCAATTTATATTCTCATTACAGGACTCTGACAATTAATGTAGCCAGTAAATTTCCTGTTGGATAACTAAATGCATACACAAGAGGCTGCAAATGTCTGAAATGTTTTTCTTTTGAAGTTTCATGATGCTAGGATCTGATCACTTTTATTTTGGATGATTGCAATTTCTCATTCTTTATGTATTTAAATTCTACTTGTTTTATTCATGAAATAGGATTCCTCTCACATTTTCTTGATGAGAAAATTATGATCTTGAGCACTTTGTTCACTTGCTGTTGGAAAATATGTTTCAGAAATTTTCTTCTGCTCAAAAAAGTTGAATCTATATCAACTCATATTTTAAAGATGATAAGTAAAAAATTAGTAGGATACCTAACCTGTAAGTTCAGAGTATTTGGTGAATAATTTGGTGGTTAAACTTTAGTTTTAATTTTGTTTTTCATTTAATTGTTTGGAAAAAATGATAAATGTCTTTGGAGGAGCTAGATTTTTATAATATACATTGTAATGGGAATATAGCTGTGTGCATGAGCTTTGTTTAGTATGTCTAGCACTTTCAGATGATGTTCAGAACTTTTATTGCATGTCTTGATTCTTAGCATACATGACACTGGAAATACAAGTAAAGATGTGTGTTTATTAATAATCAGTTTATTGGCAATTCTGGACTCACTGGAGTAGTCCAGTGAATCAAACAGAAAGGAAAGTCATTCATTCTTGCAGCTTGTCACTTATGCTTGCTCTATCAGTGTGTTTTTCCTGCTCTTGAATAGGATCTCATGCTGTGAACCAGCATGGCTCTCAGTGGTCCCATCACTTCTCACTTCTGTGAGAAGATTTGGAAAATGAAAACAGGAAAGCTGAGGTCAGGTGAAGGCCCCTTTCAGGATAGGAAAAGAGGACTGGACACTCTCACCCATAGGGGTATTTATTTACACACTTAGGAGGTTGATGTCAATTTCAATCTCCCTGCCCAGCACCCAGCTTTCAAGCTGGGACAGCTTGTGCACGTGGCTGAAGGAGCTCCGCATGTTCCCCAGCAGGCTTTGTCTTAGCTCCTCACTGGATTGATTTCCGGCTTCTGCTGATCCCAACAATCTCAAGCAGACCTTAAGCTTTTGCAGTAATTAAAATTTGCTTCCTGGCCATGTGACACTTCCCTTGCTTTGCTCCTGGAGCCAAGTCAGCACTGTGGATCGCATCAACACACAGTGGATGTATCTAGCAGTGATGGAGAATGCACCAGAGCAGACTGGGCAGGAGGCTCCTGCCTGAAAATGAAGCCTTGCCATGCATTAGAAAATGTGCAGTTAGGCCATTTGCATGTCCAATCAGTTATCAAAAGCTGAACTAGGTCAAGCATTCAACAGTGCAGAACTTAAACTTACTCCCATCACTCATAAGTATGTTCAAAATATCTATCATGTTGGCTGCAGCAGGAATTTAAAAGTGAGTTTCATGACTTAAAATATAGTTCATAGCAAGAATTATTGCTGAAGAGACTCTGCAGAAGCAGGGCACAGTGGCATACACAGTTAAAGGAGGTGGGAGGCTGAGACAGAACCACAGTTTGAGGCCAGCCTGGGTAGTTAGTGAGACTCTGTCTCCATATAAAATAAGAGAGATGAGGATTTATCTGTGCAGTAGAGTACCTGCCTAGCACCAGCAAGGCCCTTGGTCCAGTCACTACTACCGCAAAGGACTCACTTCAGATGAGAAGTAAAGCATTCTCCTCTATTCTGTGTTGCTATTTTATAGGCTTCAATAAAGTAGCATTAGTTATAAACTTTCTCTTTAATGTAGAATGCTTCCAAGCCACACTACAACATAACAAGCCCTCGAGTGTTTGCAATTTTTTGTTAAACTTTCTTTATGGCAACGATAGTTGGGCATTGGAATTATGGTCTGCAAAGTCAATATCTGTATTAGAGGTGAATGCCAATGGAATCTTCAGATTTTAGTTTTAAATATACTTTTAAAATAAATCAAACAAATAAGTACATTTAATTTAGTAAAATAAAATTTAGTTAAAATTAAAATAGCAGGGCCTGGGGACAGAGCTCAGAAGTTTAAATGCCTGCCCGGCAAGTGCAAGGTTCAGAGATCAGTCCCCTAGTACCTCAAAAAAAAAAAAAAAAAAAAAAAAAAAAAAATGCAATGCTATATAAGATTCAAGAAGACTGGGAATTTGTTCATTATTCCCTAGGATTGTCAGACATGAGGTAAACTAAGAAAATAGTAAATTTATGATTTTAATAACTTTGCTGGTGAATGGTAAAAATGTATTTCTTTGTTATAAAAAAGAATCGAATTTGATGAGTTTTTATCTCTAGGAATACTAACACTTTTAAATACTGAAGTATGACAGATCTTTATTCTCATGAGGGGTGCCATGGCTTCCCACCTCTTGCTCTATCTCTGTGTCCTCTCTCCTGTCTTGTCCCCATCTGACCTGACTTTCCCTCCTGCTATTTCTCTTTTTTCCAGGACCTTGTGCGTTTAGACACTTGTTTCTTTCCATATCCCATGTTATCCTTTCTACAGAGACTGGGGATTAATTCTGTGGGTCAACTCGACCGGCCCAGGCGGTGTCCAGACCTGCACTGAGTAATGTTCTGAATGTGCTCCGAGTTTCTGAATGAGGCTAGCTTCTGGGTCAGTGGATTGTCCGCTGAGACCTTTTCCACATCAGCAATGGTTCTGTTCCTTTTATTGCTGGTGTGCTCACTAGTTCATAGCAAGAATTATTGCTGAAGAGACTCTGCAGAAGCAGGGTTAGGGTTAGGGTTAGGGTTAGGTTTAGGGTTATAAGGTATTGTGCCCCATTGATGAGAGTGACTGAGACAGGTACCCACTAAGTCTGTGGTGAATCTGGGCTAACCCAGGGGACTTTTTTTTTTTTTTTTTTTTTTGCGGAACCTGGGATTGAACTCAGGCCCTTGCACTTGCCAGGGAATTCTATCTTTAAAAATGGAAGGAAGCTGTATGTGGTAGCACATACCTGTCATTCCAGCACTCTGGAAGGGTGAGGCAGGAGCACTTCAAGTTCGAGCCCAGCTTGAGCAACTTTGCAAGATACTGGGTCACAATAAAAAAAGTTTTATTTTAAAGGCTAGAGATGTATCTTAGTGTGAAGGATCTAGACTCAATCCCCAACAGTGAAAAAATAAAAGAAGAAAGAAAAAATGTTTGAGTCTTGCCACTACTTGGTAAAGCTAAACAAAGAGAAAGATTTTATTTGGCTCTGGGGATCGGCTGGCTTTTTCCATTTCTTCCCTCTAGCAGCTGGCAGCCACCCCCATCACCCAGACACTCCTTAGCTTCTGTTTTGGATTCCTGACAAAATTGGCTTCCAGCACTTCTCAGTAACTCTGACCTTAGAGTCGGTGACCTCTTAATAGCAAAGGTCTCTGTTTCAGTACATATTATTTTGACCTCCTATTCTGACCCTGTTACTAAAATGCTCCTTTAAGATCACAAAACTTTTGTTTTAGGAAAGTTGAGCTCAGGAAAGTGTAAAAAGGACAAATCTTTACAGTAGTTGCAGTAGATACTTCTGCATTTTGCCCTATATTCTTAGAATGTCTTGGTCCATACTCTAAAGATTGTCTCAATTCCAAATTGAGCTCACACTACATGGTTCGATCATCTGCTTGATAATTGTTTAATATATTATAGCTCCTTTTCTATGACTGTAAACACTCTCCTGCACCAGTACTTTTCATGCCAGCAAACATGATCCATCATTGTCATACATTAAAATCTATTTTTACACTTTTCCCATCATTAATTATGGAGGTTGTTTTATTTTATTTTATTTTTTAAAAAGTCATCAATATGGCAGAAACTGTAACAGGAGTAAAGTCCAACAATGGGTTCATACAGAATCCTATAGGCGAAGTGCCAGCCAATGGTTGAGTTGGGGCGCTGAGGCCTCGGAAGGTGGAGAACTTCCCCGTCATCCTCGGAGGCAAGAAGTTAACTCTACAAGTGTGATCATACAAAGGGCAAAGGCTACCACTGTGTGCCATCCAATGGAAAGACAGGCTTATAGACTAGACTGATGTGCAAGGCGGAATGTCTTCGACCACCTTATTCCAACTTGGCACTGTGAAACTTTGGATCTTTCCCAAAGTCAACATGATCACGAAAAGTAAATGTTCTCAATGAAATCAAGACATCAGGGCAGCCATTGCCTGCATAAAGACACTAACCAAAGAGAGTTCCACAACGGTTTCAGAAAGCAGCAAGGTGACATAGTGTGACATAGTGTGTTGGAAGTTAGCAGGACTATTTTGTGAGGATACATGTCAGTATGTATTACTGCCATAACTTGTTAAAATCCAAACATTCATCATATCTTTCAGTCACACTTTATACTTGCTGGAAGGTTTTCTTTCTGTAGATCAGGGCTTTCTTCCTGGCACTGTGGACATTCAGGGCCTGGTCACTCCTTGCTGTGGGCTTACTGTGCCCTGCAGGGTACTGGCGGGGTCCCTGGCTGTTACCTGCTTGTGTCAGCAGCACCCTCATTCCCAGAATGTCCACCACATGCTTCCGGTGTCTTCATTTAAGTACCACTGAGCCACACCTGACATGCCTTGCAAGGAGATCCAGCCAAGAAAGATTCTCAGAGAACTGAGCTTCAAGACAAACCAAGGTAAAGTGATTTTTTTTTTGTAAAAGTTTAATTTATTTGTAAACAAATGGTTACTTTTTCAAAAACAAGTAAAAGGAGTGCATTCTAGCAAGTTTACACTTTTTGACCAGAGATCTTTACATCTAATTTTTTTAAGCCATCTAAGTAAAATCTCTGTCTAGAGACTAAGAAAGGAACATAAAAACCGCCTCGGTGTTTCACGTAGTAAAAGACTGGAGGAGGAAATGTTTACACGACTGTCAAGCAGGAAGAGGGGGGAGAGCTGCTACGATCTTTCAGGTCTACCGCTATGGTCTGTGTTATAATCATCACATTGCTGTGCCAGTCAGAAACCTGCAGAAAGCCACTGCCAAGCTGTATCTGCCACCTGCAGGGTGCTAAGCTGGCCACTGGCTGGTGCAAACCCAACTGTGCCAGCTCCTGCCCAGCCCAGCCTCCGAGGGGCAAAGTGGGGTAGATGCTACCATGGAGATAGCATAGGGTGGACACATGATACAGGCGGTTTAAAAAAAAAATGCCAAGAAGATCAGAATAAGAAAAGACAAGAGTTTATTCAGATCAAGTACAGTGTTAAGAGAGAACAGGACAAGTGTCCAAGAAAGGACTCTCACCATCAGGATGAGAGGCAGGGCTTTTCAGAAGAGTGTGAGGATATGAGGGACTTCTGGATATGTTAAGAATGCCTGTTTGGGGGATGGCTGCTTCCTGCTGATCCTTTAGGAACACCTGTGCTGTGTCTGACGTTCTACTCTGGAGCTGCTGGCTGACCAGGCCATTTTCTTTAGCTTCACAGGAGCCCCTTCAGTTTCAGATAAGGAAATCTGTATACTTCTGTTATGAGAGAAGATGGGCCAGATTTGACTGGGAGGCCTGACTAGGTCTTGTAGTTACTTTTATCTTGTGCCTCAGGAGTGCCCAGTGCAGGCTGGGTAGTACTGTCAGCAGAGAAATTTGGGTGCTGAGACTTTTTTATGGAAAAATAAAAAAATTTCAAAACAAAATATGAGGAAAAACTAGAGAGTACAAGACATGAACATGGAAATTCTCCACACTGTATTAGCACAAATCTTTCTTTTGAATAAACCAAAAGAAACTAGTAGGTAATTATTTTGTCTTCCCTTTCTTCCTTTCCCCTTTTCCCCACCCTCGTTCCTCTTTCCTTTTGAGCCACTTTTTCCCTTTTCACAGTATCTATTGTATGTTTTGTCCCTTATTTACTCTTTCAGTTCCTCATACCAGTGAGACAATATGATGTTTATACATGTGAGTTATACTTATTTCACTGAAGAGTATGGTCTTAAGTTGCATCCATTTATCTATAAAAATCCCAAGTTTATTCTTCTTTATGGCTGAGTATTATTACTCTGTTGTATAAAAAGCTACATCTTGATGTATTCCTCCATTTATGGGTAATTGGATTGTTAGGTATTATAAATTGGGCTGCTATAAACATGTGCACACATATTGTTGTGGTATGTTTTTAATTCTTCTGGGAAGATACCCAGAAGGAAGACACTAAGCTGGGTTGAACAGGACCTCTAATCCTAGTTTTTCGAGGAATCTCCATACTGATTTCCACACTGGTTGCATCTCATACCTACGACATATGTAAAAAATCAGACCACCCCAGATTCAAAGACCCAATCCAAAAATGCGCATCTCAGATGAATGTGCACTTCTCAGAGAAAGAAATACAAGTGGCAAACAAATATATGAGAAACTGTTCGTATCCTTGGTCATTTGAGAGATGCTGAGAGTTTTAACCCTTTTATCAGAACTAATGCTATCTTGCCACTGATTCTTAACTCTCATGTGAATCAATCTCACTGCCAAATGATACTCAAAACCAGGCTGCCAGTTCCCAGCCATCTGACCAAGGCTGGCCAGGGGGCAGAGGAGAGAGGAGACCGGGACTGGCTGCCAACGCACGGCTCGGACTCAGTCTTCCTCCTCAAGTGTGTTGCTTACTAACATGGCCAAAGCGTTTTCTGCTCTCTCCCACCTCTTCCTTTCTTAGGCCAAAAGTTTTTCCAAGCATCTGTCAATTTTCTGTCCTATTCAGGCACATGGACCCAAGCAACTCAAATCAATTACTTGGATAAAAGAATAGAAATGGAAAAGTTCCCTATGACTAATAGTGCACAGCCGGTAAGAGGCTCTCTCCAAGTAGTGTTTGAAAGTATTTTAATCATGTGGGTGAAGGCCATAGAAAAAAGTGATTATTTTTCCCTAAATTTCAAAATCTAATTAATCATCTGAATATTACCATGACCAATGTTCTGACTTATGAAAGCCTCCTTTTGATTTCCTTTGTGCCAGTAAGTTAATGTAGGAAGCAGTTTCTTAGCATTTCCTGAAAACACTGTTGCCCAAAATGTCTGTTGCCAGAGCCACTCCAGGGGCCATCATTCATTCTGGTAGGGGATCTTTATTTCTCAAAGGACTACTGCCCAACAGGTCCAGCTGTCCTCATGGGCTTCACAGACACAGTGAGAAAACTAGGAAGATAATCACGTGCAAAGCTGCCTTATGCAAGAAGAGTATACATGGAGCGGAGACATGGCCCAGGGGAATCTGTGGCAGCAGAGGGATTTTTCCAGATAGCTAAAAGATGGGAGAAAAAGAATAAAATATTCTCAGAACAATGACGTATTCCAATTTAAACATGGAAGAAAGGAAGGAGGGAAGGAGGGAAAGGGAAGACACAGGAGGGGAGGAAGGCACAGGAGGAAGGGTGAAGTTGTTTCCTCAAAGAAAAGGTAAGTCTGAAAACCTTAACCAGTGTAACCTGTGGTGTATGGAGCACTACTCCATAACAGTGAAACCACCTGAACAAATTTTTCTCTTGCTACAGAATTCTAAGTGCTTAGAATATTCCACCTACATTGCTGAGGGGAGCCCTTCCTTTGGTGAGCAAGGGCTGAGTGAAAAATCGCTCACCATTTCATAGCAAGGATGTTTGAGTTTGACACAAGCAGGGCCCTTGGAATCCAGGCCTAGGGTTTTGTTTTCAATGAAACATTTGATTTTTGAAATAACTGTAAACTTATGTGCAGTTATAAGAAATAAGGCACCATTTGCCTATACTTAGGTACCCTGGGTAATAATAGTTTTCAAAATGGTATTACAGTGTCACAAGCAGGACCATGACATTGACATTGTCAAACATATTTTCAGCATCACTAAGATCCCTAGTATCACCTGATAGCCATAACCACTCCCCTCCATTTCTGTAACTGCCAGCTCGAGAGTGTAGCACAAATGGAACCAGGCAACGTGTGATCTCTGGGACTGACATCTTTTTCCACTCAGGATATTGTGGGCTGTTGTATAAGTCAACGTTACATTCCTTTCTATGGCTGAGTAATAATCTAGGACATGGTTGTGTCACAGCTTTAAAAACATTCCCTTACTGGAGGACATTTGGGTCATTTCTTGTTTCTGGACTATTATTTAATAAAACTTCCATAGACATCTACGTACAGGTTTTTATATGAGCCTGAGGAAGGTTTTGTGGGCCAGGTTCCCAGGAATGAGATTTCTGACTCACATAGTAGTCAGTCGTTAAAGAAATGCCCACTGTCTCTCAAGCAGCTAGGATATTTGCATTCCCATTGGAAAGGTATTTATGACCTACTCTCTCCCCACCTCAGCCCACATTTGTCACTGTTTTATTTAATTTTAGATATATTTAGAATTTATTAGTAATAGCATCTTGTGGTGCTAATGTGCATTTCCATACTAACTAATGGCCTCAAACAGCTCTGAGTTTGTCATCTTTATATCCCCTTCGATAAGTATCTGTTCATGTCTTTTGCCCATTTTCTAATTGGATTGTTATGCTTTTTAAAAAAATTTAGAATATTTCACATGTTCTAGTTATTAGTTTTTTGTTACATATTGGTTTAAAATATTTTTTCTGCTTTGTAGCTTTTTTTAAATCTCTATCAAATTCTTATATAGAGTAAAAGTTTTAAATTTTGAAGATCCTTAATTTATCTGTTTTCTATATTTGAATCATGCTTTTGTTCTCAATTCTGCGAAGTGTGCTTAGCTCTAGAGCCAGAATAGTTTTCTTCCATATTCTTCTTTTTAAGATTTGTATTTTTGCATTGTACACATAAGTCCATAATAGATTTTGAATTGCTTTGTATGGGAGGTGTGAGTGAGGCTAGGTCTGGGTTTCTCTTGCTTCTATGAATGTTTACTGCTCTAGCACCATTTTCTAAAAGACTTATCCTTCCTCCATTGAGTCATTTTTGCACTTTGGTCAGAAATTCAGTTGGGAGGGTGTTCAGCACATTTTGTAATCCCAGCTACCTGAGAAGCTGAGGCAAAAGGGTCACAAGTTTGAGTTCAGTCTCGGCAACTTAACAAGACCTTGTCTCAAATAACAAATACAATAGCAGCAGCAGCAACAGTAACAACAAAACAGTAATAATAGGGCTGGAGACTTAGTTCAGTGGTAGAGTGCTTGTCTAGTATGCTTCAAGTCCTGGATTCATTCTCTAGCACCACAAAAATAAGTAAATGAAGCACATTTGCATGGGTCTATCTCTGGCTTCCCTGTTCTCTTCCATTCCTTTGTAGGTCATGAGCTCCTTACACTGAGAAAGATGTACTTCAATAAATTATTTCCCTCATTCCTTCACTGGATTATGAACCAAGGATTAATGCTAAGGGGGCCAACACCAACTCTATTTATGAGGTCTACAGGACAAATTCAAGGTAAGGGGTAGCCAGCTTCTGGAACGGATCCTACCTAGTGCCTGCGTCTTCATGTAGTCCCCTCTCCCTGATGAGGCTGCTCCCAGAGTCTTGCTTCTAATGAACAGACAAGAGCAAACGTGGTTAGGAGTCACTTCTGACATCAGTCAGGATGCACTGAGTCCCTTCTTGGTCACTCTTTCCAGCCTTCCTCACACTGATGGCAGGCAGTGGCTGGGAATGAACCACTGTGCTCAAGCAGGACCCTAGGATGGCTTCTGGCCCACAGCCACCTAGGAGCTAAGACACACAGGCTTTTTGGACCCAAAGGGACCTGAGTCCTGCCAGCAACCACTTGAGTAAGCTCCCAGGCAGATTTGCCCCCAGTATTAAGCCGATTGGACATTTATCACCCAGTGTGATGATGCTTGCTTATTAATTCCTCAACATATTTGTTGATATTTAGTACTTGTAAAAATAAGAAGATAGAGCTGAAAAGATCCAGAGATCCCCAGATCTGTCCCTGAAATTGCACAGATGAGAAAGGGGACCTCGGAGAGCTAAGTGGCTGACCATGGGCTCTCGTATGTACAGGTGGTGCATGGCCTCTAACCTGGAGCTCTTCATTACTCCAGGCTGCTGTCATACTGACTGTGCTGGCTGGAAGGAAGGTATCAGGCCTTTTGCTTGTCATCTGTGTGAATGATTCTTATCCACAGAGTAGTGTTTTTACTATAAACTTTCTATAAAAGGAAAAGCTATTACTTCTACAATTAAGACAAATTCTCTGGTTAAAGGAGGTTGGGAAGAAGAAAACTGTGTGGATAAATTCTACAAATTCTTTATGTGTTTACAGCTTGTGCCATGAATCATGAGACCTTGAGTTTCTGACAAGCTTATGAATCTCCACCTGTCATTACCATCCACATAAGAGTCTGGCATGAGAAGGGACTGAGATCAGAGAGGCCCATTCAGGAATGGGGGAAATCATGACAAAATACTCTCTTTTTAAGACAGGGTCTCATTATGTAATTCAGACTGGCCTTGAATTCATTGTATAGTCTAGACTGACCTTGAATTCATAATACTCCCCCTGCCTCAGCCTCCTGAGCCTTGGGATTGTAGGTGTGCACCACCATGCCTGGCAGATTTCACATATTTTTTCCCAGATCTCATGGAGAATAACCTTGCATTTGAATCCAGTGCTACCATCTTTCTCAGGGCCCTCTGGGTGAGCAGCAGCATCCAGAAGCTTCTGTGAGCTGGTAAAGAACAAGTGCCTTGCTCAGGACAGGTACCCACTGCTCCTTAGATCACCATCATTCCCAAGACCTACTTCCTAGCAGCTTTTGTGGTACAAGTGAGGTTAGTCACACTCATGAGAGTCACGGGGGCAAACCTATGTTTGAGACTCTCTGGAACCTTGAGCGCCTAGAAGGAGGAAGATAAACCTTTAAAAGTTTTGCTTCAGGGAATAATGTTTTCTTTAGATTTTAATCATCTATTATGAGTAGCATTCTAAAATATTAGGAAAAAGTTGAAAATGCCTGAGTACTTTGCCAAAAATATAATTTAAAAAGTTCACTTCATTTTGATTTAAAAATGAAATAACAGCGTGAAACGGCAAAACTACTATGGGTCTTGAAGTTAACAGTCCAACACTTAGAAGCATTCCAACAGCCCTTATTGTATCCTGAGAGCATGTGGAGACAGAGGTACTGGGTTAAGGCATTCAGGGACCCGGTCAGTGTTGCCCCTTCACCTTTAACTAACCTAATTTCAGGCTCCTCCAGAATTCAGGCCTGACTGTGGTGATCTCCATAGAAGGCATCCTCTGAGATCTACAATTCCATCTGTGGAGACAGAAGCTGGAGATGCAGACCTGGTGGGTAACGCAGGGTGAAGTGGATAAACTTAGACACAAGAAAGGCCTATCAATTTTGGACTCTAGTCTTGGCAAGCTTATAGCCTATCATGCAGGCCCAAGTACACTGACCAAGAAGGTCATAACACCAGGGTCATTCAGGTGGTGGTGGGGTGATGGTGGCAGACTGGGTTTTCACCCAGCTAAAGACTCTAGTGTAAGTTGAAGACAGATTTCTGAGAAGCCTAGCAGCTATAACTGTAGGGTAGGGTCCCAGAATTTTACTGCAAGAGCCCAACTTCTACACCGGCAGAGTCCTAGAGAATCAGTTCTTTAGCCAGGATGCCCAGAACATGCTATGAGTAGAACTAAGGATGTTGGCTGCCACCTGTACCAGGGGCTGCAAGGCTGTTGGTCGCAGCACCAGTCAAACCCCCTCTTCACAGGTATTGGTAGGTATGGTGCCCAATGAGCTGCCTGCCTGCACCAGGGCCCTAGATATACCTTCAGCAGCACCTGAATCCCACGGCCATGTGGAATGGCCCAGTACAGAAGATTCAACCTGCAAGCTAGAGCACCTGTGTCACCTGGGTGCCCCACTCTGTGTGACAGTGACCTGCTTCAGTGCCACCTCTGAACCTGTGGGCACTAGTGACTGGGGTACTCAGGCAGTGGCCAGTAGCTCTTGTTCCTGAGCTGGGGCTGAGATACATGTAAGGCCAGGGTGTGGTGTCCAGGTACAGTGGCTCTGTGCCAGGTAAGGACAGAGGTGTCACTTGCTAGGTACAGTTCTCCCTCAGGAGAGGATGTGGTCTTTCATGGCAGTTCTGATGCTTCAGAAATGGGGCATATGGTGCTTCCCCTTGGGGCATTAACGCTCTTCCACAGCACCACGAACTTGACCAGGGAATTCCCTCACCACAGCCACTTGGCAGCTGCACAGTTTGAAGAGGTCCCTGTCAGTGCAGCCATGGGTCACAGCTACAGCAGCTGCTGGAAGGTGCTCTCCACTTTGCACTACGCATCTTCCTGCTGTGCCCTGTAGGGACCCCCACCCTGGTCACCCCTCTACTGGCCTTGGTTTCAGAATATTCGGCAGGTGGATGTTCATGGCTACCTGGCAGACGTAGGCTCTGCAGTTATGGGGTGATATCCACCCAGGCCATGCTTACATGGGGGTCCCCTGAAACTGGGCCCCAGTTGTACCCTCCCCCGTGGTCAACAAGGATCCAGGGCTGCCGGGGTCAATCAGACTCTTAGATAAATGTGTGTTGGCAGGGGTGATGTGGAATAAAAAGAGACAAAGGACAATATTCAAAGCCTAAGGGGCTTGACCAGGAAGAGTCTGCTTCTAGGGACCAGCCTTACTTACTCTGTGCTCAGTACACTTCTGTTAGCAAGCAAGGAGCACAGGGAATGGGGTCATGAGTCACTCATGAAAGAGCAGAAGGAAGTTATGAAAAATAAGGAGCAGGTTAAGTTTTTATGAGGGGAAAAAGTTAAAAGGGCAGCAAGGCCTTCTCTACCCTGGGTGACTGCACAGGTTAAGAGGGACTGAGCTTCCTTTCGGTTGTCCCAGTGGATGCTATCTTGCCTTGAGAGCACTGTGATTGTGAGCTTCCCCTACACAGCTAGGAAACATGCAGCCTTCTGCATATGTTTCCATCCTGGGAGCTATGGTTCGTGTCTGGATGTCTCCTCCCTAAAGTCCCATGCAACCATGGAAGCAGGTTCTAGAGCTTAGGATTGATTTAGAGTCCAGCGCTGGGATTATGGATGTGAGCACTACCCCTGCCATGGGATGGGTAGCCGGCACACAGCATAAGAGACAAAAAGAGGGTGTCTCTCTCTTCCCTTCTGCTCTTTTGCTTTTTCTGTCTTCCACCACCATCAACTATCGCCCTTCTGAGCCGGGCGTGGTGGCGCATGCCTGTAATCCCAGCACTAGGGAGGCTGAGGCAGGAGGATTGTTGTGAGTTCGAGACCAGCCTGAGCTACAAAGTGAGCTTAAGGCCAGCCTGAACTGCACAGTGAGACCCTGTCTCAAAAAAGACAAAAAAAAAAAAAAAACTATCGCCCTTCTGCCATGCCACTCTGTCTTGGAGCAGCTGAGTAGGGACTGAAACCTCTACAAACAGCAAGCTAAATAAGCCTTTCCTCCCTTAATTTGGATATCAGGTATTTTGTCTCAGAAATGAGAGAAAAATACCATGACATTAGGGGTGTGAGCCAACACAGGCCTCAGGACTGTGGGGCCTGGGTCAGAAACTTGACCCCCCTCCCCTTACATAGCCCAGACCTTGCTGGGACTCTCCAGCTGTACACATCTGGGCTTCAGCCTTTCTACTTTTGTATTGTGTCCAGTGGTGTACCATCCTGGTGCAAGGTATTCACCTTATGGAGTTCCCACCAGCACTCTCTGAGGGGAAGGGAGCCCACCAGCACCCTGGAAGAATGACAGGGACTGCAGCTTCCATCAGCAGTCACTCACCCCGCAAGCAATCTGTAAACTCTTGCCTGAGAATGAAGAGCCCAGTGTTTCTGTACTGGTCACTGTCATCTCCTGTAGAATTCCCAGTCAGTGTGTGAAAACAGTTGCTGGCCCTCAGTGATACACACCAGAGCCCAAGCACACCCCAAACTCAGTGGTCCCTCACTTGCCCATGAGGCTGGTGCTAATCCCAGCACCATGCCTGGGAGGGAGGCAGGAAGAGTTTCTAGCTGAAGAGTCGCAAGCTGGTGGCATGAAGTCCTGAGACTTCATGGTTGCCTTCACTTTTGTGGTGGAAAGGGCAGAGGCGACGACGGTGTAGCTGTACAGACTAATGCCACAACCAGCATGAGAAAGAGCTGGTACGAGCACCCATACCTCCTGGTGCAGGGTATTCACCTTATGGAGTTCCCACCAGCACTCTCTGAGGGGAAGGGAGCCCACCAGCACCCTGGAAGAATGACAGGGACTGCAGCTGACAGGACTGCAGGACGCGAGTCACATGTAAGTCACATACACACTTTCTTGTTGGGGTATGTGAACTGGGTTCCTATTGGGTATCTTCTGGGTTTTGGTTTTTTGTTTGTTTGTTTCTTCTATTTCCTTTGATTTAGTTGATGTCTGAGCTCTTTCTCACCTCTTTAATTTTATATAACTTACTTTTTATTCAAAGCGTCTTGCATTCATGATGGATGTTTTTTGGATTTTGCCACCAACTTTAATATTGGAGGTTAAGTTACTTTATACCTGCAAGTTGTGGGAATAGTTTTCCCCACACAGAAACAGTGACTAGAGAAAGATGACAGACCTCATGAATTCAGTGTTGTCTTTAACTGAAAAGCTAACACACTGTCTAGTGACATTTCTTCCTAAGCCACAAACTCGGTAGTTACTGAGTCTCCAGGTAACATAGTCAAAGCTGAGAAGGTTACACGTTTACAAACAAATCAGATGAGTCCTCAGGTCCAACTACGGGAGGCCTGCTGCATGCAGGCTGGTCTATGCCAGTGACACTGCCTGACCCTAGGAGGCTGGAAGACACTCTGCACAACGCTGCTTCGAACAGGGTTTTATTTCAAGTGGCCTTTTCCAGTTTCCAACTTCTGAATCAAGATAATATTTTGCTAATTCTCTTGCAGAAAACTTTTTGCACGTTGTTTTATTTACAATGCCAACTTTGAAAAGCTCACTGAAGTGAACTGGACAATAACCTAGGCAGAAATCACTCCACCAAGAGAGGGAAAGCTCGAAATGTCAACTTTCTACAGAGAACCCACAGTTCAGTTTTATTTAGATTAAAGAAAGCCAGCAACTTTTGCTCAGACTAAAGAAATCCAGCCATTGGTTTGGAATCTGTAACTCAAACTACACACACAATGAGGACAATATTTTGCTAATACAGTTGTTTTGCTGCTGCATTTGTCTATTTTTATCTAATATTCACAATGATAAACAGAGCAGTGCAGCCAGTATTTGGATCGATCCTTATAGTGCTACAGTGCCGGTAGCACTGGTCACTGCCATCTCCTGCAGAATCACATTTCTCTCTTTTTTTTTGGTACCAGAGATTGAACTCAGAGCCTTGATTTTGCTGGGCAAGCACTTATTCAACTGGCTATCTCCCTGCCCTTTCCCATTTCACTTTTCTTAACATCGCTGGTTCTCCTTGCATAGCTGGGCTTCCTCCTCTTCAGTAAAGTCATTTTTTCTATTGGCAATCTCCTCAGGAGTCTTCCCCTTGATCATATTGGCAACAGTCTTGCATGTAACATCAAGCAAGCCTTGGATGTCTAGGTAGTTTGCTGCCAGAGTAAGTTCAAAAAGGGTTTCTTAATCAACTATCAGGGATTCTACATCCCAAACAGGGATGTCATCTATTTGCTTCTCTTTGTTCTCACCCTCCTCAGGAGGAGGAGGAGGTCATCCTTGTGGGTGCACCACTGAATAACCTTTTTAAATATTGCTGCATTAACATTTGGTAGAGGAACCAGGTCATCGTCTCCTTATCACTGATGCCCAAATCTTCCAACGTGGGCTTGATTGTCACAGGTTGTTTGGCAATTTCAATATCAACTGCAAATATCTCTCCAACAGAACTCTGCAACTTAGTTGAAGGCATGGTGTTTGGTCTTGAAAAGGCTGAGGACCTGGGGCAGACGAGAGCAGGAAGATGTCCCCACCAGCTGGAGAAAGGCGGCGGTGGATGAAGCCACTCTCTTTCTCATTCTTATGTCCTTATAGAGTGCCTCTACCTTAAATTTCCATAGAAATATTATTTATTTCTTTTCCTCATTTTTAAAATTCTTCCTCTCAATTTTTTAAAGTGCCGGACATCACTTGTCCTTCAGTCACTCTTGCCTTTTCTTGTATCAGCCCTCTACCCTCTTCATCCTGTTCCTTTGCTCTGCCATGTCTAGCCTAACCTTCTGTCCTCTCAGACCCACTTTCCAGATTACAGGTCTGCAAACTCATTGACTATCTATAAGCCACACAGCTTTCCTCAGTCAGCTTTCCTCCTCCTACATCCCATTCTTGGCACCACATGTCTTTTATTACCCTCAGCACTACCCCTTCAACTTTACTAAACATACTCCAACAGAACCTGACCCTATATCAATCATTTCATCTATCAGTATCCCTACTACCCCCTCACCCTTCGCTCACTTCCACTCTTCCTTCACTCACCTTTCAATCTCTTCTCCCCACTTTTGCTTGCCTCATAGCTGCTAGTAATAATGACCACAGGCTGCATAGGATGTTGATAAAGGTGGAAGGTGTAGATACAAAGTCTATCTCATATCAGCAATGTATAACTGGAGCTGTTGATGCTGTTATAGCTATAAGTAATTTTCTCAAAACATAGACAGAGTCCAAATCACTTAAATTAAAAGCTGAAGGGGTAAATACTATCTTTGGACATAGAGAGTTGAAAACACATCACGGGAAGGGAGTATTATACTAAAAATTTTTATAGAAATTAGCTGGACATGTGCTAATGGATAACGGAAAGCAGATGAATATTGTTCCTTTAATTGCTTGCACCCATGTCTGAATGAATCAAAGCAGGATGAGGCAGATGCCTGAGCTCTGCTGCCCACTAGAGGCAAGAACCCCCTGGCTGCCCGTATGCCAAGCTAACTGTGTCTGCCTTTTATCCTCATTCACTTCCAGGCCAGGGGAACAAACTACCAAGACTTGGTCCTTACCAGTGGTGCCTGGGTAGGACAATGCTAGGTACTCTGCAGCACTTGATGTTTTGATGGTGGGGAGAAGGATAACAAGAGAATGGAGGAATAAACATAAGAGAAGAAAACTGAGGTCAGGTGGAGACCTCCCTCGGGCTGGGGGAGGAACTGCTCAGCCACTATAGTGCCTTTATTTATATTCTCAGGGGGTGGATGCCAATTTCAGCCCCTCTACTTAGCAACTCTGCAGGCCAGCCTGAGCTCCTACTATTTTGAGGCTGAAAAGGTTGGCTTTCTGGGCTCACCTTTGGAGCTCTTTGTTGTCAAGGTCTGCCTTGCTTTGCCCAGCATGTGTGATCAGTTTCCAGCTTCAGCCCCTCCCTGAAGGACAAGACAGAGTGAGCTGGTTCCTATGAGCAGTACCTGGGGCAGGGACCCAGGATCAGGATAGGCTAGTGTTGTTGTTATACCACCCTTTGCAAAAAAGGGGGTTAAAACCCTTAACCAAAAAATTCCAGGTTCAAGATATCTTGCTGTAAGTGGATAGTGATGAGACAGCAACAAGCCTGTTGATATAAAGCACATTCTTCCTCTGAGTAAGTGCTGATCGCATAGCCATAGTGGTGCATGCCTGTAATATCAGTGCTCAGGAGGCTGAGGCAGGACGATCATTGTGAGTTCAAGATCAGCTTGGGCTACAAACTGAGCTCCAGGACAGCCTGAAGTACATAGTGAAAAGAAGGAGGAGGAGGAGGGGGAAAAGGAGAGGAAGAGGAAGAAGAAGAGGAAGAGGAAGAAGAAGGAGAAGGACAAGAAGAAGAAGAAGGAGGAAGAGGAAGAGGAGGGGGAGGAGAAGGAGGAGGAGGAAGAAGAAGGAGGAGGAGGACGAGGAGGAAGAAGAAGAGAAGAAGTAGAAGAAGAAATGCATAGACCTGCTAATTATCTTCTCTAATGTTGAAGTCCTCAAATGCACCAAAAGAAATGGAGAATGGGCCTGGTCAAATCTGCAGACATAATACAGGTGTTGCCTGAACGGCTACAAGGTGCTAAGAGATCCTGATCCAGGAAAGACGTTCTTTAGATCTAAATCATATTTGCTGCCTCGATCCTTTTCCTACCCTCAAAGCCTCATAAGAATCCCAGTCTCTCTCTGTGGCTGTACATTTTCTATCTGGGAAATTTGCTTGCTGTAACCTTTGGCATTATATGCTGATTTAAATAACCTTTTGTCTTTTGTATGTTCCTTTCCTATTAGCAAATTCTTTTTACCACCCACTTCAGCAGCACTCCAAAAGCCAAATTGTATGAAAAAAACTAAACTGCAAAGTGTCTATTCTCACAAGTCTTTGTATACATCCATATTAGAGTTGACTATAGAATTTGTAAGAACAAAGGCAAAATAAAAATAGAATTCCTTGCTTTAAAAAAAGAGAGGAAAACAGCCAGTGATGTACTAAAATATAAAGCTCTTTCCTTTTATCCACAGTTTCTTTCTCTCTCAAAATGCCATGGTATTTTATTTCATATATATATATATTTTTTTTTTTTGAGACAGGGCTTTGCTGTGTAGTTCAGACTGGTGCTGAGTTCACTATGTAGCCCGAGCTGTCCTCAAACTTGCAGTGATCCTCTGGCCTCAGCCTCCCAGATGTTGGGATTACAGACATGTGCCACCATACCTGGCTGTCATACTATTTTAAAACTTGTTATTTAATGTCATTTTAAGTAATAAAAATTAAAGCACAAGCATGGCTTTACCACTCACATTTATATTGTGTAGGGCTTATTTTAAATGCAAATGTAAGAAGAACTTGTACGCAGTCACCAAAGTCACACAATTTCTGTGTCATTATCCTTCCTGTCATAGCTTAAACAAGCACCTATACACATGAAAAGTGTTTTATTTCACTTCTGAACAGGCACTTCTGCCAGCAGTACTTTCAGATGGCTGATGAGTAAGGGATGACACAAAGGAAAACACTGGTTTCTCGACCTTTTTTTTTCTCCTTCCGCATCCTGCTCAGCATATGTGGTTGGCTAACACAGGGAAGCTTTTAAACAGGAAAGACTAGGAGAGAACTTCTTAGTCATTTCTGTTTCTTGGAATGCCACTGGCTGGTCTGTGCAAGCCAGCTCCGATTGGAGTCGCAAGCCCGCCTCTCCAGGCCGTCAGCCCTCGCGGAGTTGCATGTAGATGTGACAGACATGCAGTGTGCGCTCCACTCTGCCCCGGGCTACTGTGCACCCTGTGTTTCCCAGAATTGCACACGATGACCGCTGGGAATGCTGTGAGGAAAGGGCAGCAGGGGAAGGAGAGGCATGGGCATCGCCACCATCCACCTTGAAACCGTTCTGGCCTCTGTCCCCCTGGAGCACTGACCCCCAGGCCTGGCACTGCCATCCTCATACACAGTCACTGTGCATTTCCTGGTCACTGAGGCCTCTGGGCCTGCCTTTTTTTGTTTTTGGTGGAACCGGGGATTGAACTCAGGCCCTTGTGCTTGCCAGGGAAGCGTTTATTCCACTGAGCCATCTCCCCAGCCCCGAGGCATGGGCATCTGCTCCCTTGCGCGTTGCTCCTTCATCCCATCCACGTCACACCCATACACTAGATGAACGAGAAAATTATTGAAGTTCCAGATGAAATGTGAGTGCAGAGGACCCAACCATGTGGAGCACCCACCCGTGTGGCTGCCTAATATTAAGAAGAGGGCAGGGTCAAGGATTGAAAAAGGTCACAGAAGAGACCTGCATTTTCTGTACTCCAGCCACTGGTTTTGAATTCTTTATGCGTTCTAAAAATATTTATCTTTAATATGTAATTTTCATATCTAATTTTGCCATTGCTTTCTTAAAGGAGCATTATAAATGGAATTAGCTCTGAGCCCCCAAATACCTAGGTACTTTCCTGTGCAGACCTCAGGAGAGAAAACATTCTTAATGTGTTTATTCTCATCCTACTAGTAAAAGAACCCAAACCACAGGAGCACGTGCTCCATAAACTTTGCACTGGCTACACTTGCTGCAGGACCTGAAACTACTTTTGAACCCCATCCCAGGGCTACATGCTCTTTTCCACACCCCACCACCAGGGTCCACCTTTTTTTTTTTTAATAGACAACATTGATTTTATTTGCATTTATTTTGTGTTTAATTTATTCCCATGCCATAAGTTTTTGTTTCTTCAGTTTCTTCTGGGATATCTTTTTCTTCTGTGCAATCTCCTCCTCTGATTTTTGAACAATTTGTTCGTTTTTAGTAAGGATCATCTCAATATGGCAGGGGGAGCTCATGTATGGATTAATCTGGCCATGAGCTCTGTAAGTACGGCGGTGCATCTTGGGTGCTTTGTTCACATGGATGTGTTCAATAACCAGAGAATCTACATCGAAACCCTTAAGCTCAGCATTACTCTCTGCATTCTTAAGCATGTGTAGCAAAAATTCAGCACTCTTTTTGGGCCACCGACCCTGTGTCCAGCCCCCTTGTTTGGCCTAGGCACACCTACCAACTCCACCATTGTAACGTCAGAATGGTCCACATTGCTTCTTTAATGTGACATCCTTCAGATACTTGGTGGCCTTTAGGATATGCATACCCTTGATGGCCTGGGCAGTTTCACATGTGTCCTTAAAGCAAAGATTTGAGCCTCTTGATTTGCATGATTTTGTGGGGTTTTCTGAATCGAGGGAGTAGCGAACCATTTTCACAGGTCACCTAAGGCCACTCACAGGAAGAGGAAGCTGGGTCCACCTTTGACCCTGCAGCCTGAATGCATTCCTGTAATAGTTAGATTGGTGTTTATCTGACTAGTGCATAATACTTGCAAAATTGCTCCTAGATGCATATAGGGTCATAAATGGTATTTTCCCCCCATCAGGAAGAAAGGACTTCAAACTACTTACCTTTACATAATTCCAAATCTTTAGCAAGAACAATCTAAGAGATTCAATAAATTCTTGGAAACTGACAGAAGTGTTGAAAACATAAAGAAGACTTTGGCTAGGAGAATAACTATCTTTCCTAAGTAAGAATGACTCAGCAATTTATACCTACCAGGCTTAATAAATAAGTTCATGATAGGGTTATTAAGAAAAACAATTGACAAGAATGGAAGACTGTTCATGAAGAAAGCTGGCACAGACAGGTGAGGTGATTCTGGAATAGCTCCTGCTCAGGTTTGGATCAGTATCAAGGAGTGGATCCTCACAGAGTAGACCTGAGCCTGCAGCAGGGAGCCCTGAGCTAAGCCCAGGGGAGCTGAGCCCACTGTCCTGTGAGCAGCAGTCGATGGAGATTTATTTTATTCTGGTTGACAGTTTATTAAATACATTAGACTTGTACCCTAGTCTATCTTTTTTAAAAAAAAATAGTTCACACAGGGATTTAGTAAAAATGTATTTTCTAGAAAACCATCTGCAAATCTAAAATGAAAATAACATGCACACCACACATATATTACTTCTGTATTGTTAGGAATTGACTTGATTTGTACAGGTGATCACGAAGTCTTACCTGGCTTGATTTCTTAAATCTAGTACTAAACCATGACTTCAAAAGTGTTAATGAAAGATGGTGCAAAATGTCTATTATCAAAACTGCTTACTAGTGGCAAACAGCACAAAACACTTATTTTCTTTTACAGATCTCTTTCCAAATTATTCCTGATGCATTTTCTCTCCCTTTTATAGAATCAGTTGTGCAGACTAAGGAGGTTAAAAACCAGTTTCTTTTAAAAGACAAAATAGGACCTACTTACAAAACAGGCAAAGGAATTTTGCATAAGGTGTTACTGCAAAACTAGCTTAAAGAGAATACAGCAGAGGGACAGAATATACTGTATTTCTAAACATATAGGTCCTTTCCCCTACTTTTTGGAAGAAATACATTTTCTGAAGTCATGGGCCATATACAATCACATACACTGCAAAGACAGAAACAAGAATGTTTGTAAATCTCTTGTATTTCCAGCAGTCGAGACAATATATCTGAGCGCTGAGGTTACCTCTAGCAGCAACCAGAGCCAGCTATTGAGCAGCCAGAATGCAACAGTAATTGAATGCATGACCATTTCTCTCTTAGCGTGTTCTTTGTTTTCCTCTTCTAGGAGTTGTAGGCTTCTGCTTAGTTTGCTTACCTGTCATCTTAATGAAGCTGCGTCTATGACAGTCATGTCATCCACTGTTCCTTCATTTGTTGCATCTACATTTGAAATGCCATATATAGAATCATTTCTGACCCACTGGCCATTTTGATGAACAGTGTTTTCACTCAGAGAGTGTTCTGTTTTTAGCCTGCCAAATGCACATATTTTATCACTTTGAGGAGTTGAAGAAGGTCTTCCTAAGTCCAGAAAAGCTAATGATCTCACTTAGTGTAAGTACACAGGGGGTGTTTTTAGTGTGAGAAATTTTAAAGAAGTCAACTGAATAGGGTCAAGATCTGCTGGTCTTCAAAATGAAACGGCTTCATTATTTCCTGCTACAACAGTCCTCTGGAGCTTGCATAATCACACGAGCATTTGGAACTCCTTGGAATCTTTGTTCCAGGTCAGCATTTGGTGGTGCAACTTTTCATGTTTCTGGGACCCTCATTCGCTGACTAATATTTCTGGAGTATTCCATGTCATACTGAATTTGACTAATTTCTGCCATCTCAGCAGCAGTGGGAGAAGGAAATGCTGCCTCGGTAACCCTAGTGGCGCATTGCTGCTTGTTCTTTAACTCATTTTGAGTAAATACAGTAAATACAGGCCTCCAGCAGCCATGAAAACACTGCTGCTCTGCAGTCCAGTTTCTTTGCACAGCAATTCCCCTGCAGACTTGAGCTATTTTGGAGGTGTACACAACACGGACTACTGCTTTTCCAGGAACTTGTACCAAGTACTGCTTGTTAACTGGCCCTACCTGCTTCTGAGCTTCAGATTAATCCTCAACTTGCTTTCAGTGCATGGGCTGGACTTGGAGCCACTTCTGTCCTCCTTGGCCCCCTGACGTGTTCTGGCCAGAGGCACCACCCGCCAGCTCTCGGGGTGCTCTCAAAGGGTATTGGCTGAGCACCTAAGGCACCCCAGGTGAGGCACCCATGGAACAGCCTGTAGAGGGCCAGGGCAGACACAGACTGGCCAATTTGCAGTGTTTTAAACCATTCAGTGTTGTTAGGTGAATGATGCAAATAACATCAAGGTACAGCAAGACTTTTTTTAGACTAATATCTTTTTTAAATTTTATTGAGAAAAATATAGCAATAAGACAGTTTCAAAGCTGATTAATAGGACAGTTTCAGTAATTAATACCTTGTACATTGTTATCTTCTTAGTGGCTATCCATTTTATACAGACAAGATATCCTGTCCACACACTATTATTACATATCTTTCTTCTCATTTATTTAAGTGAAAGTAGGTATATATCTATCCTAACTATACTGTGTATACAGATATAGAATGGACCTTCCTGTGTATCTCTCTCTTTTTTTTTTTTTTTAGTCCTGTCAGATATGGGATCCCATTGGCATCTAAATACTATAGGTGCATGAATTCAGCAAAACAATTCAACACACAGTCTATCAGTCCATGGTAGCAGTCACTTATCCACAGAAGTTGTTGACTTGAGTCTTTCTTTCACAGCTCAGCATATTAATATGGCTTTGTTTTTATACTTTCCTTCTGGATGGTTAAGACCAAGATAAAGAAGACCTGTATAACAAGAAATGTATCTTTTGTATCTGATAAGCTCAGTCAAGTCCCCTCAGGGTTTATCCTGTAACCCTGTACCACAGTTTGCAGATCTTTTGTCATTGTCAACCATGCGGATGAGTCATGGCCATTGCTTGACCAATTTGCTCTCTGCAAAAGCCTGAGAGAATGTTTTCTCTCCATGTGACTCTCCTGAGGCGCACTCTACATCACTAATCATGTTGCTCTGTGGCCCCATAATCTCCTTGATGTGAAAATTTAGGACACAACTGAGTTACATGATGTTACAGTACAGGTTCTCCTACTAGACTAATGTCTTTACCTGCAACTCGAGTAACACTATCACAGATACGTGATATTTTCAGAATATGGCCTAGGAGCTTCTATAATTCTATAAGCACCAGGAATTTCCATATTGTGGAACTACTGACAAAAGATATGTAACACTCGCACTAGAATCATTTATTGGACTTTGTGTGACAGAGGTGTGGTCTCAACAGGTTTTTTAAAAAAATCTTTTTCCCAAGCTACCTGATCTGATCTTATTTCATGGCTGCAGTATCATTTCATATTTATCATAATTTGTTTTGTCCCTGCCACTGACCTCCAGTCCCACCAAAGTGCTTCTTTTGGAGCAGCTGAGCCCCTTATTCCCACTGGAGACTCCCTTAAAAGGAGGTTCATCTTTTTCATCTGTGCTCTTCATCTCTCTTGTTAACTCTGCTCTTTTGAGGAGTTTTGACCACTTCACTTACGAATGTTTTGTAGAGAAGGGAGAGCTCATTTGGATCTCTGGCTCATTTATCATTATTCACCAGATTGAAGCCAACATCAATTTGCAACTTCTCATGTATTCTCTGAAATTCTTTATAATGATTTACATAAAATAACCACTAGGAGAAGCTTTCTAATGAGTGCTGGCAAGGCAGAGCAAGCCTACTGCTCTACACAAGCATGCATATCTGCCTAGCTGTGTAAGCACGTGTGTGTGAAACTGTATCTCCTATTGCCTGGCCTCACCAGGACACATGCTTGTTGTAGAAGCACAATAACTACAACCCTTCACTGGCTTTGCAACTCATAGCCACATTCAGCATGACTCCTGGTCATGATCTCCAAGATGTTAGAATTAAGTGGTGTGCTGGAAAACCAGCCCATGTACCACAGCCTCCAGAAGCAGGCAAGTCACTCTTCTTCTATGTGTGCTGCCCTTGGGTTCACTGAGAAGTTCCTTCCATATCCCTAGAACATGGTCTTATGATGCTTGCTACACAGTCATCCCAAGGGACATTGGACATCTAGGATCTGTGCAAGGATGGAGACCAGCCCCCTTCACCAACGTGTTGTATGTGTGTGCGTACTTATCACACTTATGCTTACTTATGGCTACTCAGATTCAGCCCAAAGGAAAAGGAGGGCAGATCCCCCACATTTCATCTTCTGTACCCTCATTACTCTATCTTCTCACATGGGTCCTTCTCCAAGCTCTTTCTTTTTCCTAATGCTCAACTAAGCCCATCAAGGGAGTGGATGCCACAAGATCAGCTGGTAGCAGGTAGGACTATTTATTCTGTGAGCAGGGAGCCAGGAAGCCTCTGAACAGACAGGTCTAATGCCCTGAAGCATGTGGTGGGCACACAGACATGGTGTGTGTGTGTGTGTGTGTGTGTGTGTATGTGTGTGTGCGTGCGTGTGTGCACACGCAGATGTGTGCATGTTTCCCAGTTGCCCTATGCTTGGGAACTAGCTGGGACTGGAGGTTAAAGGGATGACTTCCTTTTGTTTTTAACATTTAGCAATCTCCTTAGAACACTGGACCATATGCTAGATGTGCTAGGTAACCCCTTCATTGCTCACTTTATATTGTCTCCTACTAGTATCAGATGGAGAGTCTTCAGGGAGTTGTTCACAGGTTATTGGTATTCTGAACAAAAAGAAGTAGACAGAAGACTCAATGAGTAACAAGACTCCTCAAGATGTGAGTGGACCAGTGAGAAGAGCTCATGGCCCCAAAAGAGACAGGTACTGGCTCTCTAAAATTCCTAGAATTATGGAGGATCTACACTTAGAGAACTGGGAGGGGTCTTGCAGAATCCAGCACAGCTCTTGAAATGTTGGAAGGAAAATGATAAAGGATGAGCTATCAGGGCCTGCCAGATAGCTCAGTGGATTAAAGTGCCTGCTTAAGTAGTTGCAGGGGTCAGGGGTTCAATCCCTGACCTGCTGTTCTGGCCCCATCCCCGGGGTACACTGAGACTGATATTGCGACTGGGTGTGGTGACATGAACCTGTAATCTCAGTGCTTGGGAGGCTGAAAAACAGGAAGGATCACTATGAGTCTGTTATGTGTAATGAGACCCTGTACTAAACACATTAAAAAAAAAAAATGAAGGCAAGAGTCAGAAAGTTGGGGTCAAGTAGGGCCCCTCTCCTGATGGGAGGAAGAACTGCCCAGCAACTACAACATTATCACTTATGCAGTGAGCATAGGGCTGTTCACACAGAATTTTAAGGGGAGGGTAAGATCCAGAACAGGAAGAACACCTATTCGTCAACAGTATGTTGTGGTGGTTACATGGGGCAACAAGAGAGGAGCTACCTATATTATCTTAGGGGAAGACTAAGCCACTTTAAATATCAGCTCCCTGAGCTTCCCATACTTCTCAGAGGGCCCTGCCAAACTCATGAGAAGCAATGGTCTTGTCCTAGATACCCATGGTATGGACAGCTTTACTCCCAACAGAGTCTGAGCCCAATGGGTACCTGACTAGGCCCACACATCAAGAAGGAGAGGTTTTGCTTTAACCATATAAGGACTTACAGGAAGTACTGTAGTATATAAAGTCTGAGGGGGAGTGTCAAAACCACAGTGCCAATGAGGTGAGGCCCAGGGCCAGGGTCTTGTGCTTCTGGTTTCGTGAGCACTTGGGGGGCTTGAGGAAACAGCTTAATCTTTACATCTGTTGGTTTTCTGATGTTTTGACATAGTCATCCTTGTTCTATGGTTTTTCAGTTTTTGTCCCATAACTTTCTTTGTCTCCTGGTCCTTGCTCTACCTCTTATGTCAATGAGAATAATGGCAACAACACTGTCAGCAAACAGACTTTGTTTTGAGGGATGACAGATCATCCTACAAGGGCACGGTTGAGCTCTGAGCACACGTGCTGGCTCTCCTTAGTGACAACAAAGTAGAAACTGAGAAAAAAAACAGCTCTTCTGGATCCTATAAAAGCTCAGATTAAATGAAAGGAGAGGGGCTGGGGAGATGACTCAGTGGGATAAGCGCTTCCCTGGCAAGCACAAGCGCCTGAGTTCAACCCCCGATTCCGCAAAAAAAAAAAAAAAAAAAAAAAAAAAAAGTCACCAATAAATGAAAGGAGAAATAAGAAAACGAAGGGCAAATTGGTATAATTTTCAGTGCACTGAAAGAGTCTAGCAAGCAAATATTGATTTCAGTATCCAGTACACAAATGAGTGTATTGATCCTGTCCTTTATGTCGAAGGTTCCAAGCTCCACTTCCTGCTCAGCTGACTGCACTTTGGGAGAGTGAGGTGCGGAAGTCTGATGACTTCAGACTTGATTTCATGGTGTGCTCTGGCTTTTGGAAAATCTCTTCTTTAGGCTTGGGAGAGAACTGCAAAGATTCTTGAAATAGTGGTATGTTAAAAACCTCTAGCAACCCAAAAGCCTTTTTTAGGGAGAAACTCAAAGGATACCAGTCCAAGGAGATATGCTGTTCTCAAAGCCTCTTACTCTGATTCTTCAGAGTGAGGCAGATAAGCATTGGCCTCTCGTTTTTCCCTCTGCTGGCTGGGAGGGTTACATGGCTTGGCCAGCAGCTGTCCATCCCTCCCTTTGCCTCCTTGGTTCCTCCCCCAGTTGACTGGGACAACCACTACTTTTCAGTCCAAAGTGAGTCCAGCATGGTGCCCACTCTTGCCATGTCAGACACTACTGAGGGGCGCCCTGGAGAGGCTCAGATCAGGAAGGGAAGGATCTGGGCATCTTAGTTATGTATTCAACAATCACAAGCTTTTTCAGCCAACTTCTGTATTAGCTGCATTTCCAGCCAACTCTCAGGCTAATACTAGGAAGGCTCTTTCCTTCGTCCTGACCCCTCTGTGCTTATTTTAACAGCACAGGCCTTGTTCAAGGCTCCCTTTGGTGCTCCTGCAAACCTGCTTATGATTTATTTTGGGTTGATATGGGTTCTAAAACTACTGCAATCTACTTGGTATTTTTTATCCTAAGTAGTGTGGACAGAGCAGCCAGTCCAAAAGAAAGAGCAATCCACAGAGAGCGGCAGAAGAGCACAGCATACACAAATTCAGAAAAAAATAAAAGAAAAGAAAAAAATCCCTAAGCTATCTTGCAACAAGACCTACAGCTCTGATACTTTAGAAAAGGATATGAGAAAAGCTGCGCACAGCACCTCAGCAGGCCCTTTGGGGATGCGCTGCGTCAGACGTGGGATAAACAGTGTCTGAAGTCTGCTGTTGCCTTCAATCTCTAGGAGGGCCACCTGTGTTGCCATGGTCTGCGGGGACTGGGGACTTGGGGCAATGACAGTGGCCCTGGTCCTGTCCTGGCCTCAGATTGTCATCCCAGCGCAGCTTGAGTCAGCTCAGCTGGGCTGAGCTCAAAATAAGCCTGGGGCTTCAGGGGAAGGACCTGGGTGAGTTGACCAAAGGGTGGGGAAGAGGAGGAGAGGAGCGTGGAGATGGTAGGGGGAAGGCACACCAGGCGGTCAGGACGGGGAATTAGCTCCAAGAGGCAGAGGCAGGAAGATGACACGGTAACTTAGTGAATCACAGAGATGCAGTCTCAAAATAAAAACAGAAGGATTCCTCAAAGACCTACAACTAGAAATTCCATTTGACCCAACTCTTCCTCTTCTAGATGTCTTCTTGAAAGAGTTAAATGTATCACATTACAGTAATTCATATGAACTAATAGTTTTTCTTTTTTTTAAATAAAAACAACTCTACATTTATTGGCCTTCAGTAAAAACATAAGGCTGGTCAAAACAATATGAATAAATCTTTTACAAACATTCTCAGTACAAACCACTTAACTGCCTTTTTTACATATCATTATAATTGCCATTCTTCACTTCCCTGCTGTTTGAATTCGTTGACCATTTCTAGTTGGAGACACTTTGTAGCAGAATAATGTTATCTCCTTTCAGCATGATCTGACCCAGCTGTTTTCTTGACTTTGTTTTAGAATGGATTTCTTCTGCATCATCTATTACAAGGTTCATGTGCTCATCAAAACCAGTAATACAGCCCTCTGTCCACATA
Organism: Ctenomys sociabilis; assembly: GCA_004027165.1. Lineage (NCBI taxonomy): Eukaryota > Metazoa > Chordata > Mammalia > Rodentia > Ctenomyidae > Ctenomys > Ctenomys sociabilis. The sequence goes on along the minus strand of PVKA01000509.1, from coordinate 66,901 downwards.
TTCACTTGCTCATACAGCCACACCTGGATCAGGGATCTATTCCTCAAGTATATGAAGATGAAGTTGAAGGGCTGCACCACCACCTTCTGCACTTTCTGGCCCTGACCCTGGTACAGCATAGCGGAGCCCGACAAAGACAATGCCAGCCACCACGCTACCTCCAGCCTGAACTCATGCTTATAACAGCACAATTCACAGCAGCAAAATCTTGGAAGCAGTCTTCATGTCTACTCACAGATGAATAGAACAAAAGACTGTGGCATTTATGCATGATGGAATACTACTGGGCCATTAAGAAGGATAAACTTAACTCATTTGTAGGAAAATGGATGCACCTTGAGATCAGTATGCTAAGTAAAATAAACCAGACACATAAGCTTGAATATGACATGATTCTTGTTATATGAGAAACCCAATATATAAATAAAGAATAAAATAAAAAAATAATAGGGAAAATAGGGAGAGAGATCTTTTGCAAAAGGGAAAGGATCCAAAAGGTGGAAGGATGGGGCCGGGGAGATGGCTCAGTAGAATAAGGGCTTGCCTGACAAGTGCAAGGACCTGAGTTCAATCCCCATTTACACACACACACACACACACACACACACACACACACACACACATGGAAGGAAAGGGTAGGAGGTGGAGCAAAAGGATGCCCTGACTCCCTAGGAGGATGTGCGCATTATGTATTAAAAAAGAGAACTGAGGCAGTTTCTCCTCTGTGTCAAGGTGACCTTGCAGAGGGTCTGACCAGACTCAGAATGCAGTTGGGGAAATTTTTTTAAAGTCCCATTCTAAGGAGGATTTCTGATTAGGCAGCCACTCATCCCTTCTGTAAGCTTCGCATGAATTTTTCTGCTTCCTTAGAACTTGCAAGTTCTGTAGATGTGAGAACAGGGGTGGAAGAGGTCTGGGGAAAGAGCTCTTTTTGAAGGAGTAAGTCAGCAACAAGCAGTGCATGTGGCAGCTGTGGCCCTGAGCTGCAGCTAGGAATCCCTTTGCGGGGACACTGCTTCTCCTTAGGGCTGCAGTGAGCTGGTTGTAGGGACCCCATATTCTCCACTCGGAAGCAGTTGCTGCAGGTGGCAGCCAAGAGTGTGGCTCCTGTCTCCCTTTTCCTCTCTGCATAGCCCTTGGTGGATATGTGCTTGTTAAGGTGACCGTCAGGTTAAGGACGTTAAGGACACCACATAGTAAGTGACTGGCTTGTTCCTGTAGAACAAAGGCTTTCCCTGTACAGACGAGGTGGCATTCTCTCAGTCACCACATGGTGCCAGGATGCCACTCTTGAAGTGGCAGCTTGCTCCCTTCCCAGGAACAGATGAGCAGCCGATGACCATGCATTTCCCAAGGATACAGCCTGAGGCTTGTTCCCAGTCAGTCACCAAAATGTATCTGCACAAAAAAGGATCTAAAATGAAGGGGCAGAGATGAAGCCCTGAGTGCCCCTGCAGCAGCGTGTCCTCTTGACAGAGGGGGTGTGAGGACGAGGGTGGGCGTGGGTGCTGCCCAAGGGAGACCACCACACTCGCTGCATGTGTTTAAAACCCAAATATTTAGGAGAGATAGAGAGAGAGGATAGACAAGCACAGAGAGACAGAGACAGACAGACTAATACCGCATCTGTGAGTAAATTTCTTATTCTGACCCACATAACAAAATGAAATTTAAATTAATCTCAGCCTTTTAAAATACAACTCTTAAGAACATGCTGTCACAAGGATGGATTAAGTATACAATACAATAAAGCCTTGGACTGTGGGTAACATTATGAAAGACTAACATTTCTAATTACTTTTAACTTAATAAATGAGCAATGTCTTGCAACACAAGCTGTCTATGACACTGAATATCATAGTCACGACTGAGCGGGTGGATCTGCAGTCTCCCCCTTCCTCCCCTGCAGGACTGGGGGTGATCTCCTCCCAACAGTAAAGAGTTATGGAGAAGATCTCACCTGCACAGGAAGAGGAGAAAAGGCAGAAGAACTCCTCACTTCAAATGAGATGAGGGAGATGTATAATATGTGGGAAACAGTGCAAACTTCTGTGGAAAAGCATTATTTGAATAAGGCTGTATCACCGTAAGCAATGGATGTCTTTACAAAAGAAGGAATGTCACATTTCACTGAAATTCTTGAAAGCTACAAAAAATATCTTTCACTCTAAAATCAGGAATAAAACAAAAATGCTCAGTGTCACCACTTGTGTTTAATATAGTTCTGGAAACATTAGCCAAAGCAATTAGACAAGAGAAAGAAATAAAAGGAATATTCAGTGACCCAGGTGTGATTCCCAGCATGCCATGCTAGCCCCACCCCGAGGACTTGCTAAGACAGCGTGGTGGGCGTGGTGGCACATGCACCTGCAATCCCAGTGCTTGGGTGGCTGAAGACAGGAGAATCACCATGAGTCCAATCTGTAGGACCCTGTAGACCCAGTCCTAAATACATTTAAAAAAAGGAAATAGATAAAAGGAATACAGATAAAGAGAGAAGAACTTAAGTTATCATACTTTGATGACGACATGGTACTCTTCATAGAAGACTCCCAAACCTACACCAAAAGACTCTAAAATTAATATCCAAATTTAGTAGTATAGCAGAATATAAAGTCAGTATAAATGAATAGCATTTGCATATACAAATAAACTCATTGGAGAGAAATCAGGAAAACAATACTTTTTACAATAGCATCAAGAAAAATGTGATATTTAGGATTTAATCAAACAAAGGAAATGAAAAACCTATAATTTGAAAACAGATAATTCATTGACTGCTTGATCTCTTGGTAAACATGGCATCACCTGCATGCAGGATCTGATTCATGAGATCTGTGCTGTTGAAAAATGCTGCAAAGAGGGGAATGACTTCCTATGGCCATCAAGTTATCATCTCCAAGAGGTGGAATGAAGAAAAAGACCACCCATTGTGTGGGAGGTGGAGATGCTGGAAGCAGGGAAGACCAGGTCAGCAGGCTTATTAGCAGGAGGAACTAATGTAGCTGCCAAGGTGTCTTTATGATTTGGTCAGTTAACAAAGTATCTGCTTCCCAATTGAAAATCAAATGGTCATTTGAGAAATGCAAATTAAGACAACCCTGAGATTTCATTCCAGAAAGAATGGCTGCAGTGAAGAAATCAACCAATTACAGATGGTGATGAGGGTGCGAGGAGAAAGGTACCCTTCTCCATTGCTGGAGGGAGCGCAGCTTAGTACAACCGCTTTGGACATCAGTATGGAGATTCCTCAAAAAGAGGCTCCATCTGACCCAGCAGTGCCCCTTCTAGGTATCTTCCCCAAAGAGTTAAAAGCATCATACCGCAGTGACATATACGTACCTATATTTAGAACAGCACAATTCATAATAGCTAAATCTTGGAAAGAGCCCATATGCCCATCAACAGATGAATGCGTAAAGAGAAAGTAGTATTTATGTACAATGGAGTATTATTCTGCCACAAAGGATACTCTTGAATCATTTTTAGGGGAAGGGATGCATCTCAGGATCATAATCTCAAGTGAAATAAATCAGACACACAAGTTTGATTTTTTTCTTTTTTTGAGACAGGGTCTCACTATGTAGCTTAGACTAACTTTGAATTCACTATGTAGCCCAGGTTGGCTTTGCACTCATCGCAATCAGCCTACTGCCTCAGCCTCCCCAGTGTACCACCACACCTGGCACCCCAAGTTTAAATATCACATTTTTCTTGTGTGTGAGAAACTCAAAGGGTAAATAAGGAGCAAAATGGAGGACAGATACCAGGAAGTAGGTGGAATATGTTCAAAGGGGAAGGGGAACAAGGAAGGGGGAGAGGAGAGAGAAGAAAGGACAAAGGGATTTTAAAAACAGAGAGTGCAACAGAAAAGTGGAAAGAAAGCTTTTGTGAATGGGGAAGAGAAGAAAGGTTGAAGGAAGAAGAGGGAAGTGGGGGAAAAAAGGAATCTCTCTCTCTCTCACACATACACACGCACAAAGCCACAAAGGAAAACAAGAAAGAAAGTCATTATATCATTACATAGGTTCCCTGTTAAAGCTGCATGAAAAGCAAGATTCTATTGAGCCAATATACAGAGTGATTCTGTGACAGGGAAGTCATCCTACACAATGGCCCTCCTCTCTCTTGTCTCCCTCCACCAGCCACGAAGGTTTGCAAAGATAAGTGCGGTTAATTTGTTCATTTTCTGTTTCATTTATTATTTTATGTTACATTACAGTATTGGAATAATCTTATATGAATTTTTTTTTTTTTTGCAGAACCGGGAATTGAACTCAGGCCCTTGCACTTGCCAGGGAAGCACTTATTCTACTGAGCCATCTCCCCAGCCCCCTTATGTGAATATTTTTGGTTTTTTGGAACACATCATCTTGACTTACCATTATTTCTTATGAGGAAATTTGCTTTCATATACGAGTGCTTTGGATTACAAAGGTGTTTCTGGAATGAAACCAAGGTTTTATTACATTGGTAAAAATGAGAAAAGTCATTTATGAAGAGAACAACAAATGATCTGAGGGAAAGACCAGAGTCCAGGATTTAGCGACACAATGGTCTGGCAGCTGCATCCAGACCTGCTGGCCAGGACGGAGGCCTGTGCTGCTCAGGGTGTACACCCTGGACTGGAAATGCAACTGGAAATGTGTCTCTTTGATCAGACAGACTCAGATTTTAGCCCCACTAGAGATTTGTTTTTGTCCAAGTAGTCAGAACCCCTGTTCGTAGTTTAGTATCTCAGGTGGTAAATCTATGATACCTTTAGCTTCTGGAAAACAGAAGGTAGCTTACAACGTGAAGCCAAAAATAGACAGCAGCACTCTTCCACCCAAAAGGATGTGACTCAGCTTCTCTCCTTAATGCAGTTGTTTCCCCATGTAAACAAGACACACGTCTACGATTTTATTTCCCCCTGTGTTTACTGAAGGTAACTCAGGTAATGGTGCCCTGTGCCATCCATCCATTCATTCTGTTCCCTAAATACCTTACGTATGTCCTCTACTGTCTCATGCCATGTCCAAAAAATACATAGCTGAGCTCCTTAGCTCTTATTTTTTCTTATACCTTTGGAGGTCACACGTACAGCAGGCAGTGAGCTCAGGAAGAAAATGACTTTGTTCATCACCCTTAAACATGTTCACGGGTTCCTGACGTCAGCTGCTCTCAGCATCACAGTGCTGACTATAAAGCCTGGACCAGGTCTGAAGCTCAATCCCCATGCATTTGAGCTCGTGGTTAGTACATGAGTGTGCAGCCTATGGTGCATCTATTATTATCATGCTCAGGAAAACAAAGCAGGCACAATAAAATACAAATCACTCTAATGGGATTAAGTCAAAAGGATACAGGAGCTACAGAAAGAGTTCCCAGGGTCAAAGCTGGAACAGTTCAAAACAATAATTCCAAAAAAAAAAAAAAAAAAAAAAAGCAGCTTTGGATTATAAGCGAAAGTATAAAATAAGTCACTATAAATCCATGCTGATAGAAACAAATGATTGAGGAAGCTAAGGAGGAATGGGGAACATGGGCCAATCCCCCAAGCAGAATTTGCAATAGCTGATACAGAGACCCCTTTCTTTAGGAGAAAGAACATACCTCCCACTCCTTAATGCTGAGCTATGCAGAGGGATTTCCATTCCAAGAGTACAGTGTGGAAAGGGTAAAAAATAGATACATTTTACCCAAGTTTCCTTAGTTTTTAACCTAATGGCAGGCTCCCATTCAGGAACCAGAAGTCCATTCATTGGTCATGTCCACTTAGGCTCTTCAGAGCAGTGAGAGTTGCTCAGACTTTCCTTGTTTGTGATGACTTGGATAACTTTGGCTCCTAGTCAGGGATTTTGCAGCACGCCCTTACATGGAACTTATTTAATATTTTTGCTTAGAGTATATGGAGTCGTAGGTTGTGAAAGGCGGAGCACAGAAGCAATGAGCTCTTCTTGATGCATCAAGGTACAAGCTCTTCTCCACTCAGCAATGGCCCTGGTGTGACCTCAGACCTCTGCACTTGAGAAGTTGGTAGATTTCTCCTCTGTAACACCCTTTCAAAGAACTCCCTGAGATAGCTTGATGGTCTAAGTGCCTCCCTGGCAAGTGCAAGGACCAGGGTTCAATACTGGGACTGCGTGCCATGCTGGGCTCACTCCTGAAATCCCAGCACTGGGAAGGCTGAGACAGGAGGATCACTACAAATCCAAGCTGTATAGTAAGACTCTGTATCAAATAAATCTTAGAAAAACAATAAAGGCAAACTAAACCTTTCTTCTTTTAAACCCAGGTGATGAGGATTATGTCCCAGGTATGAACACTGACCGCTGCACACTGAAAGGCACTAGCTCAGTCGCAGAGGTGGGAAGCTGTGCTCACTGCGGTCTGGCCTGAGCTCTGAGTTAGGGGAGATAGGGGAGACAGTATCTTGCATCTGTCCTTCACATGGCCCCCAGGGAGGTTGGAACAGGCATGTAACACTGGGAGTACAGCCTATCTGCTTCCTTCAGAACCCTGTGCTAGAAAATGTGGGTTTGAGCCCCCAAAACAGAGCCATACACTAGCATTCCACACTAGCAGCCACTACCATTGCCTCAGAACCGAGGGGGCAGCAAAGCCAGGAGAACAGCACCGTATTTCATATCATTTCAGGTTTTCCTGTTTTGATTGTCAAGTCCCTTGGCTGCTTTAAACTTTTGATTGTTTACCAATGCTTTTATAAAATCAGTTTCGCCAATTTCTGAGTTTTTCAGGTTTTCTATGAGAAGAGCTCAGAGCTGACTAGTCCACTATTTCACTGAAGTAGCAGCCCCCACTCTACCCCCCACCCACCCACGTACTCAAGTTTGAACCCAGGGCCTTTCACTAAGCTGCATTCCCAGCCTGTGTTCTTCTTTATTTTGAGTTAGAGTCTTGCTATAGGCTCAGATCTATGATCCTTGTTGTAGAAGACACTTCTTGGTCCTCGTCTCAGTCCAAGAAACCAATATTTGTAATCCCAAAGTTACATTATTGGAATCCCATCAAGTTGATTCCAATCTACTACTTTCCATGCAACCCACGGAGAAAATGAGGACATTACATTATATTTTTAATCATTGGGGAGTCGAGGGGCTCTAAGACCTGCCATGACATGGCTTTCCAGAACCAAGAGAGCGACTCAGGGCCTCACCCAGTTTTTATTCATTGAGGGAGTGGCTTGAGGAAGATTGACTGAGAATTGTGGGAAGTAGGTGACTACTGTGAGCTGAGCTAGGTGGGTGGCCTACATTTACCTCTGCCATATGCAGAGAGGATATGCAGAGAGAGTAATCTGCATTATATAGTATTTAATGTTTTGGGAAGTCTAGGGCTTCAGCTTTGATGTAGTCTTTCAAGCCCCAGGAAATCACAGCCTCTATCTCGAGGCTTGATCCCAGCTGGCAGCATGGAGCATTAGCTCTACCATCCTGTCCCCACCCAGCTCACGTTAAGGAGCAGCAGGCTTACCAGGGAAACACGCATGCCACCTTCAGAGACTATCACCAGCACCTCAGCTAGACCAATACACAGTGCTTAAGGTCAACTGAAGAATAAAGAGAAGTCCTAGCCATCTCTGCACATAACAATATGAGGAAATAGGATCAGACTCAGTCAAATGGAGACAGTCACTCTTCTTTCAAGGAGAGCTGCTCAGGGGGTCCCCCACACCTTGTGCCTTGCCTTCTCAGACTGCTGGGTCACAGATGGCGCAGCCAGGCCTTGCTTGGAGTGGCTCTTTAATCAATGCCTGATATTCTGGTATCTTTCTGACTCTCAGAAAGAGTCAAGATTCGTTCTTTTCCACATAGGCATGCAGTTGTTCTGTTTTGGAATGACAAATCCAGCTTTTGGTTATTACAAATAGAACTGCCATATCTATGAATATGCTTGTGTCTTTATAAATGTATATTTTAAGGAATGAAAGATTTATTTTCCATTCTAAAAACCAACAAATATTCTAAAGGCAAGATGCACATCCAGAAAAGAACTGACTGAGTCACTGTCCTAAGCGTGGCTAACACGGTTGCTGCCATTTTTAGTCTAAGGTGAAGATCATTTGGAGCCTGACCTGCTCCATGAACAGGCCTTGTTAGAAACTCCTCTGTGCCATAGACTCAAACAGCCAATACCAGCGTCATGTAAGTAAGCGTCATCTCAGCAATGTTTTCTCCAGATGAGCCGATCTGTATTCCGTGGTCAGTCTAAGGCCCTTGTGGGCCTCAGAAAGACCTAGTCCCTCCCTAGGCTGTCTCTCCCCCTCCACTCTCTGCAAAGCTCTCTGCTGTCTGCAGACTTCCGGTTGGTGCTCTGACCTTTCTGGAATCTCTAAGTCACACATTTTCTTCTCTTCCCTGCATTGGGGGTTCACTTGCTCCTTGTGTCTCATCTGTTCAATACAGCTGAACACCTCCATGCATGCACAGACACACATGTTCCAGTACGGCTGTTTTAGGGAGTGGCTATCGTAGTTTATAGGCTCCGCCTGGTATGGATCTGTCCCATGGGATTTGAGTGTTCTCAGACCCATTGTCCTTCCTGGGAAGCTGTGGTTTTGAGGTGAACAGCATGGAAAACCTGGAAATCCACCAAATCTTAGGTCATTTGCTCTTCCAAACCTGGCCAGAGCATAAAGAACCCTGGAGATCCCAAGGACTCTGCATTCTCACACACAGTGAAGTGTAGCATAGAGGTATTTGTGGGTATACCGTGTAAACAGGCATATCTCATAAACATTTTTTAAAATACAATAAAATAAAAATTTAAAATGAATACAATGGGCTGGCCAAACAGCTCAGTGGATTAAAGTACCTACAAGCTGGTGCAGGAGCCAGGATTTCGATCCCCAGGCCTGCTGTGCCAGCCCTGCCCCAAGGGTGCCCTGAGATGGCAATTGAGACTGGATACTGTAATCCCAGCTCTTGAGAGTCTGTAAACAGGAAAATCACTACAAGTCCGATCTAGTAGTGAGACCCTGAAGACCCTGTAGACCCTTCCATAAAATATAAAAAAAATTAAAATTAAAGAAATTTAAACCAAGGACATCTCTGCCAGCTCCTTGTAGCTCCCTATACTCAGGCTCTGTACTTCTCCTTCAACCTTGGTTTCCACCTGGCCCCAGATACCTGTCTCTGGGCTTCTGGAATTCTCTGAGCTTTCCCCTGGCATCTCCCAAGGGTATATTTTCTTTCCCTTGGGAGATGCCAGGGGAAAGCTCCACACACAGGGAAAGTATGGGACACATCTGTGGAACCAAGGGCTACTTCCTGATGCTTCATGACACTGGAGGTTGTCATGACAACTGTCCACTCTTCAGAATGACCTCAAGACCTTCACACCATTTGGCCTTCATTCATACCACAAGGCTGGGACCACAGTGTCCTGCGGTGTCCCTTAGGGGGCCTTGGGCAGCCATGCAAATGAAGCCACAATGGGACCCAGAGCTGTTCTCTGACCTTCTGCCAACTCCTCTCAGGCCACCCAAGTTGAGTGTTACAAACTGAATGACAGCACAGGAGCACCATGGGGCAGGCTGGTCCCAGACTGAGTGACTTGGAGGCCATTGTGAGCATCACGCTGGGCCAGTAAGGTCATGGAGAGAGACCCTTTCTCTGCAGGACAGAGTGAAAGCCCAGACCTTGCCTTTCATCTAGTTTTAAGCTTTGTCCACACTAGACTACCTGGGGAAGAAGCGAGGCCTTCTGTGGACTCTGATGGTCCCTGGCCAATTGTGCCATTTTCGGGAGTTATAAAGTGAGTCAGTAGGGCCACCCACCTAAACGCACTGCAGTGACTGAGGCGTCCTGTGAAGATAGGCTCAAGGGTTGAGGTAGGTAGCTTCTGCTAGAAGCACTGGCAGGTCAGAAAATATCACTGGTCCCCAAAGGTTCCCCCACTCCTAGCCTCATAGGTGCCCCAACCCTGGAGGACAGAAGGATAGGGATGTGGCTGGTGGCTCCCTGGCAAGTGGTTAGAGCCCCTGAGTGCTGAGTCCTGTCCTGGCAAAGCAGGGGCACTTTCCCTCACTCCCTAGGCCCCACTGGACTTGCTGGTTCCCAGAGAGTGCTGCCTGAGATGTACCTTTTCCAGGATGAAAGGCCTTGGGCCATGGAAGCTCTGCACCTGCCTGAGTGGGTGGGCTAGTGCTGCAGAGCTCCAGCTGTCAGGCACACCCACAGCTTCAGGATCCTTTGGAGGTGCACGTGGCTTCTCTGCCTCCAGGACCTGGCCAGTCTTCCACCCAAGGTCCTGTCTTCTGCCTTATTCAGGCTTATTCTCCCTGGGCTGGCATGGGTGCTCTAAGGTTTTCCCTGGCCCAGAATCATCTCCTAGTGCTTGGCAGGCATCAGTCTGTGTCAGGGTGTCTGCCTTCAGCACGGCCACTGCACAGACATCTGTAGACAGTCAGGAAGTGAGGAGCCTGCTGACAGGTGAGGCTCTGCACCCTCGTTCTAAGTGACCACCAGCCAGCAGCACCATAGCTGAGTCTCCAGGCACTTGCTCAGTGACACAGAACCTTTCAGAGACCGGATGTCTAAACTGCAACCCCAAATCCACTTATTTATAGCAAAGCACCAACACTGCAATTCAACCTGCGTATCCAAAGCTTAGTGACCAGGTTGGAGCCGGGGGCTGCTGACAGAGAGGGCTCTGCACACGGCACAGTTGCTGTGAGTTCACTGCCGCTGCTCTAGGACGGGGCCTGAGTCCCATCAAGAGCTCCAGAGCCCTCGACTTTAGCCCTATGGCTTTTCCACATTGGTTAGGATCTGCTGGGAATTCCATATCTGCGTGCAGGAGGAGAGAGTGGGTTGAAGTTTCCTCTGATTACGACTTTGTAGCCATAGTGGTCTTGGTAGCGAACGAATTAAGAAAACATTGCCCCCTCTAGTTTCGACAGAATCTGTGTAGGACCGGCTGTTTTTCTAAATGTTATGTTGAGTTCACCAGGGAACCTATAGAAGTCTGGAATTTTCTTTTTGAAACATTTGAAACATTAAGAATTAGATTGGCAGACTGAGGACCCATTAAATTTTATCCTTCTTGTGGAGTTGGGCTTAGGAATTCATTTCAGCATTTGTCAGCATCCAATAAGTTGCTGAATTTATGGGTACATTGCTGTCTGTAGTAGCTTATTATCCCCAGTGCCTACAGCACTGCCCTTGCCTTCCAGTTCTGATTATTGGAAGTGGGTCTTCTGTCTGTTTTGAGTTATCCCAACTAGAATTTTATTAACATTAATCGCATTTAATTTTCAAACGAACCAGATTTTGGTCATTAGTTTTAGGTTTTACTGATTACTTCTTTTCTCTGTATTACTTTTTTCCTTCTACTTTCTTTGAGCTTCATTCACACTTTTCCCTGTGTTTGTACAGAGGATATTAGTTAATTCCATCTTAAATTTCTTTCTTCTTCATATAAGAATTTTATGCCATAAATTGCTCTCTAAGCATTGTTTGATTTGTGTCCCACAAATTTTGATATTTGTGTTTTTACTTGACATGCATATATGCGCGATGCATGTTTTCCAAATATTTAGTGATTTTCCAGAGACTTTTTGTTTCCTGGTTTCTGACTGACTCCCTCTGTGGTCACGGTATGTGCTCTTTCCATTTTCCCAGTGTGGCCTGCGTGTCTCCTCTGTGTCATTTCTAGGCTGTGGACAGGATGGACAAAAATGTGGATGGAGGAATTAGGGAAGAGGGTCAGAGGTGTGTGTGTGTGTGTGTGTGTGTGTGTGTGTCTATGTGTACAAACTTAACCACACATGAAAGAAAGGGAAAATGTGCCTCTGTGGGGCATGCCACTGCTACTGTGGAAAGTGTCAGTGTCACCCACCCATCCCCTTCTCATGTACTTCCCACTCTCTCCATGGGCTCTGTTCCTAGGTGGCATCAGCGGTTGTCACTAGAACCCCTGTTTGTGCTTCCCTATCTTGCTATACCTGCTGGCTTCCTAGGAGGTGACCCTTTGAACTGTAGCAAAAGAATCTGGATTGATTCTCTGGCTTCTACTGGTGTTGGGCCAGTTGGAAACACCAACCAGTGATCAGAAAAAAAGCAGAGTTGGATCCTCTCCTAGATGCATCTCTGCTGGACGCCCCATGGAGGCACATTTCTGTCTCATGCCCCTACCACCCCCCTCCATCCCACCCTTACCCCACCCCCACTCAGTGGCTTGCCCTGAGCCTCTGTGGACTGCTTCTCTCTCCCTCAGGCCTGAGTAGCAACCCTCCCCTGCTGCTATGGCCTTGAGGGCTGGAAATTGGCTTGGGTTCCTTTATTATAATCTGCTTGGTTTCCCCTGCACAAGACCCTTCCTGCTTCGCCTGGCTGAGGGGAGGCAAAGGCGATCCCTTCCTAGTCCTCAGAGGCCACTGCCTCTGGGGGGAGGGGTAGGTCCTTCTCTTTCTAGCCTCCTAGGCAGATTGTATTATTATATTTTCTTCTTGCATTATTGCCATTCTTTCAAAGCCAGTATGCATTTAGAATTTCCTCAGTTTCTTTTCAAAGTAAATTCAAGATATTTGTATTTTTATTAAAACGCTCATTTTCCCTGTGGTAGGTTTTGCTAACTAAAGCCTCATTTGTTTAACTTACCTGGATTTCTATAATGACAGAAAAACTCTTTCCTTTATTGGAACTTCAATGACTCACTCTTACTTCAAAATAATGAGTTTTCAGATGGAGAAAAATAAGTGGTTGTTAACTAAAGAGTAAGTATCACAGCTAATGGGCGCTTGACCCCAGAATGTCCTTCATGGCACTGAGAGTGCTTGCTGCCACTGCCAGAACGTTTTGTTGCATTCAATCTGGAGGGAGTTGTAAATGGAAACATGTTTCACTCTTCTGATCTAATTAAAAGCATCATAAAATGCTATTGAATGTTCTGATCCAAAATATTTGGCTCATTAAGAGTTTTCTCACATCCATTAATGATGTAATTAGCTAAATTCCTTAAATTAAATCCTTTAACAGCATTACACGTTGGCAGTGATACGAAGTCCTTCAACACACAATCCTATGGCAACACAAAGAGGGGTTACCTATAAATGATGAAGAACGCGTGCCAGGGGAGCTTCGCCCTCCACTTAATGGTGAGGACCGCCGGGGGGAGACTGCTCACTGTCACTAGGTTCTTTTGATGTTTTCCTCCACACGCAGATAGCAAATAGTAAGATCGGTCAATGTGAACATTTCTGCTCGCAGCCTAACCCTTGTGGAGATTCCGAGCACCTTAGCTTGGAGTAGGATACTCTGAGCAGGAAGAGACTCCATGCCTCCAGGCAGACGGGCCTCAGGGTGAGGGGAGAGGATGACTGGAGGGGAGGAGGCCGTCAGGGGAGCATAAGACTTTTCCAAGTTAAAAAAAAAAAAAAGACTGTAACACTTTAACTATACCTAAATAACTGCAAGGACACAGAGAGAGAGACAGAGAGAGAGAGCGAGTGAGCTTATGCACACCAGAACCTTATTTCCCACAGCACAGGAGCCTAGAAATCCAAGACAGAGGCAGATTCACTGTCTGAGGAGGCTGTTTCCTGGCCTGTCAGGTGGTGTCTTCTCATGGTGTCTCACGTGGTGGCAGGGCGTCTCTCATAAGGGCACCAACTCCTACCATAAGGGACAGCTCTGTCCTTGTGACCTAACCAGCTGCCCAAGTTCCCACCTCCGGAAACTCATCACCTTGAGATCCAATGTATGACACGGGGAGAGGGGCCGCACCCCATCTGACCATAGCCCAACCCATCTGACCATAGGGTGCCGATGACATTCAAAGTCGCAAACCATGTGTACTGCAAGGGCACTGACAGAACAGAGGCCAGCCACATGCAGCTCTCAAGACCTGGTGTGTGTCTGTGTGTGTGTGCACACGTGCATGCCAAATGTACCCATGTTGCTTAAGTACTGGTAGGGAGGCATAAATGTGCAGAGAAGGGGGAAGGAGAGGGAGGTGGCTGTCACCCCCATGTGGGCTGCCCTGTCTCAGGCAGTGACCACCCTGCCCTCTCAGTCACGACTCCTAGGCTTACAGTTCAGCTTTCTAAGGGCTTTCATCCTGTCCCTTTGCCTCTAAAATGAAATGTTCTGACTTTATGGTTGTCACAAAAGAGTACCAAGATGAGGTCAGTGAGTTGTCTTCTAGGCCTTAAGTCAGTCTGACTCCCTTCTTTCTAACATGTTGCTTCCACTCTGACATCTGACCCTCCCTGCTGTAGGAAGTCTCTTTGGAGATTGCTTCCTTGGCCAGCTGTGTGAGCTCTATCCTAGGGTAACTCCTTAGTTGCATTGTCCTGCTCCCTCTAGGCATTGGCTCTGCTCCTGACCTCGGTCTAGATCAACTCTTAGTGAGCCTCTGAGAATACAGCCATGGTCAGCACCTGCTTCTCACCTCATGCTCTCCATGCCTACTCTCGCTGCTCAAGGATTCAGTTCTCTTATTCAAGGAGAGCACACTGTCTTCATTTTAAGCATGGACAGCATTAACATTTTGGGTTTTGCCAGTTGAAAAAGCAAGGCCTTGTTCAACCCATTTTTTTTCCCTCAGATCTTGTTAGTCCGAGAGTAAAAACAACATTCCCAATTATGACTCCATGAACACAGCCTGCCACTGAAAATCCACCTCCCCTCCCGCCTGTTCCCATGAGGCCACGGGGCGCCTCTCACTTATGCTCCCACATGGGATGCCCTTCCTTTGTCTCTCCTTTCTGAATCTTGCCCACACCACCTTTAGCAAGATGTCTACAACTGGGCGCATGACTGAGTACAAGTGCTCTGAGGATGGCCATATCTGGGCAACATGGGGCGTGAGACTGCACACCAAAGGCTACTTGTCCCTCTCCCCTCAACTTCCTCCATGGTTTCTTTTACCCTATTTGTCTTAGGATGTTCCAGCTGCTATTTTAAAAAAATTCCATAGACTGGGTCATTTATAAACAACAGAGTTGTACTGATTTACAGCTAGAAAGGCTGAGAAGCCCCAGGTCAGTGTACTGGCAGATTCTGTCTCTGCTTCATTGATGGTGCCTTCTTCTTTAAGTCATCACGCAGGGGAAAGAACAAACAAGTTCTCCAGGACCTCCTTAGGAGGACCCTGTTTGTGAGGACTCCGTTGTCACAACTTAATCACCTCTTCACACTTAGCACTATTGCCTCGAGGATTAAGTTGTAACGTATAGACTTGGCGGGAGTGGGGAGAGAGTCACTCAGAGCATGGTGCTTCCTGACCCTTCTTGGGGGTGGAGGTAGCTTCTGAGAAAAGGCTTCCACAGTCCCAGAGAGAAACCCTGTTTCTCCCTCTATACAACCACACCTAAAATCTCACCAAAGATCTGATGGATCTGGTTTGGGTCAGGTACTTACTCGGGCTGATTGCTGTGTCCAGGAAATGAGAACAGTGTTAAATTCTGACAAGAGAGAACATAGAGGCAATTCTACAAAGAAGGGAAGATAGCACTATTGAAAGAAAGGGATGCTGGGAAGAAAAACATGCTCAGTCAAAAAATATTCATCTCTCAGAGATTTCAATACAAAAAACCTTAAATTTTAATTTGCCACCCATCTCTTCCCAGAACTCAGCAATGAAGCCACAGAGGTAAAACAAAGGAACATGTTAGTTCTCCGAACCTTCTGTCCCCTACTGTGACCAAGACTCTAATTTTGGCTATAGCTCTTCACCAACTCCCTTTTCATGTATATGAGTTCTTTCTCAGGGGACTGTAATCTTTTATATGATACACCCAGGATGGTCCAGATCAATATCAGTTCTACAAAAAAATCAAATGATTGCATCCTAAAATAAGTGCTCCTTGGGGGCGTGGAAGAGGGAGCTCGGCAGCACAGCACATGCCCGGCAATCCCAAGGTTGTGAGTGCGATTCCTCATATCCTAAAAAAGCTTCCCCAACTGGCACGCTCCTCCCCAAAGCCTGCGTCCTGACTCTGCACACCTGCAGAGATGATCCTGCCTGTTGAGCAGTGGCCCTCCTCATCTCCCAGCTCTATGGGGCCCCTTTGCTGGGTTTCTACACACTAAGAATTCCAGTACTTGCTACCGCAATGAAACCTAGTGTTCATTTCAACTTGTATTTGTCCTTAATAGCAAGGTTTTTGTATTAAGTTATGGTAAAACAACTAGTGTGAGCTGGGCGTGGTGGCGCAGGCCTATAATCCCAGCACTTGAGAGGCTGAGGCAGGAGGATTGTTGTGAGTTCCAGACCAGTGTGAGCTACAAAGTGAGCTTAAGGCCAGCCTGAACTGCATAGTGAGACCCCGTCTCAAAAAGACATTAAAAAACAAACAAACAAAAAAACCCAAAAAGCTGGTATGGTTTGTTTCTTCTGCCTGGATTCTGGCTGATACATTCCCCATCTCAGATAAATAACCATTGTCTATCCACGTGCGCAGGCCAAATGCTTGGGACTCACCCTTTACTTCCCTCTTATACTGCAAGGTCAATCCCTTAGTGAGTCCTTGAGATCAACCTTTGGGATGTGTCTTGAACATCTCCTTACAGCCACCTCTACCACTGTCCTCTGCCTGGCCAGAGTGTCCTTAGTAATCTTCTGAATCTTGCTGGCCCCATTGAACATATATCAGCCAGATTCAAAACTTAGCTTATATCACTTTTCTGCACTCAACTCTCCAATTATGCTTTAAAAATCCAGACCCACTGGGTGTGGCACATGCCTGTAATTCCAGCACTTTCGAATGGCTGAGGCAGGAGATGGCCAAGAGTTCAAGGCCAATCTGAGGTATAAAAAGACCCTGTCTTTAAAAAAATTTAAAAATCCTGACCTTTAGCTCACACTCATGAGGTCTGGCCCCGACATTCTTTGAGTGTAACTCCTTTCTGACTGCATGGCAGCCGTGCTGGCCCTTGGCTGCCGAATATGCCAGCTTCCCTGATGTCAAGACCTGTGGTTGCTGCTCCCTCTCTCTAAAGCATTCATCTTTCAGATCTTTATATGATTTTTTTCTTTGCAAGAGTCAGAACTTTGTACAGTGTCACTGTTCCCAGGGACCTCTGCTAGTGTTGGGGTTGATACATCATGTCAACTTGAGAAGTTAAAATGTAACTAAATCGGTTCAGTAATCCCACATCCCAGGGCACAGAGGCCCCTCACTAGGGCGTGGAGGCCCTACCCTAGAGTTACTCATTACTTAAGGGGTATGAAAAGGAACTGAGGAAGGATGGAACATTTTACCTCCTTGGAGCAGCTCTGGTCTTTGCAGTCAGCTTGGAAGTCATCTCCTGGCTTCTAGCACAGACCCTTCAGCCTCTGCCTTGAGTTATTCAGCCTTCTGGTGTAGACTCATCAGCCTTCCGTTGCAGACCCGTCGGGGTCCTGTTCCAGCCTTCTCTCACAGACCCATTGGCCTCCTGATACAGATTTGCACAGAACACTGCAGTGAGCTCCAGACCTTGGACTGGCTCCTTCAGTCTCCAGAGTGCAGACGCCCTCTGCGCGCTTTCTCATCTGACTCTGGCTGACTGTCATAAGCCAATCTTGTAATTTCTTGTGCATTTGTACATCTTGTATTATATCTATTCCTTGCATTATATCTGTTCCTCTAGTAAAAAACCCTCGACTGATACAGCTATCCAGCCTCTCTGTAGAACTTCCTTCTCTCACCTAGACCTAAGAGGTTTCCTGATTTTCTCATGGCTCGTAATATAGAAATTACTAACATTGACGTGATGAGGCATTGTCCAAAGCATTTTACGTGTATTAACGGAGTTATTATCACAATTCAATTAAGTAGTGATGTTTCTTAATCCTGCATATGAGGAAAACTGAAACAGAGAGAGAAGTAATTTTCACAAGGTCACATGGCTTATAATTGGAAGAACCAGAGTTCTAGTCCAGAAAGTCTGTCTCCAAAGCTAAGCAGTAATGTCTGCATTATTCTGTCTATGTAATTAGGAATTCAATAAATAGTTATTGAATGAATACATTGTTAAACATGTGTGTTTTAGCATTGAAAGTCCTACATTGGAGTTTGCCTCCTCTGCTCACTGCATAAATGAGTTTCTGAACCAGTTAATTAGATATTTGATATCTATTAAGTAAGTTAACTTATTTAAGTCAGTTATCTTATGGATGAAATATGAGTGACAAGCAAGCTCATCTCATAATTCTATTGTGTCTTCTACAGCCCTAGTTTAGGTTAGCTCTATGGTTACAAAAAATAGGATGGATGTATCTTATAACTAATTTGCATATAAATGTAAATTTAAAAGTAAAAGTGACTTTGGATTAAAAACCCACAAAAAGTTCCCTCTCACTTCACACACACTGGTCCCATCCTCGCACCTTTCTGGGGGCAGGTCTGGAAGTTCTCTTTTGTGAGTGTCTTTTTATGGCTGCTTTGGTGTTCATAATGTAAAATGTTCATGGCAAAATTTCTGTTTAAAAAAAAAATTGTGGTGTGTCTTAATCTACCTTCTAAACAAACTGTGGCACTGTGTGCCTTCTGACCTTTTCTCTAAGTTAAAATTAGCCGCTAAAAGTAAACATTTTGGGTCAACTCAGGAATCAAGGCAGCCATGACCGTGCAACTAAACACACTCCAGAAAGAGAATATCTAGCACTGCTTCAGAAAGCAGCAAGAGCTGTGGGGTGTGCTCTTTCAGAGCAAGAAGGAGCTGTGACCATAGTGTGTATCTTTTGCTATAATAAATTTTAAAAGGCCTAAATTTCCTGCTTACTTTCTAGCAGATAGGACTGTCCCAAGCTCTCCCTTAGGTTTCTCAAGTCAGAAAGGAGAGTTTCTGTCTGGGTTTTAGGTGTCTTGGGCATGACTGAAGATTTTCAACAGGTTCAAAGCCATCAGCCTGAGGAAGCTACCAGGGCCGTCTCCTTCCGGCTGCTGGCTTTCCTCCAGGATTGGCCCACCTCCGTGTATTCTGGGAACTCCCAGGTTGCTATCTGTATGTTGCACCCTGGCCTGGTGGTTGTTATCTCTGAGAAAAAGAGGATTTGTGCAGTCACATCTCTGTACTTTACATATTGCTGCCTGTAGAAGTACTCTTTGTTTTCTCTTACCTGCTGTTGTATAATCTAAATAAAACAGCCTTTAAATGACTGAGACACTAACTGCTGTAGGGGGGGAAAAAAAAAACCCACCTCAGTAAGCACTGATCCCAGGTTCTCCTAATCACTCATCTTCCTTTAGTTTTTCAGAACTGAAGATATCTGCTGTTCTTCAAGATAACATCAAAGTATGTCCCAAGAACTTACAGATCTTGTTCTTTAAGAGTGAAATAATGTTTAACTTGTGGAGAAATAATATGTTTACTTAAGAGATTATAGAGACTGGCTTAGAAGAAGAAAGTTGATTGTTATCTCAAGGACATTTGGCAGAAGAAAAAGGAAAACACAGCCCTGGGCCAAGAAAGCCCTGCTCCATGCTCCAGTGTGGGGTCGCCTTCCTGCACATTGTCTCCTGCGCCTCCTTCCTCTCTTCAACGGCCTTCCAGCACACCTGAGTTCTCTGTGATTGTCTTTGTTTGGGGAACAAAAGCTTCCTTCTTTGTCTTCTTAAGGTTCTGTTTCATTTTAATTTAATTTAATTTTATTGTATTGAGAAACAAATAGCAATAAGACAGTTTCAAAGCTGATTAATAGGACAGTTTCAATAATTAATACCTTGTACATTGTTATCTTCTTAGTGGTTATCCATAGTACAAGATACAGACAGGATATCTTGTCGAAATACTATTAATACAAATCTTTCTTCTCACTGATTTAAGTTAAAGTAGGTATATATCTATCCTAACTATACTGAATAGACAGATACAGAATAGACCTTCTTTTGTATCCCTTTTATTTTTGTTTAGTCTTGTCAGATATGGGTATTCCATTGTTCAATAAACAGATTCTGCTCCATCCTACTGAGTAGAGTGCCATTGTGAGACTAAATCAGCCACTGTTGGCGAAGTGTCCTGTCTGGATCTTCCTACTATGGTGATAAAGATCTATATTGTCATCTGCCCCTCGACTCTGCAGGACAGCTCCTATAAAAACTTTGAATTCTTTGTGCAACAGAAGCAATTAAATCTTTGTAATTAAAAAAGCAACTTTAAGATGTTCTAATAGAGCAACAACAACAACAAAAAATCTGGAAAAGAAATCTAAATATGTATTTACAAGTCACCAATCAGTACTGTTTTTTACACCAACAGTTTTGTACTGCGTGTCGGCCTATGAAAGACAGCAACAAGCAGCCTGCCCCAGTGTCACTGGGAAATCGCAGTCACCCTGTCATCATTGTGTCAACAGCAAGTTCTTCAGTAAATTTTCCCCTAGCCATTTCAATGGAATCCAAACAGATGAACGCTGGAGTAATGCGAAGAGCAGACTGTCTTGGGAAGCCCTTAATTGATATTCAACTGTATTGAAACTTATAGAGGGACAGAGTCAGTGTTCCCCACCAAACAAGTGACCTGAACGCACTAAACTAGTATTTAAATAAGCCACAGAAGAAGGGGAATCAGAGGACTGAAAACCCTCAGGCACTTAGAAAATATTATGTGCCTCACTAGTTTACTACTTCACGCCTTTCTCTTACATAGGCAGGTCAGGCGGCGAGGTCACATGCTTAGAAAGACATACAGCTCAAATTTGAATCAGGTTTTTTTCTCTTGAGTATGGCACACGTTTCCCTGAATCTTCATATAAGGAGTATTTTCAATTGTATCCTGAGTGTTACTTTGTAGAGGTCTGAGATTCTGCTGTCTTCTTCCACCGAGTGCTGTTGCTGTTCTACGAGGCAGCTGACTTGGCTGGACTCAGCTACAAATCAAGCAGTAGCCCATCTCTAAATTCTATTCGTTTGTCCTTAGTCCAGGGACTGGAAGTTTGTACCTAACTCTCCCTCTCTGTTCTTCGCTTTCCAGCTTTTCCTCCTCACTTTCTAGCAGGTGTGAGTGTCCTGAACTCCATCCTTCGGTTTCTCAAGTCAGAAAGGAGTTTCTGTCTGGGTTTTAGCCATCCTGTGCATTGCTACCTGAAGCTTTTCAACAGACTAAAAGCCATAACCCGAGGAAACTACCAGGGCACCATCTCCTTCCAAGTGCTGGCTTTCTTCTGGGTTTGGCCCGCCTCTGTGGGTTGGGGGGAGCCTTCAGGCTGTGGTCTGTATCTTTTACCCCTTGCAGTTGTGACATCTGTAAAGAAGAGAGGATTTGTCTGGACCCCGTTAGCACTGCAGCTTTGGTTTTAATCCTGAGCCACCATGTACCACGTGTGTAAGTTATTAAACTTACCTAGCTCATAGTTTCCTTGTGTACAAAGTGGAAAAAATAATATTATCCCTGTTCATGATTATTTCAAAGATAACCATGTGTGACATAACGCATGTTACAGTCTGTAGGAAAATCATTATTATAGGATATCTAGTAGTATTAGTTTAATGCTATTTTTCAGATTTCCCCCAGGATTTAAGCCATTTCCTAAGAGAGTAATTATTGTGTACTTCTCACATTTTCAGGCAACCCACAGTGAGGGTGGAACCAGATGATATTTGCTGATAAATTTCCCTAAAATGTATCCAGTCCCAAGCCACAAATCATCACTCTCATTTCAGATGATGTTTCCTCAGTTACTCAAATAAATTATGTTGTATTTTGTTGTTAATGTTCTACATACTGTAATTTATAACTAGCTTATGAATAGAATTAAATTTATAGTTTTTCCAAGGTTACTCTAAAGCATTTGTTACAATTCCTCACCACTAAGTTCTAAAACAAAATAGAGAGCTTTTTTCTCCTCAAAGTTACTTCTGGGGGAAATATTTACTAACCACCAACTATTTTCACAAATGAAAATTGCAAAGATGGGATTCCTATAAAATCCTTCTAATGTTTTGGTTGGCATTTATCTTACACATTCACATTAGAAAAATGAATGTTTATATTATTTACACATGACTATACAGATTATACAGCAGTTTATTGGCATTCCACACCACATTGGGCAAAATCTTTGAGGCTGGAAAAAGAAATCATATTCCCTGAAGCCCAGGTATGAGAATACTTGATTTCAGTGAAAATTTAGAACAGAGACATTTTTAAAAAGAGAAAAGACCTGACCACAAGGTCTTAAACTGGGGGGACTAGTTTTTCTCTTTAAGGGAGGCGCCCCAGGACTGGCATAGGCCCCATGGTGTCCACAGAGATGGCAGTCTCTTTGGATTTGTCTGTCCCTCCGACCCTCACTTTTGACCCACTGCTGGTCAGATGGCTCCACACTGCACACTCACTCAGACTCCCAGAGATTAGGGAGGATGGAGAAGTCAGGTGCCGGCTGCGGTGGTTCTGTCTCATCAGGGAAGAGAACGGAGAACCAGGTACTGGCTTCAGTAGTCCTGAAGGAAAGCAATTGCTGTGTGAGCAGCCCTGCTTTCCCAGTGACTCAGCCTGGATTTCATTTGTGATAGGTGAGCCACCACCCAAGGCAATGTGACGGGATCACTATGGCTGTGCGCAGAGAGGATCATGGGATTCTGCTAGTAACAGAAAAGACGAAGAAGGCTGCTGAGAGCGCTGGAGGTCCCATCTGTGCAGGGATAATTATGGAGGCCCACCAACACCTCCCCTGGACAACTTGGACATCATTTTCCAGTTCCCATGTAATTGTCATGAAAGTATGTGCCTGACAGGCACCCGCTGTGGAAACATGACAGCCACTTGTGTCACCTCCCCTGTTTCCACAGATGTCCTCACAATGCACTGCAAAAGTCACACACTCACAATCAACCTTGAGCTTCACTGTGACATGTTAGTAGGGGGATAAAATCTCTAGGAACTGAAGAGACAGATCCAACCCATGGTGTACAGAGCTTCAGTCTCTTTCTGATAGAGCAGTATCACCTTGGCCAGGCTCCCAGGCTCCCAGGCTCCCAGGCTCAGGTTTCTGTTGAGGGTGAAGCCAGGCTAAGCAGGAAGGATCTGGGCTTGCGCTGTCAACACCACGGAGTGCCAGCCGGGACTGTGCAGCTTGGCCTGCTCCCATTTGTACATCTTTCCTCGATTTTTGTCAGAGAATTCATTCCTATTCTGGAAGAGTCTCTGAGGGCCAAGCAAAGAGAGCACTGTTAAGAAGTCTAAGACCAGACTGCTGTACTCGCTCATGGCAACAGAGATGTGTGTATCTCTCCAGTTTAAAATCAGAATTCAGAAATAGGCATCATCATAGGAGTGTGTATCAATAATATTTATTTAAACTGAAAAAATGGAAGAATTCTATGCTGACAAAAATTACTTTTGTTTTATTGATTGATTTGATAATGGGGATTGAATTTTTGAAATTAGGTTGCATTGTCAATATTCTCCATAATTCCAGCTAGAGAAATCTGAAGCTTCCATTTTGAAGAGAAGATTTCCCCAGCCCTTAAATGTAAAGAAGGTTCAAAAAAAGTCTCTTAGTAAAAAAATAGCAGTTCTAATACATACATGCTGGACAAAAGGAGGTAATTGTTCTTTTTTTTTTTTTTTTTTTTTTTTTTTTGCGGAACTAGGGATTAAAAAAAGGAGATAAATTTTATTTAGCATAAACTTATACCAGAGACTAAAAAAGTAAACAATTAAACACTAGAAAAACATGTTTTTGCAAGTTGGTTGAGTTCTAATACTCATTTACAAGAAAACTATCGTAAAAGGGGCCAGCGAGATAGCTCAGCAGACAACATGCCTGCTTAGGCAAGCACAGGGACTGTGGTTCAATACCCCATGGCACGTGGTGCACCAGCCCTGCCCCCCGGTGGGCTGAGCTATCCACAGAGTCTGGGGCATAGTGGCACATACCTGTAATCCCAGTGCTGGGAAGGCTGACAAACAGGAGGATCACTATGAGTCCAAGCTGCATAGTGAGACCCTGTAACAACCAAATGCATTTTTTAAAAAAGGGAAAATTATAGTAAAGGTACAATGCATCAACATGTCAGTAATTAATAAATATGTCATTAATTCATTAAAATAAATTTAAAAATTGATAACAACAGATTTGATATTTGAATCAGAAGAATATTACGAGAGAAAACAGTGATACTGTTCTTTTATAAGTCTTATTACCATCTATTTATATCTATGCTTCTGTTGTATTTGTATTTTCCAGATGAAGTATGGAATAAAAAAAGGAATAAGACTGATAGCAGACCTCATTCCATGGGAGTAACAAAATGTTCTCACAGGGAAATATAAACTAAAAAAGAAGCTCTGCCCATCTCATTAGAAAAGGTATTTCTAATAGAAATGTGTGTTTTTCATTTAATAACTGTACAACAATATAATTATGCTATCTTATATATTATACTAATAACAGCTATTATGTTGTACTACACAAACTTATAAAAATAATTGAATCTATAAAAATTATTTTGAAGTCATTTGATCACTAATTTTTTAAAAAGCACATCTAAGTATTTATAGATGTTGAAAGATCTATATTCAAATTGCTATGCTATTTTGAATTTGTTGGGTCTATAATTTTACATTCTGTTGCATGTAAATAAAATAATAAACTTACCTTATTATTTTCTTTATTGGATTTATATATTATATAAATATAATAAATGTATTTACAGAAATATTTAAATCTGTGTCAGTATTTTCAAACTCAGTTTAACATAGCTAAACCAATATATTTTGCAATTACTTAAGCCTAAAATAAATATTCTAAATATCAACTTAAAAATACATTGTCTTTCAAAATTCTCTTAGCATGTATGTGAGCAAAATATTTAAAGATCAACCATGGTGTGGTGGTGCACACCTGTAATGCCAGCACTCAGGAGGCATTAGGATTGCTGTGAGTTTGAGGCCAGCCTAGGCTACAAAGTTAGTTCAAGGCCAGCCTCAACTACATATTGAGATTTGTCTCAAAAAGCCAAAAAATTAATAAGATCATAGTTAAGGACAACTGCTGGTGTTCTGCAAACCCGTCCTCCCTGAGACCAACCGCCACGCAGCTATCATTTCACGGCTAGGTTTCCAAATGTGTCTGACAAACCCGGGGTATGGCTCTCCTAGAAGAAGCTCCTGAAGTTCTTTGCTACCTCCACCAGATGGAGCGGCGCGACGACTGTGGGAGTCACTACGTGATGAGAGCTCCTGGGCGCCTGCCACGCTCCCCTGGGTGCCCTGCATGATAGATGAAGGGGGCGGCTCATCCCCCACAGAGCGCGTTCGTACACGGATGGGTCGCGGTGGCTCGGCATACCTGCCGTGTTCGTGGGAGTGTGAGCAGAGTTCTGGGAACGCAGAGCCCCAGGCTGCGAGGGGCAGATGCAAGGAGAGCCTCACTCCATGAGGCCACCGGGACCCGTCCACCCCACACAGTTAAAACTACTCATGGTTTCTATTTTGGCAAGCACAGATAAAAAGAGAGGTACATTTATAAAAGTGAACATTTTCAGTTCATCTTTGTTCTTTTTTTTTAAGTGTATGATTTCCTTGTTTTTCTTTTCTTTTTTTTTTTTTTGTGGCTGGCTCAGCCCACTCTGAGGGCAGGGCTGACTTGGCATGTGGTGCTAGGATTGAACTGTGGTCCCTGCGTGTTTGCCTAAGCTTGCCTAAGCAGGTGCTTTAGACTGCTGAGCTATCTCGCTGGCCCCTTTATTTGTTCTTTAATAGCATTTATCTAATCATATAATTTATATTTATGATTATAGCAAACATAATTTTTGGTTTTGGTACTGGAAATTGAACCCGGGTCCTTCACACTGACCATATCCCCATCCCTGCTCATCGTTTTCACTTTTTTTCTTTACATTTTTGATGCATAATTTTACTAAGTCTGTAGGCTGACCTTGAACTTGTAATTCTCCTACATCAGCCTTTCAAAATCCTGGGATTTCAGGCATACGCTACCATGCCCAGCTACTAAATGCAGTGTTATATTCTGTTCTTTCTGATTTGAATACCATAATGTATATTTTATGGCTAGAACTTGAAAGTACAGTAACACAAGCATTTAAAGTCACCAGGGCCTAGGTTCTAACTGCATAATTGTTTTTAGAAATCACAATGGCCCCTGTCAGTTGGTTTTGTTGCTAGACCTGTCGTGAAACAGAAGCATCATGGGGGAAGGTCTGGTCGAGGACCCTGCTTACCTTATGGTCACTGGACAGCAGAAAAAAGCTAGAGAAAAGAGTCAACGATCTGATATAGTGCCAAAGCTACACTCTCTGGTCTATTTCTTTAACCTAGGTCCCACCTTGGTTCTTATCGTCTCCCAGTGATGCTGTCAAATGAGTAGACTGCTCCACTAGTGAAGTTAGAGCCCTCATATCCAATCACTTTCCAGAAGCCAAGCAGCAACCAAGCCTTCAGCACAGTGAGACTTCTGGGAGGTATTTGGTAACTATATTCTTTGGTCTTGTAGGCATGGATTATGTGTCCAGTCAAAGCATGTACAATCCGAACTGCTTGGAGGGTTACAGCATTTGCTACCTGCTGTCATTTCCTATACAGAAAACTTGCATTTTAAGGAAGAAAACAGCAGTTCTGACAGCTCATAGTAGGTAAGTGCTGTGGTAACCAGCCAGCCCTCAGTTGCTCATCATGAACGACTTCACAGAGCACCATCAGCAAAGGAGACACACTGTGACCATGATGTCATGGGACAAAATCAGGCTCATGGGTGATCACACCTGAGGAAACATGAAAACCAAGCACACAGTGCGAACCAAAAATCATCTCAGATTCTTGCTCCCCAGTGGACAGGAATGACTGCTGCTTGTATTTATTTTAGCTGGAGCCTTTTCCTACATTGCACATAAAATATATATATATATATTTTATATTTTATATATATATTTTTTTTTATATATATATACTGCCCTTTTATAGTGCTGTCCCCACTTTCTGAAGGCCCAGTCCAGATCAGTTTCCATTCCCTTATACCCTCCAACATTACAAGCTATGACCCAGCGTTCCCTGCAGCCTCTACAGAGGTGCCTTAAGCCCCCAGGGTCCCCATGATGCATATCTCCTTTGATGCATCAAGTGACAACCTAGCTGTGACATGTTATGGATAGAATATACATTTATTTACTGTTCACAATGATAACATGAGGAGAGCATTATAGTGTACCTTATCTGTACAGAGACACAAAGAAATTATACAAATTGGTATACAAATTGGTAACACAGCTAGAAAGTGGCCTGGCTAAGAACTTAACATTGATAAACCACAACCAGGCTCACACTCTTTGTCACTTGTCTACTACTGTTCAATGAGAATGAAGAGAGAGAGATGACAACACCCTAACAATGAGCAGGGAAAATACATACAAAAGGAATTAGAGGAAGACAAGGAGGGGCTGGTCTGTTGTAGAAGGCCAGGAGCTGTGTGAAGAAGCCTGTCCTTGAGCAGCATTGAGGGTAGAGGTGAGGAGGGAATTTCTCTGTCCTCCAGTGCTTAGAGACACTGGGGTGCCCAGGCTCCTACTCCCACCTGTAGTCATAAGAAGTTTCCCCCATCCAGTGTCAGTGGAGTAGGTGAATGGGACCTGAATACGAGCCCCAACTAGTAAGGGAGCCCCTTGCTTTTCTTGCCCTTATCTTCCCAGAATAATGTGAAAAGAAGCCAGAAAAAAACAGAGGGGTCCAGGATCTTGTATCATAATAAAAAAGAAAATCACTTATCATGCCAAGATCTCAAATGAAACGAAAAGGATAATAAGTGAAAAAGGTCAGTTGATGCTTACACCAACATGACAGAGCTATGAGAGTTATCAGACAAAGACTTTAAAGCAGCCATCATAAACATTCTTCAACAAGCAATTGCAAACATGCATTGAAACAAATGAGAAAGCAGTCTTACCAAAGAAATAGAAGTCAGGAAAAACAAGTGGTATTTTATTTTAATTTCTACATTTGTTAATTTCTACTAACAAATGTAGAAATTAAAATAAAAATTCAGTGGATGTACTCAGCTCAGAAATAATCTGATGGACTTTTCAATAAATGGTGGTGAGCAAGTTGTGCATAGTAATACACAAACCTACAAATTTAACTTAAATATTACACTTTTTATGATAACTGGTTCAAAATTAATCATTGGTTTAAAAATAAAAACAGAAAACTATAAAACTTGGGGAAAATATCCAATTAGAAAATGGACACAAGAGGGCCGGGTGTGGTGGCACAGGTCTGTAATCCCAGCACTCGGGAGGCTGAGGCAGGAGGATTGTTGTGAGTTCGAGACCAGCCTGAGCTACAAAGTGAGCTTAAGACCAGCCTGAACTGCATAGTGAGACCCTGTCTCAAAAAGACAAAAAAAAAAAAAAAAAAAAAAAAAAAAAGAAAATGGACACAAAGGTTGGAGGCTGGCCCCTCAGTCTTCTGTACCTGCTGCATGCTCAGGCTAACATGCTGTGGCCCATGGCCACCATCCTCCAGGGAAGGAGGGGTGTGACTGAAAGAGGAGGAGCTTCAGGGGAGGAGGGACAGATGGGGCAGTCATGCCAGGTGCTGGGCAAAGAAGCAGAGCCACGCAGCCAACAATGAATTTTGAAGGGCTGGTGAGATACCTGAGGGGACCAAGTGCCTGCTCAGGCAAGCGCAGGGGCTGAGGTCGGATCCCTAGCACCTCATGCCGCACTGGCCCTGTCCTAGGGTACGCTCAGCTGAAGACAGAGTCCTGGCATCGTGGAGCGCGCCTGTAATCCCGGTGCTGGGGAGGCTGAAAACAGGAGAATCACTAGGAGTCTGAGCTGCATAGCGAGACCCTGTACCAGATACATAAATGTTTTGAAAAATGAATTTTTAATTGAGAAGAAAAGGCAAAAAGGACAGCATATCTGTCCTGGGAGCCAAACGATGACAGGAACATCAGTGAAGCCTAATGGTATCATGATAACATTTGAAAACTGTCTAACAGAACATGGCTCCAAAGGTTAAATGAAGCTGGAAGAATACTCAGGTGCAGCATAGGTGCTTCCCTGGATGTTTGGGAATTATATTCCAGAGAGAAAAATTGATTCCTGGGGATTAAGTAACTAGTCATGATGAAGAAAATTAGTTTTAAAGCCTTCCTTTCAAAAATGTTTTAACTCAAGTAAAAGTAAAGAAGACACTGATTTCTTAGTAGTATGATGACCATCAATAGCCAGTGACTGACTTTTTTTTTCTTTTGTGGTACTGGGGATTGAACCCAGGACCTTATGCTTGCTTGGCAGGCGCTTATTCCACTGAGATACCTCCCCAGCCCAATAGCCAGTAACTCTGGAAATGGTGATGCTTGTTTGGTAGCTGCTATGGTAAGGGTATGGCTGGCTTTGATAACAACAGTGAAGATGAAACAGGTGGGAAAAAACATCAAAAAATGAGCCTGGTGCCACAAGGGTGGCACACGCCAAGAAGCTGTGCCCACGAGGACATCTTCTCCTCCCCCTCACCCCCATTGTCTTCAAAGATGTCACAGCATAGAGGCCAATCAGACCCACCTCTGTCTTGAATCATCACCATAGCCCCTTGCCCCAACCTCTCCAGTCCACACACTTTGAGGATATGTACCGAAATGAAGGCGGGAGGCAAAGCCGTGGCTCGTTCTTCCAGTCCAAGCTGTGCTGAATGATGTGTGGAAGGTTTTTCATGACCCTTCATCTGAAACTGTGTGCCAAGAGCAAAATAATTGTCTTAAGCATTCTGATTCTCCCAGTGCAGACTTGCATCTCCACCTGGAGGAGCTTGTATCTGTAGTCCAGTGACTGAACTTATGCCTTAGGACTACATTCACTGTACTGAGCCTTTAGACCAGGGAAGGTATCCTTGGAAAGGATTGTATAGCTGCTGTCTGGACAGTTATTCACCTGTGGAGGTCTCTGTGGTTACCCCTAAAATGGGAGGGAGGTCTTTTGCTGAAGTTGAGAATTAAGTAGAGCAAGACTTAGTCGTTACCCCAGAGATCTTCAAAGATCAGTTTGTGAGTCATTTGCTGATTGGCCTTGGGAATCATACTGAACAGACCCAGACAAAATCACAAGATATCCCCCTACTTTTACCTTTGCTATGTCCAGCTCAGAATAATCAAATTGAAAGGAACTTCAGTGAACTCACTGGCACAGATGCCCATGAGGCTGAAAGGAGATGTTGTGGAAATTTTGATCCTAGTTCTACCTGGGGTTGTAGGAGTTTATGACTCTGCAAAGTAGTAGTCCTAGGGTTGGGATGAGCCTTACAGAGAAGCTGAAGAAACTTGCTAAACAAGGACGGTACTGGGGACCAATCACATGCTGGGAGGCAGAAGGGAAACTAGCGAATGTGCCACGAGAGTCTTCCATTGTTCGGGATGGTTCTAATGACAGTTATCTTTTACACTTGGGCTTTCATTCCAAACACTTCACACTAGAACTGAGACTCAGATGGGGGTTTAGCATTTATGAACAAGCACATGTGCAAGGACATACATCTAGAGGCAAGCTAACTGAGCAATCAACTGGGAACTGAAATGGATTATTCAAGGTCTCCATTGCCTGAATCTGCAGCTTACCTGGCATGTTGACCAGTCCAGTGACTTGGCTCACGCAGGCACACTCTTTGCAATACTTGTGTCACTTTGTCACACATCAGTGTACCAGAATAGACTCAATTCAGACACTGCTTTTGCCAAACAAAATGAAGGATTGTTTACAGAAGAAACAACGCTAAAAGACTGAGAACCTTGCACTGTGCACTTTGGGGAAAAGAAAGAGATTGAAATACAGTTTACAAACTTTTATGGTCATCCGGATACTTTGCTGCCATAGTTTCTTCTGCAACAGTCACCAATTTGTTAGGGGTGGGGAAGTGTGCGCGAGGTGTCTTGGATTTATTTTGGTTCTGTCAAGTGTGATATCTTAGCGTCAGATACAGCTCAGTGGTCCAGTGCCTGCCTGGCAAGCACAAGATCCTGAGCTTCATTCTCACCCCCAAAAATCCCCACCAAAAAAACGCAAAAAAAATGTCTTCAGATTCTTGAAGTGTGAATTATCTTTCATGAATGTGCAGAATAATCATAATGTGAATTATCAGATTCTTATTACCTCTGTCCTTTACTGCTATCCACTGTGATTTTCATGCAACAAAAGCACATTTCGTGTGTGTTGAAGTGTAAATGAAGTTGAATAAAGCTTATAGAATGAAAATCGCTTTTGTCAATGACCCATTTAGTGAGGATAATATTGAATAAATATGAGTAATAAAACAGAATTTACACAGAGGATGAAAAAGAAAATAAACACAAGGTGTGAAGAGTATTTCACCAGGGAATGTACGGAGGGCAACAAACTGAAGATGCTGAGCGTAATTAGCGAGAGAGAAAGCGCACATTAAAATATAAAGATGATATCATTGTGCATATATCCAAATGGGCAAAATTAAAAACGAAATGAACCAGTGACAGCTGCAAGGACTGCTAAGGCTGGGGACGAATGGAGGCAAAGCTGCTGCCTCCCCAGCAGGCAGCCCCAGAGAACAAGCGTGCACTTTCTAAATTGGAAGCACATCTCCCAGCAATTGTGCTCCTAGGTATTTAATTCAGAGAAATAGATAGTCATGTTCTCACAAACTCCAAGCGCCTACAATAATGCTTATACTAGTGGTTTGAGTTTCAAGGGCCCAAAACTAGACAAAGGCAAGTGTCTTTATGTGCATGAATATATAAACAAAGTGTGCTACTATGCATTCCATAGAATTCAGGGGAAAAAAGAGAAAAAAAATTATATAGGAATCCACCCAAATGAATGTCTAGGGAATTATACTGAGAGAAGCAAAGTCAGAAGGTGGTATGCTGGATAATTCAACGTATATTAGATTCTTTCTATGACAAATTTATGCAATTAGAGAATACAGTTCCAGAGGTATGGAGAAAGTTGTAGTTGAAATGAGATAGGTGTGGTTACAAATAGCAACTGCCAAGGAACTCTCACCCACAACAGCAGCGTTCTTTATTTTGACTGTGCAATCTCAGCTAACTGGCTGTGGTATTTTACCATAATTCTGAAGGTGTTTATTAAAGGGTATATGAGATTTCACTGAAATACAATGAACTCCTTGTGGAGCTGTATTTATTTTAAGGTAGAAAGTTTAATTTAAAAAATTATTATTTTTTAAATAAGCCTGACATGCATTTTGAGTCGCAAGCCAAGCAGAAGCATGAGGGCTTCTACTTCTGCCGCTCTGCAGGGCTCTGTGGTGCTGCCGTGCATAAGCACTTGATCTTCCCAACAGCAGAGACCAGAGCTTTCCCCAAGGAGGCCCTAAATGAAGGCAGGGAGTATACTTAATTGCAAGGATCTCTTGGTTCATAGTCAACAGGAAGTGGGTATACAACAGAATTTGGGACAAAAGGCCATCATGATTTTGTGCCAGAATTGTAGCCCATGGGCTGGCCAGATAGCTCAGTAGATTAAAGTGCCTGCTTAGGCAGATGCAGGGACTGGGCTCAAACTCCGGGTGTGCTGTACCGGCCCTGCCCCCCTGGGGTGCCACTGAGATGGAGATTGGGCCTGGACATGCTGGTGCGCACATGTAATCCCAGCACTTGGGAGGCTGAAAGCAGGAGACTCACCAGGAACCCGAACTGTGTAATGAGAGCCTATAGACCCTGTGCTAAATATAAATAAATAAATAAATAAATAAATAAATAAATAAATAAATAAATAAATAAATAAGTAAATTGTAGCCCAACTGTCTCAGTTACTCTTCTCTGGTTGCTGGGATAAACACTCAACACAGAAAATGAAGGAATAAAAGGTTTATTTAGCAAATAGTTAGTGGAAGTTTCAGTCCATAGCCAGCTGGCTCCCAGGGCAGAGTGGCGCATGGCAGAGGGCAGCAGAACACGGTGGAAGAAGGCAGCAAAACATCAAGAGCAAAAAGAGAGTAACAGCAACAGTGGCAACAGAGAGCAAGTCTCTCTTAAATTGCACTCAGGCAACCCACCCGAGCCAGTGCAGCACTCACACCCATAATCCCAGTGGATTGTCAATTAATCACAAACTCTAGAAGTCCACTCCCTACTCACATGGGAGGACGACTGGACAGAAATCATAGCACCAACTATGTTTGGAAAACTCCCAGCCATCATAGGCTGAAATACCCACCATGCTCTATTTTTTGCACATAAGGGCTTTTAATGTCTTTATGATAAATTTTACTAGAGAAAATTCATGGATGATATTGCCTGGTCAGAGAATATAATCATGTATTCTCCAGATAAAAAGAGCAATTCTTAGCCTACTAAATTCTTTCATTGATTTTTCCATATTGCAAGACTAACAACTAATACAATCCAAATAAATAGGAGGTGATTCACAGTTCTCAGTGTTTACTATAAGATCAGAATGAAATCCAAAAATTGTGTTCAATAATTAATACACTTTCCTCAAGTATAATAAAAAATAAGCTGGACATGGTGGTGCATGCCTGTAATCCCAACACTCAGGAGGCTGAGGCAGGAGGATTGCCATGAGGTAGAGGCCAGCCTGGGCTACACAATGAGTTTAAGTCTAGCTTGGACAAGAGTGAAAACCTGTCTTAAGCAAACAAACAGAGTAATAAAAAATAAAGAGCCTGAATTAAAGTATTTGTAAAATTAATATCTTAAAACAGTCTTCTCACACAAAGTAGAATACAAACTAGAAATAACAATTGTTCCCAAAATGAATCATAAATGCTATTTCTGTTTGCATTCAGACTTTTGGCATCTCCTTGTTTATATCCATTATTTTTTTTAGGTTCATTTCTTTTTATTGAAGTACAAATATCAATGAGACAGTTTTAAGATACCTTGACAAGATGGATTTGATAAATTAATACATTGCAAACTGTTTTCATAATGTTTTGGTATCATAGAAGGTGCATCCATGATATTATACTTACAGACATTATTATAGCGTAGGTCTCTTATCAGTAAATTAAGGGTGTAGCTGTTTACGTATCTTATTTTTTATACCTGAATTACATCAAAGATTCAATAATTAATCCTTTCTACCTTGTTATTTTCCTAGTGGTTGTCCATAGTACTAGAAGTCGACATAATATCCTGTCCAATCACCATTAGTGCAAATCTTGCCTCTCATAGAATTATGTAGAAGCACAGCATTATCTATACCAACTGTACTGTCCATACACACACATCATGATTCTTCCTTTCTATACCCCTTCCTTTGTCTAGACCTGTCAAAGATGGGCACTCCATTGTCATGCAACGAATTTAGGTGCCTGAACTCAGCGACACAATCCAACACAGTTCAGCATTCCACAACAATAGTGAGTTATCCGAACAAGTTGTCGACCATAGCCATTTACAGCTCAACTTATTATTATGGCCCCGCGGTGTATACTTCATTTTTATATTTTTTCTGCTGGATGGTTAAGACCTAGATAGAGCAAGACCAATATACCAACACATGTACTTTTTGTTTCTATAAGATCAGTGAAGTCCCCTCAGGGTTTATCTTGTAGTCCTGTACCTTACTCTGTAGATCCTTTGTCTGTGTCATCCATGTGGATGAGTCATGGCCAATGCTTGACCAGTTTGCTCTCTGTGAGAGCCTGAGAGAAAGTGTTTTCTTCATGTGACTCTCCCCAGGCACACTATAGAACTTCGATCTCTTTCCTCTGTGGCTCCATAATCTCCTTGTTCAGAAAATTTGGAGCTCACCTGAGTTTCATGATGTTGCAGTACAGGTTCTCCTATGTCCTGAGTCTTCACTGACCTTGAAAGGCTGCGGCCAAAATGTTGGCTGGCCTTGTAGCTCTTCTATTTCTACAATTTTGATCTGTGAGCTTTGGTTGTTAACCATCCAGAAGAAAAGCTGATTAGTATCCTGCAGCATATGCCATTCACTTTGTCTGACTCAATTGTTTTCAGTTGTTGTTGTGCGTTTCCATTTGTATTTCTGCTTTTCACTTCTTATACTAGGGAGACTATATGATATTTACACATGTGTGTATATCCATTAATTTTTATGCTTTTAATTTGTATAGTCAATATCATTATCCACCTATTTAAGCATTTATTTTTGAGACAGGGTCTCACTATATCTCGCCATGTAGCACCAGCTAGTCTTGAACTCTCCACAGCTGTCCTGCCTCAGTCTCTGGAGTACTGGATTACAAGCAGGCACCACCACTCCTGGCAGAGTCAGTGTGATTATAATGAATGAACCCAGGCCGGCGGTATAGCTCAGCGGACTAAGCGCTTGCTTAGGTAAGCGCAGCAGCCCACAGTTCAATCCCTGCTTCCGCATGCCACGCTGGCCCCGCCTTTGGGTGCGTCGAGCCAGCGATGGAGTCTGGGTGTCGTGGCGCACGCCTGTAATCCCAGCACTAGGGAGGCAGAAAGCAGGAGGATCGCTATGAATGTGGGCTGCATGGTGAGACCCTGTACCAAAAAGAAAAACCTAAAATAATAATAATAATAATAATAATAATAATAATATAATGAATGAACCCTATTGTATATTCTCTTCTTGTACTAGTCTTTAATT
The DNA here is from genome assembly GCA_004027165.1 of Ctenomys sociabilis. Classification (NCBI taxonomy): domain Eukaryota; kingdom Metazoa; phylum Chordata; class Mammalia; order Rodentia; family Ctenomyidae; genus Ctenomys; species Ctenomys sociabilis. The sequence goes on along the minus strand of PVKA01000509.1, from coordinate 31,413 downwards.
ATTAAGTTTATGTTTGCTGAGGCGTGTTCACTGAGTTACAAATAGCTTTTATATTTTAGTTCAGTATTTCAAATATAACAGACTTTCAATAAATATTCTGAAAATATTAAAATGTTTTATCCTAAAAAACGCAAGGTAGGGACCGGGGAGATGGCTCAATGGAATAAGCAGTTCCCTGGCAAGTGCAAGGGCCTAAATTCAATACCCGGTTCCGCATTAAAAAAACAAACAACAACAACAACAAAAAATGCAAGGTACCTTTATTTACAAGATTCTATTTAGTTATAATTATTGCAGTCTTAAAAGGTGCAGCTCAAAATGCTTTCTTAAGTACATTTCTACTCTCTACATTGCTTAAAACTAAACTTTCCCTTTCCACATATTAAGCCAAGCTAAGCAAAACCAAAATGTATTTCTTTCTAATTAATCTTTTTACATAGATCATAGACATTATTATTTGTCCCTTAATTATTTCCTCAGCCTTCTACTTTCTTCTTCTCATAAAGGCTTTGTAACAGAATTTGTGGCAACGCCCAAGAGAGAGAAGACTGTCACCCATTCCTCAAGCTGACTTTTAAAGGTTGAGTGGTAATATTTATGTGTTTATAGCATTTTTCCAAGAGATCAGAGGTAAAAATTAATAATGTGGAATCCAACACATTCATTACAATGAAGTTACATTTTCACAATAGAGAGACTTGATAATATATTTCTCATAAAGTTTACCTTCTGGTTTGGACTGACCTTCCTCCTTCCACTCCCTCACTTGCTCTCTTTTTTGTTCCTTCATTTTTCCTCTCCATTCCTTTTTCTTTCCCTCACAAGAAGACCTATGGGAGTGATGGAAACATTATTTCATGTTTAGTAATTGCACAGGAATTCTAGTATTCCCAGAAGTTGTCAACCTGGATACCAGTTGATTCTATTTTATATGAATAATACCACAATTCACAAAATAAGTAAATTACAAAATGTGATTGGAGAGTACAGGCCATGTAAATGGTTTGGCTTATCTGCATGCCAGGCATACTGCACTTGATTTGAAAGCTGAGGGCTATTCTGAGTAAGTCTTGTAGAAATTACATAATTTAGGAATTATTGCCATTTACAAATGAAGAAGCTGAGGTTTAGAAAGGCTAAGTGACTTTCTGAGGTCACAAAGCTAGTAGGCAATTTCCCAGTGTTCTTAGAGAAGGAAAAGAGGCAAATTAAGGCAGGAATCCATGCTGAGAAACAACTATGATTGGCTCTATTTGTTAAGTATTTATCTTGTAACTCAAGCACTCTATACGGCAAGTGGCTGAGCAGCTTTATATATTTGGTTGCAGAGACAGAGATAAAAGATTAAAAATATGTAAATGTATTCTGCTTTAGTGTGACCACAGAGCTACAGTGGCTAAGGGCCACTTACCACCACTTAAAAACCGTCTTCTCTCCCATCACAGCAAGTCACCTTGATGATGTTGGTAGGGGATACAGGGAACATTTTTGGATATAATGAGAAAGCATTTATATCCGGCTGCCAGGGCAGCCAAATGTGAAACAGACAGAGCGAGGGCCAGAGAACTCAGGGATGAAATCATGAGCCAATACTGCCAGCAAAGCTTTTGCTTTACCTTGTGACTCTTTGATTCCATATACCTCATGAAATTGAGTTACTCCTTAGATGCTGGAGACAATAAAGTTGCCAGATAAGAGAATCGTAAAATGGATGACCCACAGACTGATGTTTGTCCATACTTGAGCAAATTTTACCTGCTTCTATTTGGCTTGTCCTTGGCTTTTAATTGATGAATTCACCATAAACAGATGAGATGCACTGCAGCAGCACCCTACAAGGGATAATATGTGTGCAAGGGCTTTTAAACTATTCTAAATTCCTGTGCTCTTTCATTTTGGGGCTAATTATGATTCGTACCAATCAGCTTTCCCACTAGTGATACAGAACATCTGGTACCCACAACTTAAAGGAGGAGCTTCATTTTGTTTCACTGTTTCATTGTTTTTAGCCCATGAAACCTGAGTAGAAGTCTCTATAACCCCGTAACTGTTCTATTTTGCATGACTGAAAACCCAGCATCCCATGAACGGTGCCAAGGGCTGCTCCCAGACTGAGCAATGGCAGACCCTCCTTGGATTGTTTTGCAGAGGCCTCTGGGTGCCTGAGTGGCTGTGGCTATGCATGATGAAATGAATCCAGGAGAAACAATTTCCTGGATTGTTTCCGGGGGCTTCTCTTGAGCATAGGGCTCAGGAAGTCTCTTTTCAGATCAGAACTTTACAATTTTAGGCCTTTCAGCCTATGAAGGGTTGGACATGAGCTGCTTTGAAGTCATTTTTCCTATTGACCTGGCGCAAAGTATTTGATTTATTTTTAATACTAATCTTTTCAGCAACATGGTCTCCTGCACCTCAACTTTTCAGACTCTTCCTTTCATTTCTGCCATTTGATGCTGATTCTTACTGCAGATCTGGGTAAAAGCAGTTGCCAGTACCCACATCACAGCTTGAACAGAAGACTGTACTGAATTTTTTCTTCCAGATTAATTACCTCATCAAATTTAATCTCAGTCTTTCCAGAGTTTTAGGAGTTGGGCAAATTGTAGACAAATTTTCTGCCAAAGCGTAACATTTGTGACCTTTAATTAGACTACCAGTGAAGTCCTTATTCCCATTGGAAATCTAGTGAGCCTGTCTTTATAACCCACATTTTTATCAGCATTTTAGTATTCTGGGTCCTTACCAATATCATACCTCAAACATTACTCACAATCTAGGCCTTCAGTAGCTTGCATCTTCAAACTTTTTCCAATGTCTCCCACCAACCAGTTCCAAAACTCTCTAAACCACACATTCAGGTACAATCACAACAGTAGCCCCAGTCCTCGTACCAATTTTTTATAACAGCTATCTCATTGCTGGGATAAAATTCCCAATATCTACTACTTAAAGAATGAAAAGTTTATTTAGCCCATAGTTCCTAGTGGATTCAGTCCATGGTCAATGAATTCAAAGACAAAAACTGCATTATAGATGTCTTAGTTACTTTTCTTCTTGCTTAGACAAAACACTGACCCCCAAAGTTAATGGGGGAATGGTTTGTTTGTCTCACAGCTTATAAAGGTTTAAGACCATAATCAGATGGCTCCAAGGGTGTGTGGCATGTTTGACAGGTATTGGAGAGGAAAAATAGTTTATGGCAGGCAGAAGACAGTAAAAATAAGCAAGGGACAAGCCTCTTCATGTCCCTTATTTTGTATCTAAGCCAACAGGATTAGGATAACGACAAATCGATGAGTGGATGCAGCAACCACCCACCCTTCCTCCCAGCACCCTTAAGTCTAGCATTGTACCATGACTCAGCCACACATTCTACACTCAGTCACCTCTAGAAAAGCCCCACCAATGACCGCATGAGGCTTTGGGAGGACATCTAGACACAAACCATAGTAGTAGAGGTGTATGACGTAGGACAGCTGCTCATCTCATGGTGGCAGAGAGCAGAAAAGGAGCATCCGAGGATGAGAATACGTGCCTAAGTCAGGAGTCCTGTGACTTGCTCCTTCTGACCAGGCCTTACCATAGGACATGAGACCTTTAGGAAACATTTTAGGTGTAAATCATAACACGTTTCTAATACCACTAAGCAAGAATACTGAATAAAAAAAAAAAAATCAAATGCATCTGAGGTAGAAACAGTAAATGGGAAAGTATTTGAGTCCAGAATCTTTATGTCTCTAAAACAGCAGCACTTCCTTCCTGCCTGCCTGCATGATTACCCCTCCTGCCACATTGTTAGGAGCCACCAAAGCTGGAAAGCGATCATATGCAGAAGGGCAGGATGAGGCCTCCTGGCCTAAGGCAGCCAATCTACCTCAGTCTTGAGAGAAACATCCTGCCTGGACACTGTGTGCTATTAGTTGCTAGGCAGCCTTGTGTATTGCAACTTTGCAAAGGTATAAATAAACATCCCTACTGTTGTTCAGAGGTCCTTTGTCAATTAGGCATGATCCACTACCTGACCTCAGCTATTGTGACTTGTCTTCATTTTCTAAATCCTCTTGCCATTTTCTCCTGAGAACCATCAAGAGACCAATGGATCTCTACACCACACTCCATCCTAATTCTTAGTTTCCACAGCTGAAATGCTCTACACACTGGAGACTTTCCCCCCTGAACAAAATATACAACATCCACTACTTAAAGAAAGAAAGATTTATTTGGCTACTAGAAACCTTCCTCCTGATCCCCATCATCTTGTTCTGCTGTGAGGTCTCATGAACGCACCATCATAAGGCTTGGGGTGTAGCTCGGTGGCATGAGAGTGCCTGCCTGGCAGGCGCAAGGTCCCAGATTCAATCCCCAATACTGAAAAAAAAAAAACCATGAGAGCACACATGCGTCATTAGTCTCTGCCTTCTATTACTGACTGGCTCTCCGGTGTGCTCTGTGGTGGCTTAGCTTAGGGCACTTCTCACAGTGGCTCCTCTACCAGTAAATAGTTGGGCTCTTTGCTGGAATCTACAGCTCACAAAGGCCAGTGAAGTTGCCAACAATGTATTTAGTTCTTTTTCCTGGGTTTTAGCCCACTCAGATGGTAGACTTCTTAAAAGCAAGAGGATGCCTTCATCCTGAATACCAACCGAATGAAACACTGTGAACAGCCTCCTGATAAAAATTGGCAATGAAACTCCCACTATTTTCTCATGATTCTCTAGACAGTTGCATTGCTGACTTCCACGAAGGCTCTAACCAGAGAAAGAAGTCACCTTTACCGCTGGCCCAGTTACTGTGCTAGCACTATGACGTAAAAGCTAACTTTGTGCCCCATTGCTCTGCTTGTCTTTTCTTGCTCTAGAGCTGAGTCTTTGAGTCTTTATTATTATCACCTTCTCATATTTTCATATCTGATGGGCAAGTAGCACACACCTGCGTGGATTGCTTTCTGCCTGGTATTTTCCACCCACTTTTATCTAATTACACATAACTCCTTTCAATTCTTTAGTTAATACATCCTATTTTTGTGTCACAAAAACAGGCCAGTTAATCAACTGCTGGAAATTAATTAATGCTTTCTGTGCCAACAAATTAGTGATAAACAAAATGTAAATGGAGTTTTAAAAAAGTCATCTATTGCTTTAAATGCACAAAGGGGTGCTGAGTGGGAGGGTGCCTGAGAGAGCAGCGCACTAGCAGGACCGAAGCTGGCAGGCACCTTGGTGCCTAACCACAGCCTTGAGATACAGAGTGGGCAGCCAGGGAGGTAGAGAGGCAGCTCCCTGAAGGGCACCTCTGCCTTCGCCCTGCTCTGGTTACTCCTTCTCGTGGGGAGAAGGCTGCTGGACCAAAGTCATGTGGTCCCTGGAACCCATGGTCCTCCCTTCCAGGTGGTGCTTGGAATATTCAGGACTCCATAATCCTATTCCAGATGATTCTAGTCTGCTTCTGTATTTAAGATAACCTCTTGTTGGAGTCCCTCCTCCAAGGTAAGACTGCTTTGCAACATGAACTTGCAGGGATGGTGTGTTGCCAAGGGATAGCTGATGGCAGGGAATTGGATGGGGTTGGAGCTGGGATTGGCATGTCCTCCATGGTGAGGAATACTCGGGAGGAAAGGGGGAAAGAGCTGGATGAAGATCAGGGCCTTGGGCCCAAGAGCCACTTCTCCCTGTACACATATCTTTTGGCTAAGACTTTAAGATATCTACAACTTCCAAATCTGAATCTAGGTTTCAAAGGTAGGATAATGTAAATTGTTTTATTTCCCAGCATATTAACTTGATAATATCCTACATGGTGCCTTCATTTTTATTCTTGGCTCTATCATTGTCTCTAGTGAGATTTCAGGGGATGGATGGCCTTGCAGCCCCATCCGTGGGTGGAGTCATTCCTGAAAGCATCTTCCTTGAGCCAGAGTATAGACAGAGAAAGGGCCTCTTCTCAGGGGTGGAGTGTGGCAGTGTGCAGGCAAAGCTAGATGCAGAAAGCTTGTTAGAGACGCACTGGAACTACCTAAGCCAAAGATGATGGTGGCTTCAGCTACATAAGAGGCTGACAGTGGTGATCCTCCAGGTTGTTTGCAGGCAGCAGGGAAGAGCCCACAAGTGGGTCCAAGGGTCCCAACATGCAGAGCTAAGACTGCAGGTGGAAGCCCAGTTTGTGGCATTGTCCCCTGCAGGGTGTGGGCATCAGATGTCTTGGCTCATATATGGAACCATTCATTCCAGGGTCTAAGAGCAGCAAAATTGTATGATCTTGTAGCTCTGGAGCCCAGAAGTCTGACATGTTCTGCTGGTTTAAAATTGAGGTATGGGCTGAGCTACTTTCTTTCCTGGAGGTTCTGTGGGAAAATTAATTTCTTTGCCTTTTTCAGCTTTACTGATGTGATTGGGGATGTGGCTCAGTGGTACAGCACTTGCCTTGCATGATCAAGGCCTTGGGTTCAATCCCCAGCACCCACATATAGGCACACACAAAAATTGCTGACACTTCTTGGTTCTTGCTGAGTTGCTTCCTCTATTTTTGAAGCTAATTAAGGCAAGCTGAGTCCTACTTAGCTCACCTTACCACAGCCTCCTTCCTCCAGTTTTATGGACCCTTGAAATTATTGTTGGCCCATTTGAATCTACTCAAGGCTAGCTAGCTAGCAACCTTCATTGTATCTGTAACCTTAGTTTTCCCCTGCCATGTATTGTAGCACAATCCTAAATTTTGGAGATTAGGTTACCAATTGCATTAAGGTCATTTACTTCCTGCAATTCTGGCCCCCGGCCTCATTAAGAGAAAACTGGTAGAGCTAGCCAGGCAAGATGCCTTGCTACTTTTAGAACTGGGAACAAAATATACTTAATGGAGTTTTAGAACTCCATATCACTCTACCTAAGAATCCTAACTTGCTCCAATCATTTGAAGATGTGGAGCTTAGAGGATTTTCTGGCTGTTAAACTCTTCCCTGGTCATCTTATTTCCTGTGACTGGGAAGGTGACACCCACTGTAGAATGATTTGAAAGTACCATGCCTTCTTTCTCTAAATCCTTGATCCAAACCTCAGCCATGGTAGCAAAGTCACTTTAGTAAGCTAGGTTTCTGTCACTCCAGAGAAAGTAACGTAGGGTAGGGGTTCATAGGCAGGAAAAGGATAAAAGAGGATTTCATTAAGCTTTATTAAAGAAAGTAATAGGAAAATCTTACTAAAGGTAGCTTTTACCTCTACAGTCAGACTCCAGCAATTAGGAATATAAAGATAAAGATAGATAAACCAGACCCAGGCACCAGGTAACAAGTAAGATAAGAATTTAGCAGAAAGAAGTGACCAGCAAAACAGGATGCGCCCAAGAATGTGAAAGACTGGGGTAACCAATGCCCCTACTCCTTACCAAATAAAATGCAATGAGATAAGAGGCAGCCACCTAAGGACTCAACATATAGAAGGAGGCACACACACCTATACTTATATACTTACATGTGTAGTCTTGCTTCACCATCACTGTATCACTGCACTAGATACATGTATATCCCCTCTACGTAGTTAAAGCTGCCCTTCTAAGAAGCTCCCCCTCCCTGCACATACCCATCACATAAGGGCAGGAAAGAGTCAAATGGCCAAAAGAACATCAAGAGGTGTCCAGGCTAGAGTCAAAGCCAGCCAGCCAGCCAATCAGATTGTTGCAAGTTCCAGATATCCAACAAGGGGCTCCAGTTTTAATAAAAAAGAGCTGAGGAAAAAGACCTGTGGATATTTGCTGTCTGATGCCCTGACTCTTTCAAAGGATTTGTCTACGTTCTTTTTTCTGCTCTTTTCCAAATAAATCATCTTCCTTTATTACTATTATTATTTTTTGTGGTACCAGGGATTAAACTCATGACCTTGTCTTGCCAGGCAAGCACTTATTCTACCAAACTATCTCGCCCATCTTCCTTTGTTTTAAACTCTGCCTCTTTAAGTCATTACTGACGCTGAGTTTACAATCCCATAGGTTCCTGGTAGCTATGTGTTCCAGTATGGTGTACACTCCGGATGTGACAGTAACCTGTTAGGAGTTGGTCCTCTGGATTCAGTCACCAGATTATTTTATAGATGACTCAATGCACTAAGCCCTTACAGATGTTGTCTACAGGCAGGAGGAGTGAAGGGTGAAGAGGGATATCTAGGTTGTGAGGTGAGTGCCCCCGCAGTTTTAAGGTGGACAGGAGAGAGCACGGCACAAGAGGAGGGGACAAGCATGTGAGGTGCCTGTGCAAAACCAGGGGGCCTCGGTTTTGGAGCAGCTGACCTTGCTGCTGAGCAGGATCTTTGATTCATGAGCTCCTGCTGTGCTGTCAGGAGGCACAGGGTTAGATGAGCTGCTTTCTGCCTTTAGGGGGAAAAGGGGACAAGCGTCAGAAGCGGCCCTGGCAGCTCAGGTGGAAACATCCTTGGGACAACTGGCCACAGATGGTGGCGCACCGGAGCAGAGCTAGATGGCACACCTCTCCCTGGAGCCCGGTGTCAACTCAACAGCAGACGTTTGGGGAGGAATTCACAACAGTGTGTGTGAAAGTTCACGCAGATGCTTCGTCGGTGGAGCAGCCCATGGGGTAGGATGCAAGGAGGTAAAGCTTCGGGCCTTTGAATATTTCCAAAGATGATTTTGGCTCGAGTCCTGCAATTAACTACAGAACAGTTTAAGATTTACCGTGGAGTTACCAGTATTTCAGATACACTTTTTATTGATTCTGTCTTTGACATTTGCCTCCCAAACTTAAGAAGTACGAATTTTAAAATTCATTAAATGAGTTAGTGGAGTTGTCACTTTAAACTCACTTGTTACAGAATAGTAAAGGAATGACTCATTGTTTTCTTCCAAAATATTCAACCAAATTGTGCATCTAACATTTACAATACTCTAGATGCTAGTCAACAACCACCCATTGAAATCTTTATTTGGTACAATGATTGATAGGCAGAGCAATAATAAAAGAAATTTCACCCTTTTACTAGTCACTAACTCTGCTTGATATTTTAGTACTTCAAATAGAATAAATGAACATTTTTGGTAAATATGTTGATTTATAATGATTTTAGTCATTTTTCTTTTATATAATAACTGATTTGGTTTACAATGCTACCAAAAAAATGGAGCTCACTGTACTACATGATGTCGTAAGATACCATAGGGTACACTGGTCTGAAGATTGGTTGGAGATTTAGCTATGAGAATAGTATTGCTGGGGCTGGGGAGATGGCTCAGTGGAATAAATGCTTCCCTGACAAGCGCAAGGGCCTGAGTTCAATCCCTGGTTCTGCCAAAAAAAAAAAAAAGAGAATAGTGTTGCTATGAATACCACTATAAAACTAACAGTCAAGCACCTAAGCTAATTGTAAGAAATATGTGAAAGGCCCAGCATATACTTTGTGTGCTGCCATGCTCCACATTTTCTGGTGCATTTTTTTTTTTTTTTTTTTTTTTTTTTTTTTTTTTTTTTTTTTTTTTTTTTTTTTTTTTTTTTTTTTTTTTTTTTGTACCGGGGATTGAACTCAGGGTCCTGCACTAGGCAGGCAAACGCTTACTCTACTTAGCTATCTCTCTGGCCCTTAATTCTCTTACTTTTTTTCTATCTTTACTTTCCTTTTGCTTTATTTCATCATCACTAAAACACATTATATTCTAACATATAATTTTAAAATCCTCTCTATAAATACTTTGGAACAGAATAATTTTGAAATTATCTTTAAAAAAATCCAAAACAAAACTCAAAATTAACCATCTTGTTTCAACTCTTTTTACTCAGGCTTTGCACTGTCTACAGTCTGTACATTTGGGGCCTAGGGTTTATTGTAGGGGGAGTGTTTTGTTCATCCCAGAATGTTAGCATCATGCTGTCCCCACCCAGCTAGAAGACTTTTAGTCACTAGCAGTCCCCAGGGCCAACGATCTAAAATGTCTCCAGACATTGCCAATCGTCCTTGGAGGAGGAAGTCAGCCCCAGTTTACAACCACTTAACTACTTCCAATCATTGAAATTAATGGATATTATTGGATGTTGGATGATAACAATTATTAGGAACACAAGGAGAAGCAGGAGGACCAGAGCCCTACTATATTTGTTCATCTTCCTTCTGTAATTCTTCCCTGAGGGATCACATAGACAGGAAACAGCTACCAAAGGAGAAATGAGGTAACATTTTATCAGCATTGGTATATTTATCAATAAAGTTTCTGATTTTCTACTTGCGCTTTTAGCGCTTCTCCAACACAACTAAGCTGAAAGTCCTGCTTATGTTTGGAACCGCAGGAGGCTTCTCTTTTCCTTACATCCTAATCAAAAGTAGCCCTTGATTCACTCCCCAAACCACAAAAGGAGGGGATTTGTATCAGAATGGGGAAGGAGAGGGGATCGCCAGCACCACTCCCCAGGCCCTGCCAAGCACCAGAAGAAGCACACCTCTCACTATTCTGTTTAATGCCAGGTGACTCCACACCTAGCAAGATGATCCCATGACGCAAAAAGCATCCTGGATGCTGGAGATTCAGGGCAGAGCTTCCTGCTGCTGTGAAAATGTTTAAGTTGGGGTCCGGTGATGATGAAAGGACAAGAGCTTGCACATGTCCCTGCAAGACAGAAGGAGCAGGAAGGGTGTTTCTTTCCTCACTGCTGCTGTTGCTAACAGTGCTATGGCAGAGGTCTACTTGCTCTCTCAAGATAGGATGATTGGGATGGGTGGGGAAAATCCGAAAGCTTCCTCATTAGTACAGTGCTTCTGGTGTGTGTACATGCTGGCTGCTCAGGCTCACACACCCCATGACAGAAACGCTGGATGAGAAAATGGACTGAGCAGCTCTGAGGCTGCTGTCAAGGCATTAAGTCCTGCATGCACACAGGGACCAGAGGGGCCTCGTGGGGTCCTCCTGGCATCTGCTCATCTGCACTTATGGTAGGGAGCTAGAATTCTAGACAGAGAGAGAGAGAGACACACACAGACAGACAGACAGAGAGACAGAGATAAAGACAGAGACACAAGAACCTAAGTTCTTAACAGTCTCCATTCAAGCTTGAGCTGCTCCTGCAGGACAGTCCCGCTGGCCCCTGTAAGTCCCAGGCACTTTAGAGGGGCAGATCTGAGCATTCTGAGAACAGCACTCTGAGGTACATCGTCCCAGAAGTACAGGGCCTGTGAAAGGCTCCCACTGGGATGACTTGAAGTACGCCCGGGAGAAAGACAAGAGATGAGGTCTGGCAGAGACAAGGTCTGACAGAGCTTAGCAGAAGTTTCAGCTGATACCTGCCACTAGGGAAATAAAGTTCTGGAGTGGCTTGTACCATTCAGAGTTTGCCTTGAGCCTGAAAAGACTGTGGTTGAGAGAGGAAAACTCCATTCAGAAACCAGGGATTGTGTCCTGAGGAGAGGCATAAAGCCAACATTAAAGCCTTTACAGATTTAAAAATGACCCACCAGTGATTTAACTGCATGCTAGGACAAAATTTAACACTTTTCATAAGAAAATAGTAGAAAGAAGATTATTTCTAACATATGATCCATGATTTCTACTGTCAAGTAAAAAAAGTATTATGATGATTAAAATGTTAAGTGAAAGTACAGATCTAAAGAAAACTTTTTTCTTGTAAACAAGAAAAAAAACAGGAATAATAAGGGCTATTAGTCATTTCTTACAATGAAACAATACTATCATATCTTGTGATAATGCTATCATAATATTATCATATTATATCTGACATTATTGGGTATTAACTCTAATGAAATTCAGTAGCCTAGGGAGCAACCCTCTTGGGTCCCCCTTCTGTCCCTCTCTGACAGAAGCTTTTCTATCCAATAAATTTTTTGCTCAACCTCCGTTTGTTCCTAAAATTCGTTCTTTGGTTTTAGAGAACACAAACTCATCCAGGTCAGGTTGGGAGTTTTACTTCCCTGTGTCATTTTGGAGGCCCCAGCGAGATCATTGGACAGTGGTATGAGTTTGCTTTTCTTTCATAAATTCTGTATTGGGAGTTGCTTAGGTAACAAACCTCTGTTTCAAATGTTTGTCTTTGCCCATTGCTATGGTCGTTCATGCTTTGCCACATACAGTTTTGTTTCACAGTACTGTTAAAATGGCTTGCAATTATTTTTACTTTGTTTTTTATATAGTTTTATGAAAATGTTGGTCAAAATGTTGTTGGTAAATCTATGTTAAAACATGGAAATGTTATCCTCATTTGGTACTGGATTTAATCAATTTTACCTAGGCAATGGTGCTTGTAATCTCATCGGTTAACCATGGTTTTGTCCCACCTCTTGTCCACCTAAGTGAGTTCCCATGTCTTTACCACCTTAGACCCACTTCACTGCATGGTTTTCCTCTATAAAAGTCCCTGGAAGAGACAACTTCCTGGGGAACTATCCACTCAGGTCCCCTTCCTGTCCCTCTCTTGGACAGGAGCTTTCCTTCCCTCAATAAATCTATTCTGCTCAAAAAGAAATTCAGTAGCATAGAAAGTTGAAATTTTTTCTCCCTTTGAGAATTTAGCCAAATGTCATTTATTGATCTGTTGGGTGCTCTATCCTAGTATAAGTCAATAAGAATAAATAAAAATGGAGGTCAGGTGTGGTGGTACACACCTGTAATCTTAGCACTTGAGAGGCTGAGGCAGGTGGGTTGTTGTAGCTTAGGCTACATAGCGAGAGCCTATTTCAAAATAAGAAAGAAAATAGAATATATCACCTATGAGATAAATAAGAAAGGTGGGCCATTATATTTTTGCTTGAGTCCAAAATGATACCATGCTTTTCTAATTCTACTCATATGCATATAAATATTGCAGTCACAGAAAAATGGCCATGATTCTCAGTGATGATAACTCTCTACAGTTGGGTGTGAGAATTATACAGTAGGGGCCAGGGAGATGGCTTAGTAGAATAAATGCTTGCCTGGCAAGCACAAGGGCCTGAGTTTAACCCCAGGTTCTGCTGAGAGAGAGAGAAAGAGAGAGAGAGAGAGAGAGAGAGAGAGAGAGAGAGAGAGAGAGAGAGAGAGAGAGAGAATTACACACTAGAAAAATATACATTTCCTGTGTATTATACATTAAAGATTTTTTTTTACCGGGGATCAAACTCCAAACCTTGTACTTGCCAGACAGATACTTATGCCACTAAGCCATATTCCCAATCCTTAATCTTAAGGATTTTACAAGAATAGTTTGACAGTATTTCTTCTTTCTTTTCCCTCTGTTTCTCTATTGAATAAACCAGCTCTTTCTCCTGGTTGGGCCCTCAGTGTGTCTTCTCATCTGCCTTTGTCTTAGATACCTTTCTCATTGCTAAGAAAAAATGCCCAAGATACTCAAAGTTAAAGAAGGAAAGATTTATTAGCTCTCAGTTCGTAGAGGTTTGAATCCATAATTGTCTCACTCTGAGGCAGAGCAGCACAGGGCCAAGGGTCAACTTTTCATTGTGGCAGAAGACAGCAAAAACAAGAAGAGAGAATGAGACGAGCCTCATTCTGTCTCTTACGCTGTCTCCAGTCTACAGATAAGGGAGGTGCCAACCCAATCAGGGAACCGAGCCATCAATGATCCAGTTTTAATCCAGCACCCTTCATCCCATTACTGTAGTATGAATCAATCACACACTGTAGATTCAACCTCCTCTGAAAAAACCCTGTAACTGTATTGGACTTTGGTGGGGAATGGGGATGGGGATGGGGTTTGATATCCAGACACAAAACACAACAACCTGCTTCCCAAGACAAAGGAATATGTACCTACAATTGAGAATGTCCTTCCAAGTCTTACATACTTGCCTGGCTTGTTAAGAGGAGAAGGCATTCCAGAGGCTAGGATCTAGATCAGCAGTGTGGACACTTTCTTCTTCATGTGGTCTGTTTCAATACCTGCCCAGAGCTGTGACTATTAATAAAAGACCAGGTGGGAAGAGACCAGTGATAGTGAAAATGCAAATATCTATATAGCATCTCATAAATGTCGATCCTCTTGACTGTACTGTTACTTGATCAGTGAGAACGGTTACACTTGCTAGTTGAAGGTTTGTTGATTTGTGAGAGTTTTTGGTTTGTTTGTTAGTTGGTTGGTTGGCTGAGTGAGCTTCTTTTAAAAGCAACATTAAAACAATGAGAGCTAAAAATGAACAGAATGTGTCTCTTCAACATATGCCACTTTGGCATGTGGATTATTTTGAGCTGAAAACAATCATGCATAAATAAATACATCAAAACTTTCTCCCTTTGCTATTTCCCTAAAAGAAGAACATAAATTTAGAAGGATGCCTCTCTTTCCCTCTCCCCCAGGAAGCATGAAGGGTGAGAAAGGTGTTCAACTGACATGACTCAAGTCCTTGTCATCATAGATGACATCAGAGATATTTACACAACAAACTTTGCTGGTTAGTTTTCCCTGTGTATTTGTTCATTAGCATTTCAAATGTTCACCATGCCTGAGAGACTCTGTCCTTGTCCTTTGTCACTGCATTTCTTCAGCAGCATACCACTCTCTCTGAAGATGCTATGTAAGCCAGAGTTGATGCCGTTCTTTTTACGAACCACATACCCCCTAGTGTGTGTACAAGACATGCACGGCAATGTATTCTTGTTTGTTTTACCACTCTTTTTAAAAAAAGAGTGTCTCTTGTGATGGGGTCCTGGCTAAGGACTTAAAGGGGTAGAGAGAATACTATACTTTGCTTCCTTACACATCATTTTTGAAAACAATTTTTTAAAATCTCAGGCCAGTGCAGCAAAAGTAGGACCCAGTCTGCATTCACATTCATGAGAAGCTTCCCCTCTCCCTTTACCTTCCACATTTTCATGTGCTGCAATTTGCAGTCTGAGAACAGAACAGATGGCGCCTGTCCTCAGATACCATTCTTTTGCTGTGCAAGAGCAATGGGTTAAAAGGACAGGCAGTCTGTGAGAAGCGATAGTTCTATCTCTGAACAGTTCCTGGTGCATGTTCAAGCTCCTCTCTCAGTGCACAAGGACCCCTCTATCTTATTAATCTACCCTCCAAACTTTAATTCAAAAATAAAATAATCACCATGACCAAGACCTTTTCCAGACAGCTTTCTCATATTTTGAAGAATCCCTTCTTCAGCAGATGGAGGCTGCATGGTACCTTGGTGGCCATGAACAATGTCTCATCATTCTTAAAACCTTCAGTGTAGCTCTTCCTGTGAGCCACTTGAGGTGACCTGTGAAAATGGTTCGCTGCTGTCTCAACCCAGAAAACCCTACAAAATCATGCAAATCAAGAGGCTGAAATCTTCACGTTCCCTTTAAGAACATACATGAAACTGCCCAGCCCATTAAGGGCATGCATATCTGAAAAGCCATTAAGTATCTGAAGAGTGTCACATTGAAGAAGCAATGTGTGCCATTCCAGCATTACAATGGTGGAGTTGGTAGGTGAGCCCAGGCCAAATAGTGAGATTGGATACAGGGTCACTGGCCCAAAAAGAGTGCTGAATTTTTGCTGCACATGCTTAAAAATGCAGAGAGTAATGCTGAGCTCAAGGGTTTAGATGTAGATTCTCTGTTTATTGAACACATCCAGGTGAACAAAGCGCCCAAGATGCACCGCTGTGCTTATAGAGCTCATGGCTGGATTAACCCACACATACACTCTCCTGTCATACTGAAATGATCCTTACTGAAAAGGAACCAATTGCTCCTGAACCAGAAGAGGAAGTTACACAGAAAAAGAAGATAGCCCAGCAGAAACTGAAGACATAAAAACTTATGGCACAGGAATAAATTAAGCATAAAAGTAAATATGAATAAAATTAATATTATCTATTAGCAAAAAATAAAATAAAATAAAACCTCTGGGGTAGCACAGTCCTTTGAACATGGTACTAGCTCAGCACGCGTTTTTGATGAGAAGCAGCAGCACAGGTTGAGACAGGAGAGCAATACTTCACCCCACCCACAGTGCTTCTTCCTTTTGCGACAAAGAGCTCTTGCCAGGGTAGCGATTAGCAAAGTCAACTCTAAACTGCCTACAGGGAATAATGAGAAATACACTTCCTATTATCCAAAATAAACTGGGAAGCAAACAAAGATAAATGCACTGTATTAGGAAAAGTGCCCTGTATTCTACTTAAAGTATTTAATGTTAAATTGTTTTTGAGATTATGCTTTTTATACCAGCACCCGCCCAAATGGCTCCCACTCTCTCTCTAAGGAGAAAATGACAGAATGTACAACTCCAACCTGCCCACTTTCTGATCCACAAAGATATATACACAGCAGAGAAGGGCCACCTCCTGCATGCACAGTCCTCATTTCCAAGTGACTGCGGGGCCAGCAAGACAGGAACGTTGTTAGAGAAGGTGGAGGGTGCTTTGTGAGTAGGCCCATTCGTTGTGATTGTCGATTTGACTAGAGACGCCTCGGAGATTAGTAAAGCACACTCGCAGGGGGTTCTGTCCGGTTTTCCTGAGATGATTGGCACATACACCTGCACAAGGAGGGTGGGACGACACTGACCCTGATGGTGGGCGTTGCCTACCAATAGGCTTGCAAGAGTAAGAAGCAACAAAGGAAGGAGGTGGAAGTCGGCCTGCACAGGAAAAGCTCCCCTCTGCTCAAGAGAATATATCTTTTGTTACTGCCATCAGTCTCTAGCTTCTTCGGCCTTGCAACCTGGACTCACACCAGAGATGCCCCCAGCGGATGACAGGGCTTTGGTCTTGGATGGGAGCTGCCACCCTGATTGCTCTTGTACTGCAGCTTTCAACTTCATGGATTGAGCAGTTTCAGGGTTCTCTACCTCTCCAGAAAGCTACTGCAAATGTTCTTGCCTTTGCTCCTGTAATCCTACCTAATAAATTCCCTTGCATAATTAATACATTTTTACTTATATTGTTTTTGCTCCTGTAGAGAACTGTGGCAATTATGATGTCTTTCATCTGTTGAGAACATCCAAATAGCTAATTAACTTGATCTGTTATTTCAGAACTTTTCTAATCTATTGCCCATCTATTCTAAATAAGGTGAACTATTTTGGAAAACTATGTTTAACAAGACACTTATATTCCAGGTTCTGTAGATTCAGTTATTGTCTAACCATGCTAGTTATTATGTATTTCTGTTCGTGGTATTGGTTGTAGAACCCAGGTCCTGAGCACGCTAGGCAAATGCTCTACTGCTGAGCCACACATCCTTTCCTCTGGTTCCTCTTTGATAGCATGTGCGTGCTGTTGGGTGTGCTACTGCACTCCTATGATCTCAGCACTTGACTGAGGTAGGAGGATCACAGCAAGTTTGAGGCCAGCATGGGCCACATAGTGATTTTAAGATCATCCTGAACTACACAGTAAGACCCAATCTCATAAAAGAAAAAAGAAAGGAAAACATGTGTACCCATCCACTGTCCCTGAAAAATCTAAGTCCTTTCCTACCCAATCCAAAGGAGCATACCACAGTCCTCTTGCCCAGAGTTTAAGGATTTGTGTCTTCAACTCATTGGTTTCCTCTCAAGCATTTGAGCCTGAGGCATGAATGATCAGCAGATCGTGACCCTCACTTAAGCCATCTCCTGGAATGGAGGCCTTGGCCATTTGCCATCATTTTGCCGTTGTTGTTAAAATCTTTTAGCTGCTTGATTATGAGCTGAGAGTTCAGTTGCTCCCACACGGCTTGGAGCTGCCAGTCCTTACACTGAGGAGGAGGCATTATTTGTCCATGGGCTTAGAGGCATGAAGTGACCACTGAAAGTCTATAGTGGAGAGAGTGAGATTCCAGACTAGGTCTCTTGGATGTCATATGAAATAACTAGAGAGTATGGATTGATTTTTTTCTCCAATTTTAATTTTTAAAATATTTTGATATAATTACATCCTGGGAAGTTGGTATATGTACAAAACACATCTCATTTCTTTTCTCATTTACCTTCCTTTCCCCTGCCTTCCCCTCCTAGCTTTGTCATAAAACTTGAAATCTGGGGTTGTGATGCCTCCTACTTAGTAGGAGAAAGAGGAGACCACATGTGTTCTGCTCCCAGACTTCTCGCTGTATCCCTAGATTCCTTCCTATCCCCCTCCATCATGAGCTTGCTGATTACCTTGATGCTGTGAGCATGTGTCCCAGATCAGTCCTGGGAGATGGGCGGACAGAAGACAGAAAGAACAGTGCACGGATCCACCAGTACTGTCTTGCTTCCAAGTAAACCAAGCACCCTGCACTTGCACTTGCCTTCCTACACGTTTCCTTTTTCTGT
Source organism: Ctenomys sociabilis (assembly GCA_004027165.1). NCBI lineage: Eukaryota > Metazoa > Chordata > Mammalia > Rodentia > Ctenomyidae > Ctenomys > Ctenomys sociabilis. Next base: position 13,202 of record PVKA01000509.1, on the reverse strand, counting down.
CCCTGCGGTGACTAATTCTGTACACAAGCTCTATGATAGATCCTGTGCTAAGCCTGCAGGCAGATACCAGAATGCTGCAGAGTCGATAGGGATTTTGTTGAGTGAGTTTGTCACAGGCTATCATTACAATGGAGATCTTTATGTGATTTACAGCTTCCTTTAATTCAACTGATATCATCATTTTCTTGTTCGTCCCCACTCTTGTACTGGCCAGTCAAGTTGTAACAAGCCACTTACTGAAAGGAGAAAAGTCTACCCAGGTGTGTTTAAAATGAGTCATGTTAATAACTGGCCAATTTCACTAGATACATAGAAGTTTACTTGGGGTTTTGACTTAAAAGATTTCTAATTTCCTCTGTTTTATTTTTCATTTATTTATTTACTTATTTTTGTCTTTTTTTGAGACAAGGTCTTGCTATGCAGTTCAGGCTGCTTTAAACTCACATTGTAGCCCAAGTTGGTCTTGACCTTTGAACAATCCTGCAGCCTCAGCCTCCTTGGTTCTGGGATTACAGGTGTGTACCACCATGCCTGGCCCATTTCCCCTGAATTTTATATACAGTCCACACGTGTAGAGTCTGTTTATACCAACAGATACTATAAGGGATGGCATCTAGCATAACACCCTGTTCACTTTAGAAGTAGAAGAGGCTGAGGCAAAATTCCATTTAGTTTGATCCCTGCCTGAAGTATTCACATAGAAGTAGCCTCGCCTACATTACCTTCACTCCTTCCTCACTCCTTCCCCTGCCCTGTCAGAACTTCGCAAACATATAGGAGATAAAGAGAGACAGGACCGATTAAGGGCAATACAAGACTTATTATTTGCCCATACTTAGCCATAAATCCCTCTGCCTGAGACCTCGCACCTATAGGATGCAGGAGCACCATATTCCTGCCATGACCCTGTACCTATAGCATATAGGAAGCACCACATTCCTGCCCAGTTGCCATAGCAACAAAGAAGCTATCAAAGCATGTAGGGAACAAAGGACTGGGCCTGTTGTGTTTTCCCAGATGGGAGTGGGAGCCCATTGGGAGCCAGCTAATTATTAAGGGCTCTATCATTTCTTTAATTTGGTCTCCCACGGTCAATATATCCAATCCTGTCTATTACAATATTAAAAAAAAGAGAAGAGAAGGAAGGAAAGCTAATTTAAATAATTGATACTCTAGTAAACACCAATCCCTCAACTCAGAGTGAAACAGAAGTAGGCCTATAAACCCACCACTCTGGGAGGGTGAGGCAAGAAGATTGCAACTTTGAGCCTAGCCTTGAGAATTTAGGTTTTTAGTGAGAGACTTCACTTAAATTTTTAGAACTTTAAACTGGCCATGGTGGTGCCCACCTGTCATCCCAGCACTCAGGAGGCTGAAGCAGGAGGATTGCTACAATTTCGAGGCCAGCTGGGGCTACAAAGTGAGTTCAAGGCCAGCCTGAATGCCATAGTGAGATCCTGTCTCAAAAAGACAAAAAATAAATAATAAAATTTTTAAAAGGGTAAAGGGGTTGGGAGGATGTTGGTCAGTACATAGGCCCTGGATTCAAAATCCCACTCCCACAAATAAAAAAGTGATATGAAAAAACTGAATTGTGCCTATTTCCAAGTCCTTTTAGGCATTAGGACTATGCTGAGGAAGTCCCCTGGGCACTGCTGGCCACAGCCACCTTGCTACTGTCAGGCCCAGGCAAGGACGTTGCTGTGTGCTGTGGATAGAAATGTGTTTCCTCAAAATCTGTACCCTGAAGTCCTGCCCTAGTACCTCTAACGTGACATTATTTTGGGTGGCTCTTTACCCATGCTTAGGCATGATAGACTGGACTCGCGTGGAAAGAGGAAATTTGAGAACCATACAGAACTCCATGTGAATGAACATAAAGGCAGAAGAGAGCCTGAACTCGGAAAGAACTGCCCTTCTGACACCTTGATCTCAGACTTCCAGGCTCCAGGACTGTGACTCAGAACATCTTTGCTATTTAAGACACCTTGATTGTGGGGCTTTGTTGCAGCCATGCTCTGGGACAAATGCATCATGTGCTTTAGTGTTCAGTCACAATAAGGCTGTAAGGAATCAGCAAATGGGGAAACTGAGGCCTGGGCACGCAGCAAGCAGTGGGTCTCTGGTCCAGTGTGATCACCATCTGAATGCTGACATTGGTCTCGTAGTAGCTTCTCAGAAGGAAAGAAATCTCCCCATCTTATCTGCATTTATCAGTGAAGAGATGAGTATGATGATAGTAGCTCACATCGCTGGAGTGCTGATGGGATTAGGATTGCTCCAAGCTCTTCATGTGTACCAATTTAACCCTGAAGAGATTCCCCACGGGGGAATGTATAATGCATGTGATTACCCTCATTTCAAACAAAAAAAATGGAGATGGGAAAAGATGACCAATTGGCCCACTTTCGTGTCATTTGTTAGTGACAGAACTAAGTCTGTCTTATTATAAAAAACAAAAACCCTGCAAGAGGCATGAGAATTCTACCCATTAAGCATTTCATTGTTAGTTGATGTCTCAATCTACACAGGCTGTCAGGGCAAAACACTTTGGGTCAGGTGATTATAAGCAACAGAAATTCATTGCTCACAGTTCCAGAGGCAATAGTCCAAGATCAAGTGACAGGCAGACTTGGTGACTTCTGGAGAGGTCTCTGCTTCACAGGGGGAGCCCTCAAATGGCAGTGGGAGGAGCCCACAAGCTTCCTTGAGCCCTTTTACAAAGGACTAACTTACTGGGGGCAGAGCCCTCACCATCACAGTACTACTGGAATATTAACCCTAAAATGATGGCATTAGAGATGCGGCCTCGGGAAGGAGACTGGGTCGTGAGGGAGGAGCCTCATGAGTGGGATCGTCGGCCTTATAAAATGCCCCAAAAGCTCCCTTACCACCACCACAAGGAGGACACAAGGCTGGCTGTGAACTAGGAAGCAGCCCTCACTCCAGAGTCGCCTCTGTCTTCACCTTGAGCTCCCAGTCTGCAGAGCTATGAGGAATCAACCTCCGTTTCTTATCAGACCCCAGACTATGGTGCTCTGTTACGGCTGCTATGTGGATGAAGACATGTGATGCACTAAATTCGTCTTTCAAGGCATTATTTAAAATACTGAAAACGGATGAGAACTGCAAAGCTAGCGAAGGAGCTAGATTTTGGCGGGACCATATGATATAATTCTATACAGCTATTCAAATAATTTTCATAGGCCGTCTCATAATAGAAAATGTTTACGATAAAACATTGAGTGGAAAATGCCTGAAGAGAAGAAAAATAGTTGAATTTAACAACAAGTGCCATTTTAGGTAGTGGAAATAATTATGATTTTACTTTTCTCGTCTTATTTTTCTCTCCAAGAATTATGTAATTATAATGGAGAGGGGAAGAAACCCATGTTTTTAGAAAGTGCTGTTTCCTGAGGCAGAGGCAGCACACAGCAGGACGAAGGAGCCAGGGTGCCCGGAGTCATCCCACAGAGATTCTCTTCTTCCAGGTTTCAGGTGGGGTTTGCACAAGCTCCCATGCTGGAGACCCCTCCCCAGAGCCCCGGGCTGTTCCACACTGCAACGACCTCTCCTTCAGTCACATTTGTGGAATAGTGCGCTGAGCACCACTCACCTTGCCCCAACATGACCTTATGTCAAAGTAACAATTATAGCTGCAAAGCACTTTGGAGCTGGTCTGGCTCAGCCCCAGTGTGCAGCAGCAGAGATGCGCGAGCTAGGAAACCTGCGAAGTCAGCGTTTACTCCAGGGCACCGTCAGCTTTTTTTTTAGCAGGCAAGAAATGCGGAGGGACTCGGATCACCTTGAGGTAGAAGTCCACCAGTCACCTCCAGCTGAGGCCACTCAGAGAGGTAGCGACACAGGGGCGTGGCTGTGTCTCGGAGACAATGGCCAGTGAGAGACACTACTCTCACCCTTGATCACTGTAGTGACGTGACTACTCTACTGGTTCTACTCATTTGTGTCTAGTGTCTTCATGCCCTGAGGATTTCTCCTGCTCTCTGGCTTCCACTCTGCTTCTGGCTATCCCTCAGCATCTGTGCAGCTGTTAATGTCTATGCTTTTCCCATGAATCAATTCCAGAGTAGAGGTCTACCACCCTGCACAGGTCTGGGCGGTTCAGGACTTCAGCAGGCAGCGCCGGTGCATTTCGGTGTCTATAAAGAACACCAGGACAGGCAGACCCACTTTCCCAGCGATGGGTCTCTTTGGACACAGAACCTTGCCGACGCATACGAAGTGTCTCAGAAGAGGCCTGAGCCATGCGGGCACCACGACACCACTGTTGGGGCAGCAGATGGGGCAGACTGCTTGTTCGACCTCCCTGACATGTCAGTGTCCAGCCGGTATTCCCAGGAGACCGTCCCACTTCATTGCCTTTCTTTTCTCTCTCCTTCAGGCTTCATGGAGCTATGAAGCTGAGGGGAGGGCGCAGCTCCTCCCACTTCTGATGAAAGTAACACAATTGCAGACTCTGACAGCTCAACCAATCAGTGACAAATGACTTGGAGTCCACTGGATAGTTTTATTTTGTTTTGCTTTGTGATTGTGAATTGATGGATTGATAAATTTTCTGCAGGTTCCCTACATCAGAACTCCTGGTTCCCAGCTCAGAGCTTACCCCTGGGCATCAAAGCCAGCCAGAGTGTCCATGTGCACCCTTCCCAGGGCTGTGTATTGTTGAACCAGGAGCCAAAGTGATTGTGAGGGCAGCTAATGCACTTTGGGGATTTAGGATTCTTTGTGGTGACTGTGCAGATGCAAATGAAATAATTAGAAATGATTTTAAGGTCAGCAGCATGATCTGCTCCAGCTCAGAACCAAATTGCAGGCCGCTATTTAAAGTTATTAAGTTACATGAAATTAAGAATTTTAGCTTCTCATTTCTATTAGTGGCTACCGTATTGCACAATACCATTTAAGAACATTTTCATAAACTTAGAGAGTCTTCTTAAACATGCCAGACTGTGAGCTGCAGACTCAATGTGAGTTCAAAGACGGGAGAAATCAAACCACCTGAGAGGGTTCTTTGCACAAGAATTCCTCTTTAGACTGTTCCAGAAGCTCTGTGTTGCCCGCTGAAGTCAGTGCCAAATCCTTATCAGGGCATAAAGAGTCTCTTCAGCTCATTTCCACACTCCGCGTTGAGGAACCGCACAGCCATGCCGCTTATCTGTGAACAAAGCAGTATCAGGGCTGAACTTCGCTTTCTCAGTAATAATATTCTGAGGTGTTATATATGACAGATAGAAAACATAAATTTGCTTCCTCAAATTGCACAAACGTGACAGCAAAGGAGTTTTCTTCACCATACGAATGAGTACACAAACCAAAGGCATAAATAAACGAAGATAAGACAGGCATTTATGCTGAGAAGATGGAATGATGACAGGTAAAGGACACTAAGTTAGCAAAGATGAGGTCTCTGTGTGCACATGACCGGGTGTGTGCACAGCACCCTGGGAGAGCCAGGAGACTCCTGGGGAGGTGGGGGAGCAGGGGCAGATCGGGCACATGGAAAGCAGCAATGCTGACCGCTGTCCCTGGAAGGAACAATCCGAGATCTCTAGTCTGGAGGTGAGTGTGGAGACTCCTCAAAAGAGTAGGACTGGAAATCCCATTCAAGCCGGCTATCCCTCTACTGGGAATTTTCCCAGCAGAAATGAAAACATCATATCACAGTGATATATGTGTACCTATGTTTATGACAGCACAGTTTGTGATAGCAAAATCTTGGAAACAACCAAGATGTCCATCACACGAGGAACGGGTGAAAAAAGATGTGGTGTTTCTATATAATGGAGGATTACTCAGCTATAAAGAATGATAAACTTGAAGCATTTCTGTTGAAGTGGATGCCACTTGAACATATACTCGTAAGTGAAATAAACCAGACACACATGTGCAAATATTGTGTAGTCTCCCTAATATAAGAAGACAAAAAAATGAAGTCAGGCTGACAACCCTCATGTTACAGAGTGAATCAGTCAACTAGGACCATTTGAGAAAGAAAGGGACAGCTGACCATGGTTAGTACAGTGCTGTCAGTCACATAAAGGAGTTCGAAATGCCAGATGTGAAATATGCTCACTGATTTCAGTCTTTCAGTTAAGATCAATTTCATGTAAGAATATAGCATCCGGTCATTAAGAATGGTGCTGGGGAGCAGGCACTGTGAATTGTGGAAGAAAAATCAAAAAGAAAAAGAAGAAAAAAAAAACCCTGAGAATCAATATTTCTGGACCTGCTTAGGTTTGTTTGTTTTTGTTTTTGGTTCCAGGGATTGAACTCAGGACCTTGCACTTTCCAGACAGGTGTTTATGGTGTTGAGCTATCTCCCTGGCTGGGATTGATATTTCTGGAGAAATGCCAGGGACAAAGGGCTATTTGATTTTGAGGATGATACAGTTTGAACAAAACAAGTATTCTTATTAATTACATCTAAGAAGTTAGGATTCTTTACTGAAACTTCCTGAGTGTTTATTTGCAGTCTTAAGTCATCAAAATGAGCTGCCTGTGTTCTACACACACAGGAAGGCCAAATTTGTTAAAGATTAAATGCTGCTTCTGACCTTGCACCACCAAACACACTTTGGGGAACATTAGAGACAAATAAAATCTTTACTTCGTATGAAGTTCTCTTTTTCATTTGGAGTTATCTTGTTTTGGAGGTGGTCAGTAACTCTCTTGTACTAAGTCACTGGAGTGAAACTAGAGCTATGGGTGAGGGGATAGAAATAGAACCTTCTGTACTCAGAAAGTACGAGAAGGTACATTGATGCAGACAGCTGGAACAATGCCTATGTTCAGCTTCTCATTGCTGTGACCAAATACCAAGGAAAGTCAATTCGACCCAGGCCTGGCATGTGAGTGAGACTGCCAGGGGCCCACTAGATCCTCATTCAACCCAGAGGACAGGTCTGGTGTACAGGAATGGTGTGGAACCCTGCAGCACAGCTCCCTGCAAAGAGGGTAGAGGCAAGACCCACCCAACTGATCCAAGAGTAGAACATCTTGCCAGAGTGGCACAGAGGGTTCAACTCCAAGGGCTGCAGCAGGAAGAAGTGGAACACAGCAACCTGACCCAAGCCACACCTACCTGGAAGAGTTTGAATTTGATAGACAGGACCTGGTGCTAAGGTAAGAACTCTTAAGCTCTACACCAAAGGTCAGAAGACAATGCTATACAAAATGACAAAGAGAAGGAGCAAAATGCATTCTCAGGCCCTGAGCCCATCCAGAACAAACACAAGAGATACTAGCATAGAAGAAATTGGAAATCACACACCTGAAATCTCTGAAATAATAGCATTGTAAGTACAGAAACAATTGCAGAAAGGTACAGAGGAAATTAGATCAGAAACAATTTCTTGCTGGCTCCTGCTCTCACAGCCATTGCAGTACACTGAGCTCCACAGAGACAGTGCCGGGGCAGGTGAGAGCTGGATGGGCACTGGGCGACTGTGTACCTCACTGAGGAAAACAAGTACACATGGGCAAAGGAGATTCTAAGAAGCCGAGAGGCAAGACGTCATCATATGCATTCTTTGTGCAAACTTGCCAAGAGAAGCACAAGAAGAAGCACCCAGATGCTTCCATTAACTTTTCAGATTTTTCTAAGAAGTGCTCAGAGAGGTGGAAAACCATATCTGCTAAAGAAAAAGGAAAATCTGAGCATATGATAAAAGCAGACAAGGCTCATTATGATAAAGAAATGAAAACTTATAGTCCTCCTAAAGGAGAAACAAAAAAGAAGTTCAAGAATCCCAATGTGCCCAAGAGGCCTCCTTTGGCCTTCTTGTTCTGTTGAGTATCGCCCAAAAATCAAAGGAGAACGTCCTGGCCTCTCCATTGGTGATGTTGCAAAGAAACTTGGAGAAATGTGGAGCAGTACTGCAGCAGGTGACAAGCAGCCATACGAGAAGAAGGCTGCTAAGCTGAAGAAGTATGAAAAGGACATCGCTGCCTCCTGGGCTAAAGGAAACCCTGATGCAGAAAAAAAGGGAGCCATCAAGGCTGAAAAAAGCAAGAAAAAGAAGGAAGAGAAGGAGGAGGAGGAGTAAGATGAGGATGAAGAGGAGAAGGAGGATGAGGAAGAGGAGGAAGAGGATGAAGAGGATGATGATGAATAAATTTGTTCCAGCGCAGTCTTTTTTTCCCTTATCTATAAAGCGTTTAACTGCCCTGTATACAACTCACTACTTTTGAAGAAAAAAAAATTGGAATGTAAGGCTGTGTAAGATTTGTTTTTAAACTGTACAGTGTCTTTTTTTTGAATAGTTAACACACTACCAAATGTGTCTTTAGATAGCCCTGTCCTGGTGGTATTTTCAACAGCCACTAACCTTGCCTGGTACAGTATGGGGGTTGTAAATTGGCACGGAAACTTAAAACGGGTTCTTGTTGGTACACAGCACAAGTTAGTTATGGGGTGGTAGTTTTTCATCTTCAGTTATCTCTGATGTAGCTTATATGAAATAATTGTTGTTCTGTTAACTGAATTCCACTCTGTAATTGCAAAAAAAAAACAAAAAAAACAAACAAAAAAAAAAAACTGCAACTGTTTTGTTGACATTCTGAATGCTTCTAAGTAAATACAATGTTTTATTAAAAAAAGAAATAGTTTCTAAAGTAAAAAAAGAAATGATAACTATAATGAAAGAAGTACTAAGTCTTCTAAAGAAGACACTGGTAAAACACAGAGGAGAGTAGAAAAATGATGGAATCCATGAATAAGCAATATAGGAAAGAAATAGAATGCACAAAGCAGATTCAAAGTGATACATGGGAAATTAAAAACCTCAATCACAAACTGGCAAAATCATTTGAATGAAAGTGAAAATAGAATTCCGGACTTAAAGACATCATTGCAACTAGTGAAAAGGTAAGAAAAGAACTCTTAAAAGCAACTAGGATGCAGAAAAAAATAATTCAACATCTGCAAGATGATTCAAAGATGAACAACAATAGGCATCAATGAGAAGGAAGGAGCCAACACAAATGATATAAAAAGAATATGAGCAGAAGTGATGGCAGAAAGCTTTCCAAGTATGGGGCAGCAACCTGACATTCAGGGAACCAAAGCACATAGAACTCCAAATAACATCAACCCAATTAAAAACACACCCAGACATATGATAATCAAGATCCCAGAAATTCAGCACAGGAACAGTATGCTAAAAGCCACTAAAGAAAAGAAACAGATCACATTGAAAGGAAAACCCATCAGAATAATGGCAGATTTCTCTTTACCAACCATCAAGTCAAGAAGTACTACAACTCTGTGTGTGTGTGTGTGTGTGTGTATTTTCTTTTATTTTTTATTAATTTTATTGAGAAACAGCAATGAGACAGTTTCAAAACTGATTAGTAGGACAGCTTCAATAATTAATACACTGCATATTATTGTCTTTGTAGTGGTTATTCATAGTACAAGATACATGATACCTTGCCAAACACTTTTAGGATGAATCTTTCTTCTCATTGAATTAAGATAAAGTAGCCATTTATCTATCCTAGCTACTTTGTATATACAGATACAATAAGGTTGTTCATTTGAATTCCCTTTTTCTGTTTAGTTTTGTCAGAGATAAGTATTCTATTGCCATTAAAATATTGTAAGTGCGTGAATTCAGAAAACTAATTCAATATAGTCCAGTAGTAGTCCATAATAGTAGTGGGTTATCCATAGGATTGGCAATGTCAGAAGTTGTTGACCGAAGCCTTTTACAGCTCAGAATACTAAAATGGCTTTACTTTTTAAACCTTGTTTTTATATTTTTCTGCTGAATGATGAAGACCAAGATAAAGCAAGACCTATATAACAAGAAATATAACTTTTATATCTGATAAAGTCAGTTGAATTCCCTCGGGATTTATCCTGAAAGCCTGTTCCACAGTCTGTAGATCCTTTGTCAGTGTCAGCCATGCGTCACAAGCCATAAGTCACAAGCATTGCTTGACCAACTTGCTCTCTGTGAAAGCCTGAGAGAATGTTTTCTCTCCATGTGACTCTACATCATTGATCACTTTTTCTCTGTGGCCCCATAATCTCCTTGATCAGAAAATTGGGTCACAACTGAGTTACACGATGTTACATTACAGGTTCTCCTATGTCCTGAGTCCTCACTGACCTCAAAGGCTAGGGCCAAAATGTTGGCTATGCTTTAGGCCTTCTTTTTTCTCTAATATTTGGTGTGCAAATTGAAGTTATTAACCCTCCAGAAGAGAAGCTTCATTGATACTATTGCCCTATAACATAGGCAGTTGAGCTTAACCTGTCTGAATATCAAACATCTTAGGCATAGCACAGAATAGGTATTTTCCATCAGTACCACAAGTCTTACAAGAAATCAAATTCCAACCCAGACTGATATACCCTGCAAAACTCTCTTTCAAGCATAATGCAGAAGTGAAATACTTCCATGACAGAGAATGACTAAAAAATTCCATGATGACAAAACCAAGCTTACACAGACTACTAAAATACGTTCTAGAAAGGGAGCAAAATGACCACAATTCTATGAAAGAGAATAGAAAGAACCCACCAACTAGGGCAAAAATTAAACACAGGAGTAAAAGAGGTATACAAAAGCAGTATTTCAGTTATTCTTTTGTATACAGCAGCAAAATATTTCCATAAGGATAGTCTATAAATGGACTTCTCTTGCATCTTATGGGTCAGGATTCTATCTGGGTCTACAGGGTGGATATCACGGAAATAGCAGTAAGTGTCATGGACACTGTCCAGGTTCATGACACACTAGAACTCTGTGCGATATCCTATCCCCAAACTGTTAGAAGTACTGGTCATCTATTTGCCATTCCAGTATTTATCTTATGTTTTATTCTTAGCAATACTTTACTATCATGAAAACTTTTTATTAGTTGAGTTCTTTTGAAATATTTAATTTTAATTAATATTTATTTTTCTGAATATTGCTTAATCTTAATTTTTGTTTTAAGATTTATACTATATCTTTGAATTATAATCTACTTAAAATACATGGTATATTTTCTCCTAGTATTAGAAACTTTAAAAAGTATATTTCCATTTTCCATTGACTTTTTATTACTTCTTCCTTGTCTTTTATACACACACACACAAAATATATATATATATATATATATATATATATATATATATATATATATATATATATTTGTATAACCTGACATAAGATTGATACTGTTTCATAGAAATCTTTAATGACCTTTTAAATGGGTTCATCTAATATATTTTACATAGTCCTGCATAACTATCATTTTTGAGAGCTCTTTATTCTTTATCTAGGAGCATACAACAACTTCTCTTGCCTTCTAAAATATGCTTTTTTGTTATTCCTATATACTACATCTGGAGGTATTAGAATATTTTGAGCTTGTATACCTGGAAAATACTTTACTTTTAGTTTTCAAAGGTATGTTTACTAAGTATAAAATTCAAAGAGGACAGATTTTTTTTGTTTTAGTTCTTTAATTATTCTAGTTTCTTATATACCTTTTTTTTCTTTCTATTGTGGAATAAGATGCTATATAATTTTGTTCTTCCATAGCTAACATTTTTTATCTATATGCTTTAATGATTTTTTCTTTACAATAAGTTTTGTCCAATTTCATTTTTGTGTATCTTGGTATGATTTTATTCAAATTTCTTGTGCAAAAGGTTCATTTTTCTTGGAAATGCAGTGTTACAAATTCAACTAAAATTAGAAATTTTAAATCTGCAAATACTTATTGCCTATACCCTTCTGCTCTGAGAATTCTAATTATCCAAATATAAGTTTCTTGATTTTGGCACAGAGTGAACTATTATATGACTAATCTGCAAATTCTTCATTTTTTTTTGGCGGAACCTGGGATTGAACTCAGGCCCTTGTGCTTGCCAAGCAAGCACTTATTTTCCTGAGCTATCTTCCTAGCCCTCTTCATTTTTATTTTGGACAATTTTTATTGTTATATTCATTTAAGTTTGTAAGTAACTTATTTACAATGTGCAATCTATTATTAATCTCATGCTATGTATTCATTTCAGAAATATTTCTTTAAAATTCACTCTGTCTACATCCTACATATTTCACGTTTCAATATTTTATACATGCTATGTAATTATTAATTTTCAGTAAAGTTAATAACAAAAAAAGAAAGTCAATCTGGAGTTGGAAAGGGTTGTTGTGTCTTCTTGCCCCCACAGTCCACCTCCTCCAGCTAGGCCAGATCTTCAAATAGCGTAGTTATCTCTGAACTCATCATTGGACTAACTGAGAATTTAGAGCTCCTGTAATCCCGTCCCCTCCCTAGGCCCCACTGCAAGCCTCCAATCCTTGAGTGTTTAAGGAATTCATTTTTATACCATGTAGGTCTTTCGAACTACATAGACCATGACTTCAAGATGGATATTGTAATTTTCAATGATCTTCTATCCAAAACATGACTGAAAAATATTCTCCATGTTCTTTTTTATTTGGGGATACTTTGAAAGTTTTTATTTCAATTCTGTGAAGAGCACATGACATTCCATTTAGCATCCTAGCCATTGCTGAGTATACTATTGAGTGGTGTTAGCTGTATGTTTTGCTGTGCAACAGGACCCCAGGTCTTTTTTCAATTTTTAAAGCTGAAGCCCTATCTCCATTAAACAAGAACTTTTTGTTCTCCTCTCCCAGCCCCTAGCTACTGATTACTCTATTTTATATCCATAAATGGATACAATGCCAGAATCATTCAGCATTTGTTCTCCTGTGATTGGCTTTTTTCAGGCAGTGTAAAGTCTTCATGGCTGGGTAACACTTCCTTGTGTCTCTGTGTCACCATCTAGCCCAGCTTCCACCTTTCAGCTACCAGGAATAACGTTACAAACATGAATACGAGAATGACTCTTTCAGATGCTGCTGGAACTTCTTTGGGGTATGTACCTAGAGGTGAAATTGCTAGATCACAGGTAATTGGGTTTAAAGTTTCTGAGAATCTGTCATATTGTTTTCCACAGCGAGTGAACAGTTTTACATTTCCACCAGCTGCACTTGACTAACTGCAGGAGCACCTGCAACCTTTTATTTGTTTTCTCTTCTATGCCAGCCATCTTAACAGGTATGAGGTGATATCTTATTGTGACTTTGATGTATATTTATTTCTCTAATGATTAGCAATGTTGAGCATTTTTTCATATGATTATTGAATATTTGTATGTCATTTTTTTT
>PVKA01000508.1:62300-197576 GCA_004027165.1 Ctenomys sociabilis | reverse complement strand
ATGACTTTCCTACATTTCTAGTGAAACATAAAATAATTTTCTCATACTTAATATGCTTTGAGTATAAAACAAATGTCAGACACCATGATTTATATTTCATTTAATAAAACATTAGCCTTGGAATTTTATGAATAAAAACAGTTATTTAAGTATGAAAAGTATGCTTACCAAAAATTATGTATATATATTTTGTAAACATATTTTCATATTTGTTCTAAGTACTGTAGCTATTGAAACGCTGAAGTATTATTTTCTGTCACATTGTCCTTTGAAGTACCAAGACTTCAAAATCAACAAAGAGCTGGAATGAGAAACAATGCAACTGATTTCTCATATGTATTCCGTAGTGTGAGACATGAACTTTCCAAACTGTATGATATGGGCTGCTGGAAGCTGGCATAAGGAATATCAGTCACTACTGGATCATCTAGGTGAATAGTATTACTCCAAGAGCTGAAGCTTTTGAATTCTTTCTTGATCCAAGTGAATTTCCAGAGATCATCTTTCAATAGATTTGATCATTTTGTATTGAACTGCTATTCAGAATTATGATTGTCAAATATTCATATCCATCACTGATCCTATTACCTTAGTTAAATGCATATTAAAACTGGTGGCAAAGACAGTTAGAAGCTTGTAAAACCCTTTCTCCTCAGTAAGACCTGTTTGGGGGAGTTTTACCCAGCTGGATGAGGTAACCATGGATACTGAACTCATTTGTCAAAACGCAAGTGCTCACTGAGGAGTGGTACCTTAATCATGCAGTGTTCTTCCGACAGCTGGCACAAGGTGCTAGAAGGTGTGCTCTCTGATAATGCCTGTAGGACTTCTGGTTGCTTCTGAAGTACTGTCCTCTTTCTTCCTCTGGATTTCCCTAGCACAAAATCTTAGTATAGCTGGGAACTGATTTCTACTCTTAGTTCCACTGAGGACCTTGAGTAGCTTAATATATCAGCTTATCTGCTGCATTGAGAAGAGTTCACTTGTTTAGCCATCAATCAAATGGAGACCAGAGAAAAGCAAACCTCAGTATTTATGTGGAGGCCAGAAAGAGTCTCTCACAGACAATCTTCAGGGAGTCATGAGAGTTTGAGTGCTTTTTGGGTCTATTCCACTTGCTACCATGTAGAAAGAATGTCAGTTTTCTGGTGTACATGAGCTCACTGTGTTGCTTCCCAGGATGAAACTAACATCCTGGAGATCACAGAATCTGGGAAAGCCAGAGGTGATGGGGATGCTTTACTACTGTATCAAATTCAAATTTAACCTCATAGCTGCAATTTTATGTTTCTAAGCCAGTACCTTTCTTTGTTGAAATCAGTCAGTGTGACCTATTTTGGCACCTCTTAAATAAAAAAAAAATCATAATAACATACTTTTGGTCACAAATCTAAGCAAGTCAGTAGCTGCCTTTAAGAGAATACTGTAGGTTCTGGGTCACATTCACTGTATTGGGTAGGTAACAAACTTAAGTCAAAATATTCCATCCTTATTGTCCTAGGAAAAACATCCTTTGATTAAGAGCATTATAAATGCAAAAGGTAATCATGTTGTCATATGGTTTCTAGTATCAGTGTAAAGACTTCATTAAAAAGAAACCACAGCATTAGAGTATGGACTAAATCCAGACCTGAGGAAGCCACTCAAGATCAAGAACAAATGGAGATCATTATTTTATAGTACACAGGAGTTGAAGTACCTAATGTGAATATCCCCTGGGTTATATAGGAGAGTGACTCTGTGACACAACTTAATGTATATTTATTAATAGATTCTTTATTCCTTATTAGGATTACAATGAATAAGTGAACATTTAATGAGGAAAGACAGAACAATCAGGCAATTTATGATTTCTTTTCTTGTAGTTATGAAAGAATACTATATCTATAAAGTGTAAAAGGGACTGTGGAGAAAGCTGGGAAATAGGAGACATGGTAAATGAAACAACAGAAAACAGTGGTGGTATTCGGGCCAGCAGGATAGCTCAGTGGGCTAAGCTCTTGCTCAGGCTAGTGCAGCGAATGAGGTTCGATCCCTGGCACCGCATGCCATGCCACCCCCGCCCCTGGTTGCACTGAGCTGGCCACTTAGACTGGGAGTGGTGGAACATGCCTGTAATGCCAGTGCTGGGGAGGCTGAAAACAGGAGGATCTACAAGTCTGAGCTGCATAGTGAGACCCTGTACCAAATACATTTAAAAAGAGAGAGAGGGTGGCATTGCTTCTCTCTTTTCCCCCAACATTATTCTGTTATATTTTCCTTGTGAACTCAACCTTTGCTTATTACTCTCCCTTGGGTATTAAAAGGTTCCAAATGACACATGTTTATCCACTCGTGCATTAACACCTCGTTTTAACTTTCTTCTAAAACTTTAAAGTCAATGCCATACGTTTTCTAGGGGATTTATTTTCCTTTATGTACCTCTTTCCCTAAATAAAGAACATTTCTAGAGAAACCTTAATTTACTTAAACAAAAGCATTCATGAGTTAAAAAATTGAGATGAGAGCTTTATTCAACATCAGAACACAATGAAATCTATACTTTTTCTTACATTTAATTTAAAACATAACTAACCTTAATAGTTGTGCTATTATAAAATGTACTCAATATCATTTCACTTTTGTTTCTAAAATTTTACGTTTCTCAGCACACATTTTTAGGACGTGTTTATATTCTACGTGTGGAGTCAGTATATGTCCATAACACATCAGAATTCTCTTTTCGTCCTCTTCCCTCCTCACCTCTGTTTCCTCTGTGTCTTGGTCTGTCCCCTTT
Organism: Ctenomys sociabilis; assembly: GCA_004027165.1. Classification (NCBI taxonomy): domain Eukaryota; kingdom Metazoa; phylum Chordata; class Mammalia; order Rodentia; family Ctenomyidae; genus Ctenomys; species Ctenomys sociabilis. The sequence goes on along the minus strand of PVKA01000508.1, from coordinate 194,800 downwards.
TATAAAAGTTCTAACTCCAATTTCCTATTATTTATCTCTTTTTTTGCTTGTATCTTGCTTTGCTCATACAAAAGAAACCATGCAGCTATACTCTTCTGTAGTTAAATCTTAGAAACCTCTCATCACCAGCTGAATTAGTATTTATGCTACTTTCGCTGTGATTACTTCTCTAAAACCGAAGGATTTCTATCTCATTGATAGTCTACATGTTGGGAAAATACTGAAAAGAAGGTGCTACTGTTCAACACTTACGCTGAGGCTCTGAGCCGCTCTACATATAACTTTCTAGTTTAAGAACACTTCTGGGAAAAAACTTGAACAGAGGAAGGACAAGAGGTGCAAAGAAGGAAAAGACACCTTTCTCCATGGTACTAAAGTGCAATTTCAGGTGTCACTAGAACCTCAGGAAAGTGTACATAAGGAAATATAAAAATAAAGGTAGGGTTCACACACAAATACTTTGCTCAAACTGATATAGTAACTTAGTAAAAGCCAAGATTTTTTTAAATGATGCTCTAGAGTCCCATTTAATATTATTAGTAAAATATTCTGTAAGTAAATCAAAAGATCACATAAAGTAAGATTTATGATACACAGAGATGGACTATATTGTAAATTATTTCATCCATCTAGCATTACAGTGGCAATAATAAATGGCCAAGTGGCTTCCAGGCAAAAATATCAAATAGCTGGTTAATGAGTACCCACTAGGAAGTCTAAAAATAGTCCTGAAAAATCACTGTGGAAGAATCTTTAATTTTTACTTTAAGATTGTTCACAGCCACTAATCATAGAATGAAACTAGATGGTATCTCCCTTGAAAGCTTTCAATTTCTAAAAATAAAAAGTGCTACAGTAAATACATCTTAAAAGCTACATGTCATGTCTAGCGTGGCATAAATTTTCTAGTTTGTAATTCAGGTACTTGAAGTTCCTCTTGAATTTATTCCTTGATGGGTTATTCACAGCACAACACAGACCACTTTATCAGGCAAGGCAGAGTGAAATATACCCAAGTTGATGATAATTATAGAAGATATACAGGGACAGCACAAATATTTTAGAGTGAGGCAAAATTATTACAAGTTGCTACCTAATCAGTGGATCCACAATAGTTTAAAGGGAGTGGGATGCAGATTTACAGCAATGTATTCTGCTGTACTTATGTAATAAAGGACTCTGGGAAAATTTCATGCTGTGCAACACTTCCTGCATGAGTCAAAACCTGAAAGCAAAAGCAAAGAAAGGAACAGCTGATTTTCAGCCAAATTCTATCATTTCTTGAATTTGCATATAGTCATTTCTTTCCTTGTTTCTTCCTTTACTTTTTGATATTCAGTAGCAGTAAAAGTTGCTTCAAGCTTTTATTCATATATGTGGGTGTCTGTTTGCTTGTTCTCATTTTGAGTTCTCTCTCTCTCTTTCTCTATCGCTCTCTCTCACACGCACATACACACACACACACACATACACACACACACACACAAACACAGAATTCAGTCTTCAGTCCACCTAGGCCTTCAGTTCACTGTGTAAACAGGGTCAGCATCAAATTCATGATGACCTTCATGCCTGCTCAGCCACCCGCATACTGGAATTACAGGGTGTACTCCATGCTCTGCAAAGAGCTCTTCACCTACACTGTGGACTTTCAAGCGTAATGTATTTAGACAGAAATCTAATAAGGAAAAGAAAACCTTTCCACTCCTACATTCCAGAACACTACTTTGATTAAACTTAGCATATGTGTAAACATATTGGAAAAAATCAATTACAGGTAAAACTTGTGATATCTTATAAGGAAAGTTGTTAGTGCTAAATTAAAACATAGGTTTTTTCATAATAACAATATGAATAGCCAAAATTCATAACTGATCATTATCTAGTACTAAAACTTTAAAAAATATATTTAGACTTTTCCAAAATTTTCTAGAGTGGATCCTATGTATTCTCAAAGATAAAACTAAGTATTATCCTGAAGAGTATAAATACAAACTACGTGTGTGTGTGTGTGTGTGTGTGTGTGTGTGTGTGTGTGTGTAATGATGAGAGACAAGGAAGACAAGAAACAAGGAAGAAAAAATATCAGGTGTGAGTAGCATTCACAAATACGAATATTTCTGCAGGATAAAGGAAAATTTTTTAATATTCCCATTGCAAATAATTTTATAAACATACCATGAAATCATAAATAAACATATTGCTTTGCTTTGTCATTTCAGATGCATTTTTTTCACCAAGCACTATGATCATATGCAATGTGACATATCTGCATCTTCTCTAATAATGCAGTTCTATTTTTGCCTGCTATATTTATGTTTAATCACTTACTTAGACATTCAGCAAGAATAATTGATTACATTTTACACTTCTGTTAATTTATGCAGAATAATATATAATATCAATTTATTTTGGTCCTGCAAACATCAATCTTAGTCTTGGAAATAAATCTCACCCTAAAAGTTGAGTGCTCAACAGTGCAATTTTTTTTTGTTTTGACTTGTTTTTGTGGTACCAGGGATTGAACTCAGGACCTTGTGCTTGTCAGGCAAGCACTTATTCCACTGAGCTATCTGTCTGGCCCCCAATAGTGCTATGTCTGTGACTGTCTATAGTGCTGTATCCAGCAGACCTATTTATAGTAGCTAACTCTGGAAAGCAGCCTACAAATTCATTGACAGATAAGTGGATGAGGAAATGTGGCACTTGTACATAATGGAGCACTACTCTGTCATAAAGAAGGAAACATTGAGTCTTTCGTAGAAGAGTAGGTGTACCTCAAGATCACAGTGTCAAGTGAAGGGACTCAGATATGTAAGTTTAAATATTATATGGTTTTACTTAGTGAGAAGCCCCCCAAAGAAACAAAATAAAGAAAGATAATCACAAATACAGAGTGAGATCAGTTTTGAAAGGGAAGAGACCAAGTCACGCAAGGAGAGTAGGCAGGAAAGAAATGAAAGCACGATGTGCTGTCACTAAGTCCACACGAGGAGTACTGCCATTCTGTGTTGGAAACTGACACCTAAAAAATAAAAATTAGGAAAAAAATAACCAAAGCATCATACCTGGATTATTACCAGTGTAGAAGAGAAAGCAGAATTACACAAGCAAAAACATTATTTAAGAATATGTAGCACAACACTACAAGGTGGCAAACATGATCTTCCTTCAAAGAAACTTTTGTGGGGACTGGGGAGATAGCTCAGTGGTCTAAGCGCCTGTCTGACAGGCACAAGGACCTGGGTTTGATCTTAGGTACCACACTCCATGCAGAAGGCGCACGCATATAATGCCAGGGCTGGGGAAGCTGTGAGAGGGGAATCACTATGAGTCAGAGCTACATAGTGAGACCTTGCATTAAAGGAAGGAAGGAAGGAAGGAAGGAAGGAAGGAAGGAAGGAAGGAAGGAAGGAAGGAAGGAAGGAAGGAAGGAAGGAAAAGAAAGAAAGAAAAGAAGGTGGCTTTTGTGAATCAGAGTGTTTGTCTTTGGCTGATTTAGGGAGCTTTCAGCATGAGGAGAAAGAGCTCAGCACAGCAAAGGCTGGAGCCAAGATCCAAAGTGGGGCCGATGAAGGTGAAGCTGGAGCTGCAAGCAGCCAGGTCAGATTTAGGCCAGCATCATGGAACATTTCATTTATCTCACCACTGGAGGATTTTAAAGCATTTACAGCATCCGGTCTATCCTCCTGATTTCCCACATAGATTCTGAATCTACAGCATTTGAGAAAAATCACTGGCAATGATGTCTCTGTCTTTTATAACAGGCCAGATCTTATACTGAGCCGGGTTGGGGGCAGGGAGGGGACTGGCAGGAATAAGACAAACAAGTGTAAAATAATGAAATAATAGTTGGAATAGCATTGAAATAAAAAAAGCAACATATCAAGTGGTCAAATAGACTTCAACTTCAATTCATGTTTTACAAAAACAGCTATGCCAAGTGTCAAAACCTGTGCTATATTTAGGACACCCTGTCCATCCTCATTTTGGGGAGACTTTCATTTTAAAGGAAGGTTTAGCTTTCAGTAAAAAAATAAAAAAAAGAAGTGCACAAGCAAGAGAACAGCAGTGCTACTCGAGCAGCCTGTGCAGCAATCAGAGATCATTTTCACTCAGACTCTAAAACTTCATGAGCAAGGCGGGCTACAATCTGCACTATTAGGACACTAATTCATTGTGTTTTGGAATTGGTACATCCAACAGAGCAATAAGCAATTTTGGCCTGTTTAGTTAAATAATCAGATTATCACTAATATTTTAGGTAAAACAAATCAGAAATAAAAGTAAGAACAAAAGAAATTTTTTTACCTTTATGTACAGTATGGAGTCATAACTCGCTTTCTAAATGTAACATCATTTATGTTATAGTAATTAGTTCTAGAACGGACATGTTTCTATAAATCATCCATCTGTATGACTGATACTTTTTTATTTTTATTTTTCTATTTTTGGCAGAACCAGGGATTGAACTCAGGCCTTGAGCTTGCCATTCCACTGAGCTATCTCCTCAGCCCCTATCTGACTGCTTCTTCTGTATCAGAAACAAGAAAAGACTAAACACACAAAATATATTATGCCCTACAGTATTAATCAAGAAGGATTATCTTATCTATCTCCTAGACTGTCAAATACACACTAGACCTTAGAAGTTTAGGGTGACCAGTAGCTATCAGTACAATAAGATGAAGTAATACTACACAAAGCCTGTTGCTTTCTTGCGTACTGTAGCTCTCAATTTCCTTTGCTGAGTCTTCCTTTCTTCCCATCACCCAGCCAGAGATATTTTTGATGTTCACAATAATAATAATTCATACAAACTGTGCACCAAGAAGAGAAGAAATCTAAAAGTTAAAGGTTAATATTCCTCAAGTACTTCAAGTTATGGTCCAAATAAAACCACCACCAACAACAATAAAACTATTTTGGTTTGTAGAGCTGACATTAAAAAGTCATCAAATGCTGTTCATCATACAATCATGTTCAAAACTCACAGAATTTGAGTTTTCTGTTGTGAGCACAGAAGATGTCTGGGAAGGGTCGAACCACTGCCCAGGAAATAAAACATCAGCATCACTGTCCTCCCTGGAGAGATGGAGGGGGGGCACCCAGCGACAAAGATGCTCCTGAAAGCTGAACACATCACCAGAGGGTCAGAAACTGTGGGTGGGAGGGCGCACAGGGGCAGAGTGCAGGAGAAGAGGCTGCAGGAAGGGAAGAAAAAAGTACTGCTTACAAAAGTGGGCTTTCGATAGTGTCATATTTTAAAGAGCATCAGTGAAGTTGGTGGCTACAATGAAATGTAACAAAAGCATCAATTTAGTAGCAGAAAAAGCTTTTAAATTAACAGTTCTGTCTTCATCTTTACTTACTTTCTGCTGATATAAAAAATTCTATACATAAATACTGCCTTTCAAATAAAAGTAAGAACAAAAGAAATTTTTTTTACCTTTATGTACTAGTACAGTATGGAGTCATTATTTGAAGACTATTTTAACTAAATGTTTCAGATAATTCTATTATATTGTATCAGAATAGAATGCATTTTTCTACAGGAAAAAAAATCTTGAAAAATACTTCTACACTATATTACCAAACACTTTGCAAAGACACTTGTAAACTACTATCAATGCATGCAAATGGGATACCATCTTCAAGCTAAAGCTGAATGTGATTCTTACCTGTAATTTTTGTAATTTAATCAGATGAGGCCATAACATTACAAGGGATGGCAGTAGATGAAAGAGCAGAAACATAAGTTCTAAGACAAAGAAATATTGAAACATAAGTGTAGAAAGAAAGTCAACTGAGTAATTCGAAACTCAACTGTCTAATTTTATTTGAGGAGATAAAGAATTCAAAATATCCTGTTTACAAGGAGTTGAAGGAACAAGAAGGTGTCGTAGGTCTTCCGAGGTGGAAGGAGGAAGCCTGGTGCACAGAGCAGGCCTACAGGTAGGTGGAGGAGCCTGGGGGAAGGTGAGCAACCTCACAGGTTGGATCTGGGAGAGGGCACTAGGGCCAAAGAGAAAGGCTTCACTTATATGTGGAATGTGGATCTTCATGGGGGTGGCACAGAGACAGCAGATATGTGCTGGCATGGAAAATTTCTGAACCATTAATTATTTAGAAAACTAGATCCAAAAGGTAGAGCAATTAGAAATTTATAGCAATATTCTAAAGAGGAATAGATTTCCAGATTATATTTAGAATGGAAATTACCACTATTTAAGTTGTGCATCATACTTAAAATGTAACTTAACGTAAATCGTGTTCTTTGTATTAGCATATTTATTTCCCACAACAATTTAGGAAGTACATACAATCATTTCCTTTTTTTTACAGTAAAAAGATCTGAAAATTATGGGGCTCGTTGAAGTTCCAGGTACCCATTTCAGAGCTAGTTCTCATCCAGTATTCTTGTTCTCAGCTAGGTGTACAAAACTGCAGACATTCACATCCCAGATAAGAATCCTGTGTATAGACTCAGAATGGTGTGACAGCATTATAGACAGTAAAGTTTAGTGGTCAAAGAAAGATCCATCTGAAATACATTACGAAATCATCAACCTAGTTCAGAAAAACAGGAGAAAGTCTTAGTTTACGGTTCAGGGGAAATGGCATTTCATTGTGCATGGTTAAGTTGTAAATAATTGCTGAAAAGAAAATAATCTCTCTGTGTGTCTTGAAGCTTTGATTTACAGACTCAGAAATTATAGCAGTGATGGGACAGCAGGAACAGTCAACTGTTAATTAGAGACACTGCTGGAAAATGGCAAGACGATGATAAAGACAAATTCTTCATTGGGAGAGGAAGTGAGGGAGAAGAAGAGAGAGGAAGACAGGGCGGGAGGGAGGGAGAGAGTAGGAGAGAGGCAGGCAGGGAAAGAGGGAAGAAGAGTGGGAGGGAGGGAGAGCTTATATTTAAGCCAATGAAAAATGCTACTGGTATACACCTAAATATAGTTGATCACAGTTAAGGAGTTGATCACAGGTTTAATATTGGGCTTCTTTTTAAATGAGAGTTGGTACAGGAAAGTCTCATTTTCTATTTTATCTTTTTTTTTTTTTTTTTTTTTTTCATTTTGTGACAAGTTCTCAGGCTGGCCTTTAATTTACTATGTAGCCCAGACTGGCCTCACACTCAAAACCATTCCACTGTCCAATCTCTTGAGTGCTGGGACTGGAGGCCCACACCACCACAACAGGCCCCGCACTCTATCACTTTCAGTACACAGTATACATTATTTTATGGAAACTACACTTGACAAGAACCAGAGTTTTAGACAATTACTTCTTCCCTGTAACACAACTATCATGCACAACCACTATGAAACATTTTAAATAAATACTATGATTATCCGAGTATCTTAAACAAGTGAACGAAATGCATTCTCTCTGCATGTCTTCCTGCAGAGAAGAATCATTCTTCCCACCATCACTCTGGGTGCACACACCGTGTTCCTACAGAGCTCATCTTCTAAAGAATTCTCCTTGGTCATCTTTGTTCATAATCTGTCCCTTTCATACAATTTCCCTTATATAATTTAATATGTGTTTAGGATCCAGTGTTGAAATATTAGAAATTACAAATCTTTCTGAGTTTGGAATAATAAAAAAAATATGTAATTATAGTTCTCAGGAATTATTTTTTAAGCTAGATAGAAGAAGTTATTTGTTTTCTTAAATAGAGGGAAGAATAAATAGTTAATATGCTTGAATAGATGAAGCCTAAGTGTGTGGCTGTGGATGCCAAGAGGCACAGAGTTTTATTAAGTACTGACATTCAATAAGAATTCATCAAAATATCCTTCGAAAAGTTGTTGGGCCAAAGCCCAATGCCTCTGCGTTTCCTTGTCATAGAATCATCTCATTGTTCTACTGTGGCACCACCGTACAAAGTCTATCAAGTCAGTAGTTTGAAACAGCACTACCCATTATGTTCCAGCTCTACCGCCTGGTCACATGGGGGTCAGGCCAAGGTGACTCCAGGGTGTGTTTTTCACTGATGAGGCTCTAGTACCACATCACTTCCTTGCCTTTTTAATTCCTAGGGCCTTTTAAAACTTCTTTACTCCCTGCCCCCTTCATCTCTGATACCCAGGAATCAGCTCATTCTGACCTCCATCCCCATGACCCCATGTCTTCCAGGATTGTCCTCTGTGCCTCTTTTTCACTTATAAGGAGTTCCATCATTCCTTGGTTCTCCACAGGTGATTCTGGCCAGTCTCTTCACTTTAACATCATTAATTATATCTTCTAAATTCATTTGGTGCAATATAATGTATTTGCACATGTAAGAGACTAGGACTTGATCCACCTGGAGGCCTTAGTGAGTCTGCCAGAAAAACTTCTTCAGTCATCTGTCCCTCAACCCAAGCTCCCCAATTTTCTTGACCATATTTCACCCAATTTTAAATTTATAAGTATTTGTATGTTTCCATATGATGGCAGAATTCTAGCTGTTATAGTATCTTGGGTTACCTTTGAGAAAATCACTGATGGAACTAAGCAACATACAGAGACGCATCTGTAGGATGCGCAGGGTAGGAAGCAGGGGTGGGGGTGTTTCGGGATTCAGCTTTCCAGGAAATGGTCACATAACTATAAAAAGAGTTCAGGAGAGTCTGAGCAGGATTTTGTAAGATAGGAGAAATACAGAAAATACAGAAATATACAAATGTAAAAATACAGAAATTTTCAAGATGGTAGTCAACTATGAAATTAAATAAGTAACTTTTAAGTATATAGGTGCAACAGCTTATAATTTTTCTTTTTAAGTGAAAACAAATTGTGTCAAATGTGATGGGTAAGGTAAGATTAATCTTAAATCAGGTAATATTTAGTTTTTTAAACAAAATATGTTAGGATGTACATTATCATTAAGTTGTTCAATTAAATATAACTGCCATAATACAGTAATTCAAGGCATAGTGTGACATGAAATGAGAAAGAAAAAAGAACTAAATTACTCTAAATTAAGTGATATATTTGGTCATACTCTTAACTCCAAGATTCATGAATTGCACAATTCCTCTTTCAAAAATTTTATCAAGTGAAAAAATGAGGTTCATTTAATTTTTCAACTATTATCCGAATTAAGAAAGTTAAGCACTTCATATTCATTTAATTTATTTTTAAGTTCACACTTAACATAATTTTGAATTTCAAGTCATTTGAACTTGTATGCACTGATAGGAATATCCATGGGCAAATCACAAAGAAGCAGTTTCTTTCATGTTTCCTTCAAAAGAAAAATTAAAAACAATTCTGCAACAAGCCTGGTTCAAGAATGGAGCTGCAAGTCTAGCCGGTGCCCCTCCTTGGGAGGTGCCTTTTAGATCTTCCTTTGCTCACCTAATAGGAAGGACAAGAGGGCACATCCGGCTAAAGGCAAAAAGTCCAGACACAGCTTCCAGGAGCCTACAGTTCATGTGATGCCATCGCAGCAACACCGGTCGCATCTTGATGGGACAGGTACTTTGCAGGTGCATTTCCTTCTTTAGAAAGTGTTTCAGAAACTAAGAAAGCAAAGCCAAGAAGATGCTGGCTGAATGCCAGTGACCTAGGTAAGACCTATCTACGCTAATTTACAGGAGCCCCTGCCTGATAAACAAAGTGCCCTACACACCACACTTGTCTTCTCAGCCCTGTCCTTTTCTACCTTCCCACAGTCCTCAGCACCACGTACGTGTGACCCCCCCCCCAGGAGTAAAAGTGAATGGATGGCTCTCCCAGGCCTTACACCAGAGATGAGAGTGGGATTATAGTTTCAAGTAAAGCTCTGCTAGAATAAGGCCAGTGTAAAGCAACCAAAAAACTTTAAAAAAGGAGAGAACTTAAGATCAAATTAATGAGCTACAATTTAAAGTGAGAAAATTAGTGTTCCTCTCTAAAATAAGAGAAATAGATATGCTGCAGTATTTTATCTCGATACCAGTCAGAAATCATGCTTAACTTCAAAATGAATGTTCTATGAAATGCTGGCAATGTTTTTCTTGTGTTCTTAATTATAGTAAACAGGTCACCTTGTTGACTCAAATGCTAAAAGAGAGAAAGTAAGGCAATATGTAGTAGACTCCCTAGTTCAAAGTGCATCTTTCAACTATTTTTGAGTACAAGACTTTTAAAATCAATGGAACAGACATACCCGACCACAAATATTCTCAGCGTTTTGTGTTATGTATCAGCCTCAGGTGTACCACCAGTACCTGTACTAGCACCTCACTATACTGGGGTAAAATGTCACACCATCAAACATACAGACAAACAAGGCACATGAAGAAACAAACAACACCTTACTGACAGTTTACAAGTCTGTGGGGGAATGAAAATGCAATATATATAAAACATTGTTTTTCTTATTAAAAACAGCATCAGAATGATAATATTAACTTGAGGAGGGCACTGTTTGACTACTATTGGGATCTTTATTAATTATACAAAGATTGAAATGTCTTCCACGAGATTCTAAGGCCACAGTGAACACACATGGATCTGTCCTTCCTCATCACTAAAAGCTAGATCTGGGGACCAGGGAGATGGCTCAGTAGAATAAGCTCTTGCCTGGCAAGCGCAAGGGACTGAGTTCAATCCCTGGTTCTGGAAACAAAAAACTAAAACAAAACAAAAAACAAACAAACAAATGAAAAACAATTCAGTCTCTACGCTAAGAACTCACTGATTCTCACTTCTTCCATCACCTCCTATTTGGCCTCTCAGTATTTTGTTCTCTTCATAACTGTTTCTTTATTCAGAGTTGTCTGAGGCAAGGACTTCTCATATATGCCATCGTAAATTTAGGACATATTGTGTCCATACTTGGTATGGAGTATATAAAACACTGTAGAAAGATTCATGTAGAATAAGCCTATTCTACATATTACCTAATAATTTATTATACAATTCACAGTTTGTTTTAATGTGAAAACACTTCATTTTAAAATGTAGCATATAGTCAAACACATATGACAGAATACTAAAACTATTATGTTCATAATACCCTAAATCCATTTTCAGTATTGCCCCACATGAAAATTTTTGTTAATTTCAAATGAATGGGATGGAAAGTAGCCAGATGTTTATAGAGTAAACATCCATCATTTCACATACTTCACTGTAAATCAGGCTCTATTAGATACTTCCTCAGAATATTCCTAATGTCTCTTGTTCCTTTTTTTCTGTGTGTGTGTGTGGCCAGCTCAGCCTACCCTCGGGGTGCAGCTAGCAAGGCGTGTGCTGCTAGGGATCAAACCACGGTCCCTGTGCTGCGTAAGCTTGCCCAAGCAGGCACTTTAGACCACTGAGCTATCTCTCTGGCCTTGTTGTTCCTATTTTTATTTTTCCCTCTTTTCTTTAAATGAATGAGAATATAAAATTTCAAGAAAATCTAACAAAATGCAATTTAAAGAGTGTAAATAATAACAATTCCAATACTTCTGCCCTTCTATGTTCCCAAGTGTTCTTTCAGACTACAAATATTGGAAATAAAAGCATTTGTAAATTATCTCCTATTATTTCACATACCTTTTCAAAATAACAAACATATATAAGAAAAGTCAAGTTTCCTAAAATAATCTCTCTACTTACTCAGTATTCAGCAAATTTTGGGAAAGTTGCTTTAACTATTAAAGTTTTAGCAAAACAAGTATGTTGTATTTCTGAACAACACTAAGACAAATTGCAAAGCAATGGAAAGAATGCACATATACATGGCTTAGGAAACATGTAAGAGATACTGGGACAAATGTGCTCCTCAGCATTTCTTAGGAGACATATGTTCTTTGAACGGACCATGCCAAAATATTTCCTGGCAAAAGTTCAGAGTACACAAAGTAAACCTTCTTCTAATTTGAGTTGTGGGGATTTTATCTTACAAATTGCATTTGTTACCAATGCAAATATTTATTTCCAAAAATCCCTGAGACTAGTTTTCCAAAGTTGCTACTCTGGCTTACAGAAAAGAAGAGAAAAGAGGGAAAAATTCTTAACGAAGTTTCTCTGTTCCACAGTGAACTGAAGCTGAACCGCATTGTTTAGTCTTCTTTGGTCTCTAAACCCTGTGATGATGAAGTGCTTCCAACCCATCCAAGTTGCTTCGCATGTCAACAAAACAATGTCTGCTCTCTTTTTAATTGGGATTTATTCTGAGCAAAGCTGAGACATTCCATTGTACACTGTCTGAAAGCTTAAGCTAGTACATAAATTATAATCCCTAATGTTGGAAATTCGATTTTTATTTATTCACAGGCTACATCTTCTCCTATCTTTCCTGCATCCATTGAATTAAACACTGAGGTTCTATATTTGCATAATAGATTTAAAACTCATCTTTTTACTCAGTAACATTTTGGAGAGATAGAAGAGTTAGGCTTCTGAATAATGTCTTATCTGCTTCAAGGACTTAAGGTAACAGCTCTGTATTGTTGTCTCACTGACCATTTATTTACTTGTATCAGCAAAAAGTGAGGCTCCTCTCTATTGGCATCTGAATATTACATGAACATTCAGGGAATGATCAGGGAAACACTATATTTTGTTTTGCCGAAAGAACATATATATTGCTACTGTATTCAGAATTTGTTTTACATCAGTTACTAAAATACGTTGACACCTCTTCTAAAGAAATGCCTTTACCCACTCAGCATGAATAGAGGAAAAATTGCTTTAAATCTGTTGAAAAATAAGTTTACAAAATTTTGAGAATCTACTGTAAATAAATAAAAAGGCAACTAAATAAATTTGAATTTCACTCTATTAAATGCTATTAATTTTTATGTCCTTAACCTACATTGAAGATGAATCCAATGAAGTGTCATTCCTGGTAAGAAAAAAAGTCAATGTGACTTTATATTACTGTTCAGTGGCTGAACTGTCAAAATAGCTTTTCCTGTGGAGAGACAAAATTAGGTTGCCTTTAGAAATAGCTGAGATCACAATTGCTGAGCAAGTTTTGTGTCCTACCTTATCTATATAATAGTTTATGCTCATAATCAATAGACAAGATGGAGTGCTACAGAATGAAAGCCACATTATCCCAGGTTCTGCTGAAAATCAGAAAAATACATAAATAATAAGAGAAACCTTAATAGGAAATAAAAATGGGAATTCTGTGGAGTATCACCCTCATTTTTCCCCTGAGAGGATTCAAGGACAATTTGGTAACTAAAAAAAGCTCACAGAGCCGGGCGTGGTGGCACATGCTTGTAATCCCAGCACTCGGGAGGCTGAGGCAGGAGGATTGATGTGAGTTCAAGACTAGCCTGAGCTACAAAGTGAGCTTAAGGCCAGCCTGAACTGCATAGTGAGACCCTGTCTCAAAAAAAAAAAAAAAAAAAAAAAAAAAAAAAAAGCTCACAAATATCCTTTTGTACTCATCTTAATGCACAATACCCAATGCCCTAATTATCATTCTTCATTGAATTTACATTCTTCAATATTATAATAAGCTCGAAATGCTTGGTTATATTTATCAAAGAAGCTATGTTATGGTCTTGGGGTCTTAATACAGTGAACATTCAACATAATAGAGACATAATAGTATTAAAGTCCCCTACAAAAAGGATACATGCACATGTTTAACTATTTTTTTCATTTTTTTTACCATTCTCAATCAAGTCATTGGCAAATAGAGTGTGCTCAGGTCACATTTGAAGAATGAATGGCTAGTCATTAACGTGCCTTCACACAGCAGAGCATGTAAACTGGCTTAACATTTCCTCTTCTCTCTCACAGAGTGTGACCCCTGAGCCTTCTATGGCAATTCCACTTTAGAAGCTGCCCAGGGAATTGGTGGACAACATCAGATGCTTGGTGCATCTGGTAAGTCACTAAGGCCTGGGCCTCGAATCTATATGGGGCCTCTCACTTTTTCTTCTTCATCTGACCTACTTTGTGTTCCCACTGCCATGAGCTGAGTAGCTTTGCTAAATCATTGCCCTTCTGTCAGGATGTTTCTGCTTTAGAGTCAGTTGAGCATGGCCTAAGACTCCTTGAAAAGTGAGCCAAAGTGAACCTCTACTAATTTGAGTTGTGGGGGTTGTATCTTACAAATGGAAATCTGATTGGTACAGAAACTTTGTACCCAGAACAGCCCTTTTCCTGGGTCTGCAATTGAATATAGGGTGTGGCAGCCATTGGATGTCATCTGCAGAAAGGGTTAGGAAAGGTTTAGAGATGTGGGTGGGAGGAGAGAGGGTGCTGTAGGCAGAACCTCCTGGGCTTCTGGTCAGAGCTCATAAAGTGGAATGTGGATAGGAATGTAGGTGATCAAGCTTACATGTAGAGGGCATCAGCTAGGAACAAATGGCATACACAATCATGGAAGGTCTGTCAAGGTTTTGCCCAGATCCTGAGATATTGCTGTAGACCAATGGTGAGAAACATGGAATAATTAACCTGGTGGAGGAGATTTAAGTACAGGCAAGTTTTGAGTGCTGGTGTAGGCATTACTGACTGATTTTACACAGATTCTCACAGAACTGAGAGGAGAAAATAGTGCAGAAAAATAAGAAAATACATCATTTTTTTCCCAAAGTAAAGCACAGATAACATTGTGACCAAAACAGATGTGACTTCTGGAAATATTAGCAATATTAAATAGGCACCAAATACTTTGTACCGTTAGGGATAAGAAAGAAGATGCCTTGAGGATCTCAGGAATCAGACAGATCCCCATCCATTGCAGGCTCAAAAAAATAAAATCATAAATGTCTCTTTTGAGAAAAGCAACCCTCAAAATCATCTAGGAGACTATCTGCCTGGGCATTCATTCCCCAGGATTCTTTTAACCACAGTCAGCCACTTATGCACTCAGATACTCCGTAGCCACGGCTCTAGCGCTGCTTCCTACTCCCCCCATTTACAGCAGATCTGAGTGGTGCTGGTTTTTCAGGAATGCAGAAGACAAGAATTGTGGGTTCAGTGAATCTTCCGCCCAGATTTCAAAGGAAGTCATAAACTGCCCATCAAAGAACCTCAGTATAGCCGAGTGTGAAGCTGTTGAAATCAAGACAAAGGTGTTATAGCATTCCTAGGAAGCTGGGCGTGTCAGGAATATGGAGCTTCTTCTAGGGAAATCTGGAGACTCCGAGGAGCCAGTTCAAAATAGAGGCGATGTGGATCTTAGCAAGTAACATTATAGGGCTGCCCGCCCAAATAATTTGGAAATAACATTTTACCCCTGCATTATGTTGTTGCTGGACATGTACCTATAGAACTTAACATTCCCTTGATAATTTTTGGACTTGCTTTATTCCAGTTCCTTTCTATTTCACTATTTGGATATTTTGAAATGAGAATATTTATCCTCCGCTATTGTAGTTTACAATCTACAATGGGTCCTACATCTACACTTAGTATTATGTAACTTGCTTTGTATTTCTAAACAGAGTCACAGCTAATTGTGAATTTCTTAAATTTGAGAACAGATTTTTAATCAAAATTTTGAGTGAAGCTGAAACTTGTAACTTTAGGGGAAGTGATTATAGCTCTCTTGGTTGAATGAATGATAGTTATATCATGTTAAGTAGAACTGTTAAATTAAGCTTGTGCTTGCTTACTTGTAATTTCATGTTGTGCAGGAGGCTGTATTTGACTGACAAATTATCAACGACTTGATGTTGACTCTTTGCCCTAGAATGTGAACTGGTAGGGCGCACAGCTGAGTGAATCTGGGTGAGTCATAGATTCACAAGCTTGGGTCCTACATCTACACTTTCACCCTGTCCCTCTGTTGCTGTTCTCTGGCTGTGTCTTCTGGCCACCATGCAATAAGCAATTCCGCTCCCTTCATGAAAGTAGTGGTGCACCTGTAGCACATATGCCAGAGCTGGCTGTTGTCACTAAAAGCTCCAAAAATGTGCCAACACTGCCCTCCACCCACCTGCCATGCTATTCTGGCCTTGGGACCAGCTGACTGTGGACTGTGTCTCCTTGAAACATGGACCAAATTAAGTTTCACTTAAATTGTGGGTGTCGGCTACATAAGTGGCCTTGTGATGAAATAAGTCTTACCTATGTCAATGTATACAGGTTTTTTCTGAAAAGTTTGAGTTCTGAAATCTTAGCCACTTTAGCAGATGATGTAGTTCAATTACTGCTTCAGTGCTTTTCACTTCAAAAAATGAAACTACATCTCTTATCCTATAAAATGGACTTTGAAATGCTATGGAAATCACCCATTTGGGACATAAATAAATGTCAATAAAAATCACAGAACCTAAAATAAATAAAAGTAA
Source organism: Ctenomys sociabilis (assembly GCA_004027165.1). NCBI lineage: Eukaryota > Metazoa > Chordata > Mammalia > Rodentia > Ctenomyidae > Ctenomys > Ctenomys sociabilis. Next base: position 178,562 of record PVKA01000508.1, on the reverse strand, counting down.
ATTTAAGCAAATAGTCCAAGGAGAAGTGCTTTTACCAGATTTCCTGGAGACAATTGAGTAATATTAGTCATAAGCATATTTTCACACAGTGTGCTGCTTTTTTTTTTTTTTTTTTTCCCTAGGGAAGGATCTACAGAGTGTTCAGGGTCTCACTATAAGATCAGACTTATAATGATCCTCCTGTGTACAGCCTCCTAAGTGCTGGCATTATAGGCCTGTGCCACCACACCCAGTCTCAATTGCCCTCTCAGCATGCCTCGGGTGCAGGGCTCGCACAGCAGGCCCGGGGATCGAACCCCTGGCCCCTGAACCTGCTTGCAGGAGCTTTAATCCACTGAGCTATTTGGCTGGCCCACTTTGTATTACACCATTGTAATACGGATCTAAATTATACCAAAGACACCAAAAGGTATACATCCAAATAAATGCTGAAGATAATGTTTTCTGTTATGTTTTTATGGAAGTCATGAAAAGGCTAGTTTTGTACAAAATATAAGCAGAAACAAAATATTGTGTATCCATAATAATTATTTGTTTTGACAATTCTAGAAGATAAATAATATAATCAAGGCCAGAGTTCAGTTTGGTACATATATACAGTAAGAGACTCCCCCTACACACACAGTGTTCTCTCTCTGTTTAATGTTCATACCACTCTGAATTTATTCCACTTGAATGTGTGCTGAGTAGATTGACTCATTTCTATGAGACAGCAGAGAGAAAAAGAAGTAAACCTTTACCCACAAGATCTAGATCCAAGAATACTAAGGATTTTTCTGGTCTGTTTTCTCACTTGGTCTCATTTATTTATATTTCTCATAGAGGAAGTCATCTATCTAGATCTGATGTAGCCTCCTAGAGAGGCTGACCATGTGAGAGATCAGGATTGTCAACATTTCACTTGAGTGACCTTAGAAATGAATCCGCACTCGACCCCAGCACATGCCAAGCCTTCTGATAAAGTAATTTGAGTGAAGTCTTGGGCGACCTTGAATCAGAAAAATGTAGTCAAGCTGTTTCAGAGTTCCTAGATTGGGGAGATAAATTATTGTTTTAAGCTTCAGCTGGGATTGATACTTAGCAACAGTGGGGATTGTAAGTGGAAATACACTAGGTAGGAGTGTAGAACGAGACTCAATCCCATCATTTGTTCAAACAAAAGAATTTAATGGCTCTTGTTACCAGTAATATAAATCACTCCTCTATTTTCCTCTAAGAAATTGGATCATTCCCTAGTTATCTTTCAAGTCTCATTGCTCCATTACCTTTCCATATCTTCTAATTACAGATCAATCCAGATCAATTTAAAATACTTACACATGGTCTCATTTTTCTCTTTTTTGTTTTCAGAACCAGGGATTGAACTTAGGCCTTAGTGCCAGGCAAACAGTTATTCTACTGAACTATCTCCCCGGCCCTTTCATATTTTTTATGTATTCCCCTTTATCTTTCCAGAAATTTAAAATCTCTAATACCTGAATTCACAGAATGATATATAGGTATTGTTCTAATGGATTAGTTAGTTTCAGTATCTTCACCTATAAAACTGGGACATTAATGACCTTAAATTTCTCTATAGATTAAAAATATGATAACTAGTTTTTATGAATAGCAGTTTGTCTTTTGTTCTCTATCAGTCATCTTTCCCAGCACTGGTTTTACTTCATATTACTATTGCATCTATGTTTACATAGAAAATTGTGCTTACTGTCATAATTGTCATATATGAATTTCACATAATTTTAATGTATCCATATTGCACTGTATACAACAGATACCTATAGATATAACATAACTTGTTTTATTCCTACTATTCCAAACATTTTCCCCTTTGTGCAGTGGTAACAAAATAGTTGGTATGGCATTTTTAATCAAATTAAATGGTAGAAAATACTAATTAGATAACATGAGTAGATTTTGGAGGGATTTGAATTATAAGATAAATGACTTATATTTAAGACAATAGATAATAGGGACTCATTTAGAATCTTACAGAGCAGAGTGGCTTGGAGAAAGTTTTACAGAGATTAACGTGGAATTCTAGATGATAACTAGAGCAAACAATGTCAGTAAGCTGAAATAGAGAACACCCTGGCAGGAATGGCAACAAAACAATGATGCATTTGTCTTAGTTACTTTCTTTTTCCCCCGGGAGGAAATGCTTAACATCCACAATTTGCAGGACGGAAGACTTTTATTACTTAGGTCTCAGTTCTTAAAGGATTCAGTATATACTCAAGGCAAGGTGGCATGGCTGAGTGGCACAGCAGAGAAAAAACAGCCATAGCAAAGTAGGCAGAAGGCAGCAGGTATTTTTCTTTTATCTCACCCAGGCTACAAGCCTGGTGGCTGGTGCTACCCCCACCCAAGGGTTGCCTTTCTAGGATCCATTCCCAGAACTATGCTTACACAATGAATGAGTAAATTTAGAGGTCATAACCTGATTCGCACTCCCTAGACCCAACCACCTCGGACAAGGTCCACTTATAAGCCAGAGGCTTTGAGGGTTGCTTAGACACAAGCTGTGATGATCCTCAGATCAAAACGAAAATGACTTACACTGAGAAATAAACTTCATATAAAGTGTGAGGTCTTCTATTTCAGACAAGATTGGCCACATTTAATCTTGGACAGAACTAATATTTCTGGAGCCATCTTATTTTTGGCTTGATTTTTGTTGTTTGTTTTTGCTTTGCTTGTTTGTGTGTTTAAGGCCAAGTTATTTCACATACATCATGCAGAGATTTATTATGCTAGCAAAGAAATTCAAAACTTCCAGCCTGCATTTGTAAATGGAAATGATTTTACTTTATATGTTTTTGTACTTTTGCTGGAAAAGGCTATGACATCACATCTAGAATTGCCTGTTTAATATTGATAACTAATGGTCTATATATAAATATGGACAGATGCACTTTAGTTAGAAACTCAGCTAATAATTTGAGAACCAAAGCATGTTATTCACTATCAGCACAAAATATTATTACTGAAGATCAGAAGAGTGTTTTTCTTACAGAAAGAAAACTTTATTTCTCAATGACAATGTTAATTTATTCCACTTTGCCTTTGGTGAGTCAGAAGGACTCTCAAATTTGAGTTATGATCAACATTTTCCCTGAAGACTCTCGGGAGAATCAAACAAAGCTGCTACTTCAGAGTCTGACTCTTGAGAATCAATACTCAGTGATCCCAGACCGAAGCACCACATCACTTCTCTCAGGCAGGGCCCATTCTGCGGTAGGTAGAATTGATTTTTCAACCTGGGTCTTTTTTAGCTTAACCAACAGGGACTAACTGCTTTCAGAACTTTGTCAAAAGAAAGGCCTCATGATTTAATTTGATTGTTGCAAATTGTTTTGTGATTACAGAAATTAATTTTGTTGACTGCATTTCCCATCACGTTAGCTTCAAAGTAAAGAAATATTGTATGTGGCTATCATAAATTCTAAATGTTTTATTACACTTGGCATGAGAAATTATATTAAATAATCAAGATATTTTGATATTTTTCTAACAAGAGCATATTTTTAACAGAAAGGAAAGAAACGATTGAATAGAAAGTTTAACTTCGTAATTCTTAGGAATCAGCTTATTTACCTGAGTAGATATGGTAGGAAAATGGCTAGCAGGCCTTACTAAAGTGAACCTCAATAGTGACTAGGGCTAGAGCGAGAGGTTGGTGGTCGAAACACCTGTGTGGCAAGCACAGTGACCTCGGTTTGACACCAGCACTGCCTCATGTGCTGGCCCAGAACCCTAGGTGCCCTGTGCCAGTCCCACCAGGCCCAAACCCGGGTGTGGTAGCACAAGCCTGGAATTCCACACTGGGGAGGCTGAGACAAGAGAATCACTATGAGTCTGACCTACACAATGAGACCCCATACCAAATAAATAAATAAACACTGAAAAAAAAAAGTTAACAAATATTTCTAAACATAACACCCTGCAAGCTGGAGACTCACATACTATAGCTGGTAAGGCTACACTGAGAGCAGCCTAGACATCAGGAAAGGAGAAAAAGAGACTATGCTTCTCATTCACCTAATGAACTGTGAAAGCACACAGGAGTTGCTCACATAGCTGAAACCATCTCGTACTGCTGGTTTTCAACTATTTTGATCAATAAATAAACAGTATTAGGTGTGATACATACCACTGATCGACACATATTATTTACTCCATAGCTTGCTTTCAGGTTCTCTTACCTGTGTATCAATTACTTTAGTAGCCCAGAATCTAAAAAAAATATGGGTTACAATTATAATTTACATTTTAAGAGATTCTCTGAGAAAAACCTTTGAAGTTATTTGCCATTTGCCTCATATTTTCTTTATTCAAATGTCTTTTCATTATAATTTTTTTTCAAGTAGCTATTATGTGGTAGGCAGTATGGGGCATTTAATATACTGAAAACAAAAAGCACAGAGCTTTCTCTTATGCATTAGAGGTCCTACTATTGGGATACATGCACCCCTTGTTTCATCCAAGTGCTTAGCTATTATCCAAAGACATCCAGTCCTTTCCTTACACTTAATGTTATTCTCACCTCTTTTGCACCTACATAAATACCATCCAGTTTTATTGGACAAAAAACAAATGCTGTACTTTCAGTGGACCATTCTTTGATCTCTAGTCTGAGATCATTTTAATCATTTGTGTAGAGAAAGGAAAGGGAGAAAGGAGCATATTTAATGTCAGGTATGTGCCAGGAACTATCCTAGATGCATTACTTATAAAATGTAAATTAATTTCCATTCATCCTTATCCCTGTTTTGATGATTGGATGTACTCTTACTCTGGTAAGAGTAGAAAGCTGGGACTGAGGCTGAGATTCAGATGCAGATACGCTTCATTTCACTTCAAATGCCCAACATTCAAGCCATGTATATGGACTACTACAGCCTCCAGGTAGGTATGATGCATTTCTCATATTACAAAGAATTGCATTAAATTATATGTTTTGTTCTTTAAATTGTTTGTGATATGTGATAAAAATAATTTTCAATAAACAAAAGAATGCATGGTGCACTGTGGTTGAAACTCCCATTTATTAATGGTGCAGGTATTTTGCAAGGAATTTAAGAAAATTAATCCATCTCTCCCTTCCACTAAGCATTGTTTATTTTACAATATTTTAGAGTATGATTTTAGTCAAAACTCTCCTGTGGAGTAGTTACTCAGAATTATGGTTTATAGAATAGCTGTTTTCAGGCAAGGTAGCTCCCATGACTCAGTTGTAAAAACAAGAGCACATGAGGCTTCGTTCCCTGTTGTGTTATTAGGGAAGAAGGACAGGTCATGTGGACAGGTGGACAAACCCAGCCTCGTGTCACTGAGTTTTAAATCTATGATACAATGAGGTGGCCACATCCAACAGAAAATGGGTTTCAGCTTATGGAATTCAACATCTAGAGCCTCAGGCTGGTGAAAGAAAATTTGAATTTCTTAGCCACTGAAGTTCTCTTCTCCCTCTAACGTTAATATAGTATTGTAATTGATCTGTACAGTCATCTTCATGTGCATGCAGTTAGAAATGAACTTCATCTCCCCCAAATTAAGGAGCTATCCCAATTATTTTGAGTAACTCTTTTCTCCATTTATTTAAAATACAATATTAACATTCAATAAATTTCAAAGTTTGTAATTACATCATCTTTAAGATGAGTATGCTTTTACTACTTCTTGATAAGATATAATTTTCAAACAGTAAGTAGTGAACCTAACTAAATTGTTAGAAATCCCTTTGGGTAACACTCCACATAAACCTTAGTAGATTTTCAGTTAGCTAAACTTTCACATACTGTACTATCATTCTGCACACATTTCTATGTGTTGTCCACAAAGGTCTAATAACAGATACTGAAATAATTCGGTTCAGTTAGGATGTGGTCTTATATCGTTGTAGAATTATCAAGAACGCTACAAAATATTGCCTTAAGTTTTGCATATTTACATTGTTACACATGTAAATATTGAGGATTTTCAGGAGAAGAAACTAAAAGTTGCGGCGGTTTATAGCACATTTCCCCCTGCAACATAGATTCCAGTTTAACTCCTCTCAGTGTTTTCTCTGCTTCCCAGTCTCTTTCAAACTAGAAAAGAAGTAAAATATAAGTTGAGAAGTGATGTTCTCACTCTCACCTGAAGTAGTAAACCTACATTTGCTTTTCTAAAACAAGTGCAATATAAATCACTTCTATTTTGCCCAGTATTTTTCACATACTTCTCTTTCCATGTTTTAAAGTTTTTCTGAGTTTTTTTTTTTACAATTTGTTGGTTTTTTTTTTTTTTTTTTTTTTTTTTTTTTTTTGTGCTTTCTCACCATTTTTATATGCTATAAAAACTAAGGCCTACAAAACACTTCAGTCTGTAGACTTTGTTAGTTTATTAGTTTCTGCCCACTCTTTTCCTCTTCAGTAGGTCCTTAAAGAAAGATGTGCATAAACTTCATTTTCAACACCCTCTGCACTTGAGGCCACTCTCTTGCTCATGAACTGTCTTTGCTCAGAGGCTTTTCTTGAATTCTAGCAGGGATAGTAAGCTGCAGGAAGCATTTATTTCCTTGGCTCAATGTTAGGTAAGATGACATGAACATCTTCTGAGATTCAAATCTTTTCCACTTTATAAATTGATGTCTACTTGATAAAGTAAGATTCATAGGATCAGCCTTATTAGAGCCTTCTGAAAAATCAAGAAAGCTCTCAGTGAGCCAGAAATGACCCAATGTTCTGGTTTTTCTGAATGAGCTTTCAGATAGATACTCAGATAACAGTGCTCAGTTTCATCTGGCTTGTTCTTTGCAAATTTAGATTTGCTTTATCTATTATTACTGAAATTAGAAAGTATCTTAGACTTTTTCATTCAATTTATCCAGCTTAATTATTAATCAGTGCTTAAGAATTATCCTTTATAGTTTCATTCAACCTTTGACAATTTATGATCAAACCCAGGTAACATAGATTCAGATAAAATTTTTGGACATAAGAATGCAAAGCCTTGCTTGTTAAAGTATAAATTTAAAAAATGCATTGTAGAATTATGAACTTATTAATATCAAGAGTTAATATTTATATATTATTACTTAAATTATTTTAAGCATGTTATCAGTATTTTTTGCAACATTTCTGATTTCAGTGTGATTATCATTTTACAAATAATGACATCGAGCACTGCAAAGTTCAGTACATGTTCAAGGCTGTTACTGATGATCAAGGTAGCTCCCATATGTGTACCACAGCACACAGCTATCACCAGAACTGCGTGTGTGCAAACACGGCACAACTATGATATCATTACACATGGGAATACGAGTCCATCTTAGTCCAACATACTCTTACCACAGATACAGCATTTTGCAATTTATTTTAAACTGTGTGAAGAATGAAGTGTATATTTTGAACATTAATTTGTCCATATTCTGATGCTTGTAGCCCTTCAAAAAATGGCTGAAAGAACTAGGCAATATTAGAGCATTTAACTGATACGCTTTGTACACTTTAAAAGGTTTTCATTGTGTGAGTGAAATAGAGTCAGTTTAGTTTTAAAGTATAAATTTATCTAATTGACAATAGGAATAAAAGAGTTTGTGTGGATAGTCAATGCAGAGAGTAAATCATCTTGAATATTTATCATTACCAGATTAACAGCTATTGTAGTGTGTTCACTTAACAGTGTTTACATGAGGAGTAATATCTACCCTGATTTTAAAGTCAGTGCCAGGAGGAGACAGTGAATTTTAAGGAACTGCATTTAATCCAACGAGCTCTCTGTAGACAGTGTTGGCTCATCTCCCGTGTTTCCTACTTTAACAGCACGATGGCAAGTGGCTACATCCTGACCACTCTTCATTATGTGAACCATTTTATTATAATAGACAGTAATTCTACAAGGAACAGCAATTCCAAAAGGCTAATGTTTGCTTTTAAAATACAAAAGGAGCTATGACAGCCGCAAAGCACAAATTGATTGGACATTAAAGACAGGAAGGGTGATTTTAAGTTTCTTGAAAGGAGGCACATTTCTGTCATGTTTCTGAGCTACAAAGGCAAGATGTTTAAGTGAATGGTTCAAAGAAAACCCCTCTTATGGGTTTATGCTCTTCATTATTTGTGTTCAAATGCTGATACACGCAAGAACAACATTATCAAATAGCTTGAAAAATGCCCAAACTTTAGTTGCTCAGCACAAACATTTCAAAATATGGCCTGTGCAAGCTAAGCCAAATGGCTTATTAAAATCTTAAATAAAGCCACTTCAAATCAGCATTATGTTAATATAAAATTTTAAATTCTTATTTAATCAATACTCATATATTAATCTCATTGAAAAAAGCTTATGCTCTGAAAATAATTACTTTTGTGTGTCTAGACTTTTACAAACTGAACAGTATTTTAGCATTAGCGATAAAATCTTGCCCATTGTCTTGAATTATGAGCCTGCTTACAAATATATTTGGAGTTAACTACAAATTATATTTATAGATAGATGATAGATAGATAGATAGTAATAGAAAGGAAGTGTGGTGGACAGAGTGTTGATATTACTGAAAACAAATTGTGTTTTTAGTGGGGCTATAAAATATCTTTATTATTTAATCACCATTGTTTACAGCCATTTTAATAACTAACAAGAACACTATACTTTGAAAATATTGTGCTAAGTTTTATATTCTTTTCTATGTTGTGTTTTAATGATTGCAAATATTTCTCTAAGGACTCAGAGCCATCAGCTGTACTTTCCTATCACACAATGAGAGAGGGTACTGTATTGAGGGTCCAGTCACCCTGCCTTTTGCTTTTGAAGCTGCCAGACCACATGATCAACAAGATGCTGTCAAAGGAACCACTGAGCTAAAGCCAGTCCCTCCTTTTGCTTTTGAGCCAAAAATTCTAGTCCTCTGATCCTGGCTACATCCAAATCCAATGAATTATTGCTCCAAATTGATAGTCACCCAGCACCATGTAAAGGAGTGGTTCCTAGACCACCACCTTTATTATGTGCATATTATAATCCTCATGTGTAAAGTGGAGTTTTCTTCATACTTTAACTGAGTTTAGTGAAACAGGCCCCATTTCTTTTCTTCCTTGTCAAATATGGCTCATCAGTAACTTCCAGAACACAGTCCCGTACCTTATGGCTAAATGTTCAGTTGGACTCAGGATCACCAATGCTCCACTTTACCCTTGCCCTTCTTCTAAGGAGGAAGCAGGCACTTTATATATATTCTTGGCTCCACAGGAAACAATTCAACTGTTAATGGGCTCTGCCTAGGAGACTGAAGATTGCTCTGCGGCCTCTCCACCTGCGAAGTCATCTGAAGCATCTGCACACGCTGGGTGAAAGCATTCACAGGTTTCCTCACATCTCCAGAGATGCCTTCTTTATGGGCAGTTCTGGCTGCTTATCTCAGAGCACCATTGTGCTGGCTGCCTGGCAAGAGGGCAGCACACAGAACATCTGATCTAATAGGAATCTCCTGCTTAGGAACATCCTGTCTGAGGAGCATTTCCAGGAACTTCCCTCCCTCCCTCCCTTTCTCCCTCCCTCCCTCCTTCCCTTCCTTTCTCTCTCTCGCTCTCTTTCTTTCTCTTTCTTTCTTTCTTTCTTTCTTTCTTTCTTTCTTTCTTTCTTTCTTTCCTTCTTTCTTTCCTTCTTTCCTTCCTTCCTTCCTTCCTTCCTTCCTTCCTTCCTTCCTTCCTTCCTTCCTTCCTTCCTTCCTTCCTTTCTTCCTTCTTCTTTCTGTGTCTGACATAGAACCACGGTTTCTGGGCTTTCCTAAGCTTGCCTAAGCATGTGCTTTAGTCTGCTGGGCTATCTTGATGCTCCACCATGAATCTTTCAAGTGATGATGCTATACCTTTCACTCTGGTAATCCTGCAACATATCCTTAGGGATATGTTGCAAGACTTGTAGATCTTGCAAGTAGAAGAGTTGCAAAGATTCAGTTGAGCTCAGCTGTCTTGGTGATATTATAGTCTTATTTTCTTTTATGATGGAAGATGACCCATGGCATTAAAGATTTCCACAATATGTGCTTGAACATCAATATGATTCACTCAGTTCTCCTGGTTTTGCCAGTATTGGCAAGAAGAACCCAGGGATGAACCCAGAGATGCTCTAACACTTTGGTACATCGCCAGCCATTGCTAATTGTATTTTGAGACATTATCTTACTAGTTTCCCAGACAATTCTGAAACTTTTTATCCTGCTGCCTCAGTGTCCCAAGCAGTGACCATTACAGGCACTGTCACTACACACTGCAGTTGAAAAGTAAACCTATTAATTTACTGTAACACTTACATTTTTGTATCTTAAAAAGCACTTCATGGTAGAAATAATAAAATAGTATTCTCCTATAAAATAGTATTCTCCTATAGGATGAAAAAAGTGTTGGAGCTGTTACTATTGTCCTTGTACTTAAAACACTCCTAGAGGAAATTCTGCTATATCAAGAATGTGTTACTTCCTCCTCACAAAGCAGAGTACTAGTTGCTCATTTCCCAATCAAAAGACCTCAAACTTATGTTTTGGAAACTTCTCTTCTCAAGTAAGTATTTGTCCAATTTTACTTTACTGTCTTGCTTCCTGTTTTTTATTCTGTATGTTTCCTCGCTTTTATCACTAAATGTCCTTTTTTTTCACTGCATCGTAGGATTCATTTCATTCCTCTGCATTATATGTAAATTCATATATATAACAATATTTGTCTTTCTATTAGAAGTGTCCATCAACTTTAACTTTTGCAACTTTCAGATAGCCACAAATCAAATTTATTTTTAATACTTTCATTTAACATGGTATGCTTTCAAAAGATAAAAATAAGCTATCAGTCATTGAACTAACTTTTTCATATATTTAGTACAGGGTCTACAGTGTCTCACTATTCAGATTGGACTCATAGTTATTCACCTGTTTTCAGCCTCCCAAGTATTGGGATTATGGGCACACACCACCATGCCCGGTTTCAATCACCATCTCGGAGTGCCTGGTGGGGGAGCACAGCAGGCCAGGCATCAAACCCCCGGCTCCTGCATCTGCCTAAGCGGGCGTTTTAATCTGCTGAGCTATCTAGCCAGCCCAATACTATTGCAGATATTTTGAGAAATCTTTGTTCAAGTGACATTTACAGATAAATAGACATAGTCACTTTTATGAACTTGCGATTTCACTATTAGTTAAAAGTCTAACTTAAGAAGTCTTGTGAAGAATCTCATATACTTCTTTTTTCCTTATATATAACGGAATAAAGAGTCACAAAATTTTCCTTAGTGAAGAAGAGTAGAAAGACGTATTGCTTAGGGCCAGTGGTAGAGTTCTTTCTTGGCATTTTAAAAGGTTCTGAGTTTGATAATCACCATAAAAAGCTGAATCTTGGTAACAACTCAAATGCACATCAACCAAAAATGGATAAACAGATGGGTTCTTTTATACTATGGATTCCTACTCAGTCATAAAGAAGGATAAACTCAAGGCTTTTATAGGTAAATAGATGCAACTTGAGACCATACTCATCAATGAAATAAATCAAACTCACATATGTATACATCACGCTATCTCCCTGGTATGAGAAAAATTAAAGAATAAAAAGGTCTAAAATGCACAATAGATATTGAGTAATAGGAAGAAATTGTTCTGAAGAAGAAAAGTACTAGGATGAAGGAAAGGAGAGAGGACAGTTGGGGAAAGAAAAACAAAGAATGTCAGCCATACTCTTAATGTCCATTAGAGGAATTTTTGTGCTGATATTAATTGGAGAAGATTTTATGGCATATCTTATATTCTGAGCAGCTACTTTAAAGATAATTACATGTAATATGCTATTATAAATCTATTAGTTTGTTACGAAATTTTGTTTCATCTGTTTTTCCCTAAGAAAGGCCATTTTCCATGTTTCTTCTTTAAGAATGTCTATAAATATATCATAAAGTAATAATAAAGAAGACAAAGGCTTTTCAGTTATTTTAATGTTTATTTTTTGTTCTCCTACTCTATCCCTTAGAAATATTTTGAAAACTTATTTTCTTTAGTTTTTTTTGTTTGTTTATTTATTTAATACAAGGTCTTACTGTGTAGCTGGGACTTACAGAAAAAGCAGCTTCCTTTATTCTCAAAATCAGTCTTACAGCGCTTCATGCAAACATGTTTGCATTCTATATTATCAAAATTTCTAACATTTTTTGGCATTTAAATTATTTTTGAAAATTTTCAAGATTGTTTCTAATTGTTACTGTAAAGCTGTCCTTATCAATCTATTTTTATTATTTTAAAAATATTTCCATATGAAACATTTTCCAAGTTTTCATCACTAAATCATGGACATACCTTAAGATAGATTAAATACATTTTTGAGGATGTTTAATGGGTGAAAGCATAATAATGTAAAAAGTTAGTGAACTAACTGTTCTAGAAAAGGAAAAATACAAATAAGTATATAATTTCAGTAAATCTTTTACTGATTTGCGGGGAAAATGGAATCTCACTTCTTGCAATTTCTCCATGCTAAAACAACCACTGAATGGATCTCGTGTGCTCTAACCTATGCCATATGTCGCAGTTACCTGGAGATCCCTAGCTGCCTGGATAGCGAGTGCAGCGCAGCACTGGGCCACAGAGGTAGCTTCTCAGACAACCTGTCCTGTCTCCTCCCTCCTCGTCTGCACTCTCTGTGCTCTGAGCAAGTGCTCCTTAAGCGCTCACTGCTTTCCAGACATTGTTCCAGGTAACCATGACACAGTTGCTTCATTCCTAGCAACAACGAAATTTCTGGAGAAGTTTTGAACTGCACACTTGAATTGTGATTCTGTCCCAAAAGAATATAGAAAGTAGGATACTTTCTCCACCTCTTTACTTTCCTCTTGTTGTACACATGTATACATAACAATGCTAATGCTGTAATAGAAAGATATAATTGAGAACAATGACATGCAAGACTCTCAGCTTTCTGTATGAAAAATACACAGAACTAACTGATTTCTTATGGAAGTAAATAAATCTGAGCAGCACAAATTGTTTTCTCAAAAGGAATTATGGTAAATGGACCCTCTGTGTGGACCTCATGTGTACCCCAGAGAGCGTGTTCTATGCTACTCTGCACTGTCAAATAAAACAAAGGTCCAGATACTGAAAGAAACTATTGGTAAAATAGCAAGACAACCACATAAAGTTTCACTTAAAATAGATTGTGGAAGCCAGGCATGGTGGTGCAGGCCTGTAAACCCAGCACTAGGGAGGTTAAGGCAGGAGGATTGTTGTGAGTTCGAGACCAGCCTGAGCTACAAAGTGAGCTTAAGGCCAGCCTGAACTGCATAGTGAGACCCTGTCTGAAAAAGACAAAAAAAAAAAAAAAAAAAAAAAAAAAGATTGTGGAGATAAATGGCAATGAAAAGGATCATGCATTAATGAATAATGAGAGCGTGGGCAAGGAAGGGTCTTATACCATCAAAGCATTCAGTCTGCCTCTACAATGTGCAATTCAAATTCACAATTCCATGCTTATTTCACAATTTCAGCATACCAGAGCCTGTAAGAGTCAAGGCAAGTGGCCACTCTCAGGGCAGGCAGTTTGCATTAATACGCAGTGCTTCTGCTAATAATATCACAGGCTCCTTACAGCCCAAAACACCCCCTGTCTTGTTCTTCTGAGTAAGGCTGAGTAAGGAAATTGGCTAAAAGAATAGGAGTCTTTGTAGAAAGTCAAAGGGCAAGGGAGAAGAAAGTAATTGAGGGATCTAATTTTCATGAAACAATCTTAAAAACCATTATTGGACTTGTGACTAGTGAAAGAAAATGTCTTGCATTCATTTAGTGAATTCTAATGTGAAACAACCTTTTAATGTGAAAATACAGACTTACGACCTACTCACCCATGCTAATGACTGTGTCATTTACATGTTTGCCACTTTAATAGGGAATAAATGGTTGAAAATTTTATTAAGGATTCATTTCATTCTGGTAAGATTCTAACGACAAAAACCATCTCAAGTAGAAAACCATTAAAAATTTTTCATTTTGCACCAGTCTTCTCATAAATTTCTTTCTTTCTCATATGTAATACATAGATTAACACAAGCTGTGAAAAGTCAACTGTTTTATTATAGTGAAAAATTCAATTTATTGGAGTCTTAGTAAGTTATAAGATGTAATTTCTAGTAAATTATCTCAAAGTAAATTTTTTTGGGCATCTAACCACCATATGTATGTGTATATCTGAAGGTTTAAGTATCTATGGTAACAGATAAACATAACACACACATATATATATCTATATATAGACATATATAGATATATATAGATATAAACATAACACACACACACACACACACACACATATATATATATATATATATATATATAAAGTTCTAGTTATTTTTCCATGATACACACAAATATATATGCATGTGAAATTTCCCCATAGATTTGTTTGAAAACACACACATAGCAACCTATACATATGCGCACATGTATACATGAATATACACATACGTATGCTTAAAAATAAGTAAATTTTTGCTCATAATTATTTGTAGTTACAACTGCTTGAATTGAGTTTTGATGATTATATAAATATAGGCAACTGTTTCATTATTTGTGTTTATGAGTAACAAAAGACTACAGCTTTCTGTCTTTTTTTTTTTTTTTCAGCGTATTTGGTACAGGGTCTCACTATGCAGCTTGGACTTGTAGTGATCCTCCTGTTTTCAGCCTTCCCAGTGCTGGGATTACAAATATGTGCCACCACATCTGGACTCAGTGGCCGGCTCAGCATGCCCATGGGCCAGGCCAGCGTGGCATGTGAACCCCAGTCCCTGCACATATGAACCCCAGTCCCTGCACTTGCTTACACAGGAGCTTACGCTGGCCCAACAGTATTCTTTTAAACTAGGATGTTTTATGTCTGGATATTTTATGTCTCTTTCTGCTATTTTATATATTAACAGTTTTTTTTTAAATGTTACAGAAAACATAACAAATTTGTCAGAAAATCTAAGTCAAAGACAAACAAATCCAGTGTGTCATCAAGATTTAACTCTGTGTTTGAATTTTCACGGCATCTATATACCCCTGCCTTTTTTCTTTTTGTACCAGGGATTGAACTCAGGACCTTTCACTTGCCAGGCAGGTGGTTAAGCTGCTGAGCTATCTCCCAGACCCTGTCCTATATCCCTGATGATTACCATATATGTTAAATGTTCAATATTTAAATTATATTTTAGTATTCAAATATTATCATACATGTAATTCATATGAAGCTAAATATATAAATATAATAGAAAATTACATTCTATTCTTGCATAAAATGATCAACTTTATTTTTTATTATATTTGATATTTTATTTAACATAAATAAAATAAAAATAATATAAGCTGTGGCAATACTGTTATTGTGTACTTTTAAATTTTTTTGCAAGCTAATGATACTCTTCTTCCTATTATAGACATAAATTTCAATATTTAATATTCTATAAACTTCCAAGAAAGGAAAAATCTAGATTTGGCTGTAACCACAACAGCATAACTTCATATGTAAAGAAAAAATATTTAAATGAAAGGTTTAGCAGCATCAGCTGGTAAAATTGCTAATGTGTTATAAAAACAATTTTTAGAAACAATAATTCAATTAGAGCATCCCAGGTTCATAGTCTATTTGAAAGTTTAAACTATGTTTTTATTTGGTTTATTAAGTGATATATAATTTCAATAATATTTAAAAATATTCATAATATAGAATATAGCTAATTAAATAATGTCAAAGTTGAAGGTAAAAATGATTAGTTACAAATGCAAGATGTGTACACCAATTAGTCACAAACACAACAAATGTAATTTCTATCATATTTGATAGATGGATATTTCTTTATAATTATAAGCCTTTTATCTAGGAAACACTGTTCTCTTTATAAGCTTTATAACTTGATCTTTCATGTGGATGCAATTAATAGTGGGTGGTGAATTCTCACATGACTCATAAGCACTCCCTCCTGTAAGCACAGCATTCCGTCCTCCAAAAGAGCTCACACAAATGATCAGGATTGCTGATCAGTTGTACATAACACAAGGAGTTCTCTAGAAAGACTTGACCAAATGAACCCTCTAACACCGGAGGTTTTCTCTGTGTGACAGCACAGTTCCCGCCTTTGAAATACAAGCAAGCATTGCTCCATCACTGAGCCAGTCTCCTGCCGCAAGGCCTCCAGTCTGCATAATGACTGGCCAGAGCCACGAAACTGCGGCCTCTGAATCCACTTTCACAAAGAAATGCATTCTGCCAAGATCGTACCAGGGCATGAAAGTAGCTGTTTACTTAGCCAAGCACCTAGATTACAATGGAGCAAGATGCCGCCTCGATGTTAGTCTTCAGAAACTTTGCAGAGGACTTAGTTAAAACATACAAGAATAACTTGGTAGGTCCGCTGAGGTGACTGACTTTGGCAAAGCAATAAGGAGTAAAATGTACTTATCTTGCCCCTGCAGGGCTCAAGTACTTAATATATTTAAAATTTTAAAATTATGGAATTTTTTACCTATGTAATCACTTCTCAATAGGATTTTATTTAGGAATGGCACAAAGTATAACAATAATATTGAATCAGAAGTAATCTGAAAAATTTATCTGTGAGATTGTCACTGAATAATATTTTGATTTTCACATTTCCACAGATACTTAAAATTTATAGACATGTTATAAAGCCAACATAAATAATAATCCAACAATACTAAATCTGCATTAGTAACACTTTGAGAAATGAAAATTTCAAGTCACAGAATCATAATGCTAGTATTTTTCATCTTAGTTACCCAAATGCAACTAATTCATTTGTTCAGGAATAAGAACAGACTTCACATTATATCCCTAACAATATTAGTTATTCACAGCCCATATGGTTTCTTTGAACTCAGGTTAACACTGCAGTGTAAACCCAGGAAGGAGTTTTCGGTCTCTGACACTAAGAAAAGCAACAGCGAGGAGTCCATAGAGAAGATAAAGCCTGGACAGCATCAGACTAGAACATGGACCTTTCTTTGGTGGGAAAGCCCAGCAATAGAGAAGCCTAGAATGTTCATGTCCGGCCAGCAGTGGCACGCACAGGAGCTGAACAAGATTCTGAGACATGAATATGCTCTGTTGTTTGCTTTTAATTGACAAGGCCAGAGAAAAATCATAGGACGTCTTCAGGAAGTGCGTCATATTATGCCGCAAGAAGTCTGAAATGAATTGTCATACTCTGGTTATTAGTGAAGCACCGAGCAGATATAATTAATCAAAAGGGAAGCCAAGTCTTTAATCCTCTCATCAATCTAAAAACTGCTCATTCAGTACTTAATATATTCTAAGAACTACCTTAGCAATCACAGATAAAGTAATAAAAGACATTTAGAGTTTTTGGCATCATCTGGTGTGTACTAAAACAGAGGAAAAATCTTACAAACTAAGAAACACTTAGCAATGATTAGTGTGATGTTAGTACACATGACAGGTACAAGATAAATTTTAGTAAAAATGATGCTGCCAATTATTTCATTGTCTTGTCTTTGCTGTTGTCTTTTTCTTTCTGAATCCAGAAACTTACAACTTAGCTGTTTTCTTAGCCTTCATTTGGCTGCTTTTTCGTCTGAGTTTTATTTTGTGCGAGTCTATGCTAAGCTCTGCAGCCAGTACTCACACTCACCTTATCCCCACCTCAACTTCCCAGAGCATTGATTCTAGGCCTATTGCATAAAGCCTGGCTTGCTGTCCATTTTAAACTAATTATAAACGAAGTAATATAAAATGTATGACATCAAAAATATAAAAATCTAGATGTAATTTAACACAGAATTAAATTACTCTCAAACGATTTAGAATCTAATTTGTATTTTCCAGTACTGCAATTAGGAGTAAACAGCCTGTGATGCATACTAAAATTTCTATCTAAATATTATTCTGAGGAAATCCTAAATTCTGCTTGTGTATGTGAGAGTTGGCATTAAGCACCCCAAGAGGGTTAGATCTGCGGTCTCACGCCAACCCTGACTCTTCTCACAGACGAACATATTTGACCATTGACAAATGCTCATGCCCACATATGTTCATACCGATGGGGTTGTGTATTTACCATAAATCTTAACATAATTTCCATTTTAATCAGTTATTCTTATTAAAGACATTCTTTTCTTTATGTAAGAAAAGAATCCTAATAACGTAAGGAAGAAATAATATTATTTTTCATTTTAAGAAGATGTGGAAGATACACATTCCAGGGCTGTGTATGGCCTATGAGAATCCAGGTCCTATGATCTCATTGATTCAACCTCAGTGTAGAATCCAAAGGCACCAGACATCATATGTTCATTCCAACTGCCACAAACAAACCCTGGAGAGGATTCTACAGATGGTGTCTGAAACATGTCCTTTTTAAAAATTATTTTTATTTTTATTTTTGTTTTATTGAAGTATAAATATCAATGAGACAGTTTTAAGATACCTTGACAAGATGGATTTGATAAATTAATACATTGCAAACTGTTTTCACAATGTTTTGGTATCATAGAAGGTGCATACATGATATTATACTTATAGACATTAGTATATTGTATGTCTCTTATCAGTAAATAGAGTGTAGCTCTTTGCGTATCTTATGTTTTATACCTGAATTACATCAAAGATTCAATAATTAATACTTTCTACCTTGTTATTTTCCTAGTGGTTGTCCATTGTACTAGAAGCCGAGATAATATTCTGTCCAACCACCATTAGTGCAAATCTTGCTTCTCATAGAATTACGTAGAAGCACGGTGTTATCTATCCCAACTGTACTGTCCATACACACACATCATGATTCTTCCTTTGTATACCCATTTTTTGTATTTTTTGACCTATCAAATATGGGCACTCCATGGTCATTAAACCAATTTAAGTGTCTGAACTCAGCAATGCAATCCAACATAGTGCTGCATTCCACACTAATAGTGAGTTATCTTAAGTAGTTGTTGACTGTAGCCATTTACAGCTCATCTTATTATTATGGCCCCACATCATATATGTCATTTTTTATACTTTTCAGTTGGATAGTTAAGACTGAGATACAGCAAGACCTATATACCAAAAGATGTAGCTTTTGTGTCTGATGAGGTCAGAGAAGTCCCCTCAGGATTTATCTTGTAATCCTTTACCTTGCTCTGTAGATCCTTTACATGTGTCATTCATGTGGATGGGTCATGGCCAATGCTTGACCAGTTTTCTCTATGTGAGAGCTTGAGAGAAAGCTTTCTCTCCATGTGACTCTCTCCAGGCACACTATAGATCATCAATCTGTTTTCTCTGTGGCTCCATAATCTCCTTGTTCAGAAAATTTGGAGCTCAACTGAGTTTCATGATGTTGCAGTACAGGTTCTCCTATGTCCTGAGTCTGCACTGACTTTGAAAGGCTAGGGCCAAAATGTTGGCTGGCCTTGTGGCTCTTCTATTTCTCCAATTTTGATCTGTGAACTTAGGTTGTTAACCATCCAGAAGAAAAGCTGATTAGTATCCTGCAGCATTTGCCATTCACTTTGCCTTATCTGACTCAATTGTTTTTAGTTGTTGTTGTACATTTCCATTTATATTTCTGCTTTTCGCTTCTTATACTAAGGAGACTGTATGATATTTACACATGTGTGTCTGGTTTATTTCACTTATGAGTAAATGTTCAAGTGGCATCCACTTCAGTATAAATGCTTCAAGCTTATCATTCTTAATAGCTGAGTAATACTCCATTATATAGAAATACCACATCTTTTTCAACCATTCCTCATGTGATGGACATCTTGGTTGTTTCCAAGATTTTGCTATCACACATTGTGCTGCTATAAACATGGGCACACATATATCACTATGATACAATGTTTTCAGTTTCTCTGGGAAAATTCCCAGTAGGGGGATAGCTGGCTTGAATGGAATTTCTAGTCCTACTCTTTTGAGGAGTCTCCACACTGACTTCCACAATGGTTGCACCAGTCTACATTCCCACCAGCAGTGGAGAAGTGTTCTCTTTTCCCCACAACCTCTCCAACATTTGTTGTTGGTTGATTTCCTTATGATAGCCATTCTTTCTGGAGTGAGATGGTATCTCAGTGTTGTTTGTATATGTACTGCCAAAGCTAGCACTGAAACATGTCCTTTTTAAAAACATTGGCCAGGGCCCACCAGAGAGCTCAGCAGACTAAAGTGCCTCCTTAGGTAGAGCGCAGTGGCTCAGTTCAATCCCTGGCATGCCCTGCCAGCCACGTGCCCAGGGTATACTGACATGATGATTGAGGCTGGGTGCGATGACACACGCTGTAATCCCAGCGCTTGGGAGGCCAAAAACAGAAGAATCACTACAAGGCTGATGTACATAGTGAGACTTTATAGACCCTGTCCTAAATACAAAATTAATAAATAATAATGAAATAAGACATTGGCCCAGTGGCCAGTGTCTGTGATCTGAGCACCTTGCGTGGTTGTTGCGAAAAGACTGCAGGTTCAAAAGCCTGGGTAAGGACCAGGGAGATGGGTCAGTGTAACAAGCACTTCCTTGCCAAGCTCAAGGGCCTGAGTTCAATCTCTGCTTCTGCGAAAAAAAAAAAAAAAGCCTGGGTAACTTAGAGGATTAGCAAGACCTTACCTCAACAAATATGTGATACATATCTTATATAATAAGTATATATTATATATAAATAAATATATTATATATAGTATATAATACATGAGGAGCATCAAGCTCAATGAGAACGACCTGCTTCAATTTCCAGTATGGACAGATGGGGAGGGTTATTGTCCAGAACAAAGTTATAAGTCAACAAACTAGCTACATGGAAGATGAGGAAAGAAAGCTTTATACAAGTAGTCAATCGCAAATCAGATAGTCCATCACTGAAAAATTGGAAAACAAGTATTGTAACAATGTCCATCATATTTATGAGCAAAACTCAAAATCAAATTCTACTTCCAATGAGAAAAGAGAGCAACAGAGTAGCTGTTTGTCTTTTACGGCTTCATAACAGCATATGAAGGCTAAGACGTGGAGCCAGTCTCCCAGCTTCAGAGCAGTGCTACAGGACGACATACTCCACAAGCCACTCTTAATCTATATATAAAACATGATGGTGCTATCGGGCATTGTACATAACAACTGAGCATTTGTGCCTTTGTACAAAATAAGCCATAAGATTTTTTAAAAAATCAACAAAGCATTAATCTATAGTAACTGTTTGAGGAGGGAGAAATCAAAAGTTCAGAAGCATTCACTAAGAATACATTTAAGTCTGAAAGTTGACTACGAGGTAGAACTGCTGGATACACTAACTTGTTATCTCCCTTAACAGATTTTAAGTGCACTGTTGAGGAAACACAGGGCTTACATGGGCCCTGTACACCCACACACCACCACATTTTCATGGGCTCCTTTCTTCTGGATTCCATGATCAGTTTGAAAATTCCTGCTTTTCTACTTGTTACAGCCTTTCTGACCCCATCATTTTAAAGGCAACAGCACATTTAATTGCTTCCCCTATTTGTTTTCATGCCCTTCTTTTCCATGAATCACCTTTGATAGTGAAGTCTTTTTTTTAATGTATTTTAGTACAGGGTCTCACTACGTAGGTCGGACTTACAGTGATTCTCCTGTTTTCAGCCTCCCAAGTCCTGGATTACAGCTCGCATCACATGCTCACTCTCAGTTGCTGTCTCTGGCACCCCAGGAATGGGGCCGACACAGCTGGCTAGGAATCGAACTGGGCCACTGTGCTCTGTCTGAGCAGGCATTTCAGTCCACTGTGCAGAAATCACCTTGAAATCCCCATTGCTTTTGTTGTTGTTCCAGTTATGCAGAAGATTGTTTGCTTGGTGATTTCATCACTTGGCTTGAACGCAGTATTTATTTGGGACCGTCAAGTGTTTTCTGTTATCATAAAGTCAACTTCCTTTGAGACAAAAACACCTGAAATAATTTTTTGTTTGTTTGTTTTGTCATTTGTTTGTTTGAAATAGCATTTTGTCTAATGGCATTTTTTAGGACATTATTTAAAAGTTCCACAGTATGAATCCTAGTATAGTTTTCAAACTGCTTTGTACCATGTTCCCTTGCAATTCCTTCTTTCACTCATTTAGAGAACTTTAAATGAATACTTCTCTCTGACATTAACATTGCATTTACATTGTTTTCTCCTTTCTGTTCCTTGCAGTAAAATGTTAATTGTGTAGAGGGGGAGTGATTCCATATTTGTCAATGTCATTGCAGCTTCCAACAAGGTGACTGTAAATGAAGCATTTAACATACCTGATGTTCAATTACTTGAAGACAAAGGGTTGTGTTGACATCAAGATTTATTTGCAAGCCTTCATATCAAAATTTTGCTATTTATTTGTAGGAATGAATTTCCCAGGAGTGTTCTTTGGAATCCATGTAATTCCACCAGATATACCCACTATTTAGACATATTTCAATTAATAATCAGTGAGTTAGACTTTTTATATGCAAATTAATTATTTCAAGTTCTAGAACATATTGATTTTTTTATAAAATATATTTTTACTTTTATTGGAGATGAAATCCACAGACATAAAGCATAGTTGATGGAAACTATAAATCTCTTCTAGGTACAGAAGAATTGAATATAATTTAATATTAAATTGTTATATAATCAGTTGGGTGTTTGTAAGTGTAAATATAGTCATCAGGAAAGAATGAGCTACAGAAAAGAAAAGGATACAGCTCACTGGGATGAAAGCCTGAAGCTATGCCAGGCACATTGCTACTACTAATGCAATTTTGGAAGAAAAAAATAGCTGCTAATAGACTTTGAAATAAAATAGCATACCATTTCTTGTACTTTATTGAAGTGTCATAATTAGGAAAATTCAGCATACATTCAATCCATGCAAAATATATGCTGAATTTACATGTTATATGGAATTAGTGTCTAGGGTCAGAAAATAACAGTTTCTTTTACTACATGGGTAGACAATGAAACATGGTCACACTATCTGGAGGCAAAACAAGTCTTTATGTTGGGTATTTTCTAGAATCTCTCCACTGAGTGAGAGTTTTCATTGTGAGGAACAAAACTCTGCCACAGATTACCAAAATGAGATGGAAGGCAGTATCACACCCATGTACAACTTCTAGAATCAACATATCAATATTAGCACAAACTCAATAGCGTTCAGCATACATGTCACTTATTACAATAGCAAGCACAATGTTAGTCAATATTTAATCACTGTTAATCACTTTTTAATAAAAATTTTAAAATGCAGTTCAATGAATTTTTCTAGTATTATTAAATTTTCAGTACTGCCATTTCTTCAAATATCCCATTATATTCATTTAAATGTGGTAGAAAATACACATCTTGGATTATCACTTATTAACATTTTTATCAAAGGACATGGAGTTTTGACTGATGCTGGAATTTAAGGACTTTGACAGTTTGCTGTTTCTGCACAGTGTTAAGAGGTACCATTTCTCATGGACTTTGATCTTGCGTCCCACACATTCTGAGAATCTACCAACACCTTGCTTGATATTTTTAGAATGGCCCCTTTACGGCAGACTGCAACCCAGCAGGCTGATAAGGTGTCTCGACCATCATACCCCATTTGTCACTAACATTTCTCTCTAATAATGAAAATGCTGGAGTTCAGAGACCTGGTGTCACATTTTGATAGACTTCCTGAGAAGCTAATTGAACTATCTAAATCCAAGGTCCTAGTCATAGAGGTTTTTATTACCTGTACCTTTGCTGGAAAAGTGATGCAGCAGGACAAAGCCCATCCAATAAGAGCCTGTAATAACTCACTGACAACATTCTAACACAGACAACAGAGAAACCATCTTTGAGGAATGTGCTTCCAGACTGCTTCTGCTGGACAAAAATGAGCTGATCAAAAATCTAACCGCTGAAGGCAGTTGCGAGAAACAGCCATCATGAAAAAAAAGGGTAATTAAGTTTCCACCTCAGAAAGCAGAGGGGAGACTAGGACAATAAACATGGTATTGACCTTTCCTAGTCCATTCTGATTTTACTGTATTTTTAATGTTGAATTGAACAAAATCAGTATATATTGGGATGTGGAGGCTGAGAAGAGGAACCTAATTGCAACTTCTAAGGTATAAAAGATGTTTCTGGCAATGATAAGCAAAATAGAGTTACAAATCCTCACTTAGTAAAAAGCTGGTAAGACCTTACAACTTCTACACTTTTAGGGAAGGGAAAAATTCTTTCTACTGTATACAAAATGATCTTAGAAAGTAAAAATACAAGGGTGTAATTAATGGGAAATGATAATAGGTTACTGATAGGTGTTTTCAATTGCATGACACAGCAGAGAAACAGGCAGAAGGAAGGAGGGAAAGGAGCTTTATTTTCTTTGAGGAAGTGAGAGAGAATGTGGGGAAGGATGAAGAATTTTTTTCCTCTGGACTAGACAACAGGAGCTGAGGCTTTTATGACCTTTTGCCAGGGGTGGAGTTTGGAGGGGACTTTTAGTTATACCTGAGAAGCTAATTGGGGGCTTCCCTGGGGCAGCGGGTAGGGTGAAAGTAAATTATGTCCTGGGCTGAGTGGGAGAAGAAAGGGGGTGGTCCTGGGAGCACAGGCCTTTGTTTTAAGGGCATCAGCCGTATTAGATGACCACCGCAATGATTTTAGCAACTCACACTAGGGCCCAAACCTGTCAGTTACCAATTAAACTTAAAGTTAGAAGAGAAAACATTAAAATACCTATAAAGTGACATTCCAATATTCACAAGTTCAAATGGGAAGACAACAAAGACAGGCATTAGAAGGGACTATATCCCCGTGTATAAGAGGAGACTTCTATTTCTGAATATAAGATTCTTTAGTCCAGATTTGGTTGTTGAAACATATTTCTTAAACACATTCTACAATTCATAGCACCTTGACATTTTTCATGCAACACAGAGGAAAATATTTTTATTTAACAATCTACAACAAAATTGCAAGTGACATCTGTAGTTGAATAACTCACAGCAATCTGTAAGACGTACATAAGTGATAATTAAAATTCCATAACAATCTCCTCCATAAATTAAATTCATCACTCCACCAAATCCCATGAACTTTTAAAAAATTTACAAATATTTATTAAGTATTTCATAAAGACTAGACTCTCTGTTTTGAAGCATACAAGTCAGAGAGTGCTTTTTATACTTGCTTCCATTTTTCACTAAAAGACACACATCAGTGTAAGCAGTATTCCATACTTAATTGGACGTCTTTGTTGGAAAGCACTGAGAAGAATGTAGTCAATTAATATATTCTAAGAGCATTACTTTTAATTGCTGTTATCTAGCATCATTAGCTATCAACAAAAACTTCAGAAAGTAAACTCTGCACATTATTTCACTTACTTTTTTTTGCAAGAACCTGATGTCTCCTTAGTAAGTCTAAAAGACTTGGCATGTGCTCTGGATCACACAGCTAGTAAGTGTAAAGTCAGTGTTTTAAACAGGTTCCTCTTAGCCAAAGCCCATTTCGCTGCTCTGTCCCACAGGACATCAGAAGAACCTTTTAACAGCAGTTCCTTCATCTTTCACAGATTCTTTCCTAAAACCCTAATAGTTCACATTTCTCTAAGCTTCTTTAAAATCAGTGTTTTCTAAGCATTACTATTTTATGTTCTTTCCCTTTGAACTTTTTTATGGTACCTTGTTTGCCATAGTCTTTCCATATATGGGCTTTGATTTCCAGTGACAGGTTTTATTTCTACACTTTGTTGTCTTAGGCCCTGCCATACACAAAAGAAATACACATTGTTCTCAGCTTCATTACATTTAATTATGACCCCTTTTTTCCTTTGTGTCACTTATCATTGAGCCTTGATGCATTTCTCATTATTTCCACCTTGAATGCACCAACAGACAGTCGCCCTTGCTAAACTCCTTTCTGTTCACTTACTATAGTACTTTCCATCTCGTAAATGTACACCATCGTCAATTAAAGCCAGGACCAAATAGTTGGGGACTACTTAAGCAAGCTTAATGGTTGTAGGTCAGTTGAAAACCCATCCAGCTGAGAGTACTAAAGAACTGGAAGATGAATTCTCATAGCAATTACTATTTTATAGGTAAGCATTTGTGGGAGAGTAGTTGAATTTCAGATGACAAAAAAGACTGCTTCTTAACAATGTTTAAAGGTACATAAAAGAGCACTTGGGAACTACAAGCTACTGACCTACCTAGAATACCAGAAAGAAGTCCATGCTGATTCATTTTATTAATTAATCTAGAGTATATCCCGTGAAGAATTAACAATCGTGAAATAACATAGGCGGAAACACAGCATTATCAGGAATGACACTCCACGAGCACAACTTTTACTTTACAGATCTGTGTTACTGAAACAATAAACTATGACTTAGCTTCATTAAGGAGGGTTACTTAGGGGTTGATAAGATATTTCCCGATAAATTTGCTGGTAAATGTTTCATTTTATGAAAGGAAATACTAACCTTGAATGTAGATGGAATACTTCTAAACAAAATAAAAATTTACGTTACCGTGACGAAGTTAACTAACTGCCCCAAAATTAAATTTGGTAAGCACTGAAGCACTTACACAATGTGGGTTTTCTTGTTATTTTGGTTTTGTTCATCCTTTTATTCTCTCTGGTGTATATTTTCATTTTACAAGTGGCCGGATCTTATGAAATGCAAATTAGGGTTTGCCTACTTCCAAAAAGTATTCCTTAGAGAATTACATTCCTTCTGGTCTTTGTAAGTAGTCTGAGGTTTAACTGTCATAGAACAGCTCTCTCTGACATTACAGTTGATACATTATTATTATTATTTTTTGGCAGAACTGGGGATTGAACTCTGGCCCTTGAATTCCAAGGAAAGTGCTTATTACTTTTCTTTTTTTTGGAGGAACCAGGGACTGAACTCAGACTCTTGCAATTGTCAGGAAAGTGCTTATTTTACTGAGCAATCTCCCCGGCCCCTATATGTGATATATTATGAAATTAAAAGCATATTGTTATGGCATCTTCTTTACAAATTTTATTTCTTTTCTTACAAAGACCTTTTCTATCAAAGTAGATTACTTACCAAAAATGAATTAGTGAGTGAAAACAGGAAGGAAATTATTAGAAACACTACTTGGCCAACAAAGAAAATGAGAACTAGGGCTCTACATTCATTTCTCCTTTAAGTGATATAAAGAGAAATTTGCACACACTGTACCCTGCAAACCTTCTGAAATACAGGAAGATTCTCTATCACTAGAAATTTCAATGTATTTAAACAGAAGACTTGTGAACAGAAAGTGAAGTCAATGATTTCCAAACCATGGTTTTTCTGAATAACAAAGAAAGACCCAGGAAAGTATTCATCTGATTACTTCAACATATTCGTAGCATGGAGACAGTGTAAAAATGAGTGAGACACTGAGCAGAGGGCAGCTCAGCGAGACAGAGACAGAGAACTTCACGTGGAGGAGATCCTTACAGGTACACTGAATCAACTGAGCTTCAATCCATGCATATATGAGAAATCCTCATGTTTCCTTCATATTTTCACATCTCTCTCTCCACTGTACTCTTTTATAGCAAAATACCACCAATATCTTTAAAATGCTGAATTGTTACTAATAGAAACACTGTTGAAAATTAAAATAAGATTTCTTTGATTATCCTAAAGTATGCTTCAACAAAATTTAAATTTCAGTGGAAAAATTTGTATTGTGCACTTAATAATATTTGCCTAAATATACTAACAAAATCCTGCATTTACTGATTGACATACTCATGCAAGGAGTATATCGATAGCACATACCTTAATAAAAATATCTATCTCAAAAGCTAACAGGGCAATATTATCCTGATGATATTCTGCAGCTATTGAAAAAAAAAAGAACCACTAAGTTAAGAGTTTTCAATTGGTTAAAAGATGAGAAGAAATTTTTTAATAATTTTAATCTCCACAGAGCAAAGAGATGTTTACAAGGATGGCTGATTTTGTGATACCACTATCCAGCTGTGCAACAATAATCAAAATTATTTTCTAAAAATTGAGGCATTTGTTAAGGAAAGCATCAAACCATATAGTGAAAGAATAGATAGCAATAATGCTCTCCTTTTGGAAACATTTGCCACTTACTGATGATTACTTTGCTTCAAGTATTGTACAAGTTTGTGTCATTCAGTCTCACGTGAACAGCTGAGGCTTGCTGAGGCTTGCTGGGTACTCCAAGTATCGCTGGCAGGTTTATCTGCTTTCCCACTGGGGATCTGCACATGAACTCACCAGGGAAATGTACCAGAACAATTAAAATGAATGTCATTATAGCAAATTAATTTATTGTTCTGCCTACAAAGAATTGAGTTCAACTGCTCAGTCAGAGCCAACCAACAGCCAAGCATCCTAGGCTAAACATCTCAGAACAAAGGTATATATATATATATATATACAGGTATATATATATATATACAGTTAGTTAGTTCAACAGTTTCACAGTATTCATAAAGCTTTATTTTTATAGAATATTGTTGTGTGTTTAATAACTGAAATTATTGACTCATTATAAATACATATATATATATATATATATATATATATTCTTTTTTCTTGCTTATAAGATTTTTTGTAGCTATTAAGACTGTCACAGTCAAAATCAGAAAATGGGGGCCAAGGAGATGCCTCAGTGGAATAAGCCCTTCCATAGCAAGAGCAAGGGCCAGAGTTCAATCCCCAGTTCCACATACACACACACAAAAAAAAAAAAAAAATCAGAAAATGACTAGTTGAGAAGGAAAAATACAATAGTACAAATGAACCCAAAGTATATTCATTTCCAGCAACTTCTTTTTCAGTTGACCTATAGTGTTTGTTGACACAATTTTATATTGGGTTCATATTCAATTTTATATTTTATTCCATACAAATGATATTGAAATTATAAGGATGACTTCTCATATTAGTCATATTCTGGAAGTTTCTAAGTTATCACAGGCTCCATCAGAAACATTGTATTAATAATTTAATTTTCTTATTTTTGACAACATATTGCATTTACGAATTATTCCAAAAACTTCTCACAACTTCTATTTTAAAATGTTCCTTACTTATTTTTATTTCAGAAATAATGAAATATGATGGCTATTTTTCAAGAACTATGAAACCTGGTTTAGATTAGAAATCCATAGAGAAAGAACATACAATAAGTATAATGTAGTCTGTTATTCAGATCGTACAAATTCCCCCCCACTGCAATAGGGTCCCGTGGCCTATTTGCAACAACAGCTTAGTGATCCCAATGGAAAATGGATTATTCCCATTTTTAGAAGAGAAAACTGAGACAAAGCCTGAATTTGCCTTTAACAGATCATCTTTCTATTTCTTAGTTCTATAACAAGAAGAGTAATTCATGCTTATGAGCAGAACCAAACCACCTCTGAATTTAATCCCCAGGTCTCATTGATGTCGGCTTCCATTACAAGGTCTGCTGCATATCCCTGGCAAAGTGTATTAGGCAATATTCCGATGAAAAAAGAGACAAAGGAGGCAGAGTCATTCTGCTGTATTTTTCCAACCATCAAACCAGTTAATGCTTTTATTGCTCTTCTCATTACACACTGACTTGGTGATCTAGAATCATTTCCAGTCCAAACTGTACAGAAGAAAACAAGCAGGTACACCAGAGGACTTCTGATTCTAGTCTTCCTTGCTATGCTTCTCTCTTGTTATCTTATTCCATACTTCAACTTCTTCCTGATATATCTCATTTCATATATTGTTTCAAGTGCAGAATCTGCACCCCACTATCCTCCAATCTGATGTGTCACTATATCAGAACTTCTATCAAGTTGTCTTTGATTTTTTTCCTTACTGAATCCTGTAAGTACTCTTAATTGATTTTTCTGTCAAAAATTTTTCACATGTCTGTTTATTTAGTATTACTTCTATTTAGTCTTCCATGACTATGAATGGGTCCTGTTTGCTAGCTTGAGTCCTGATTCATTGTTTTTTCATGATTTTCTTTGGTATTCAAACCAATCTTGCATGTTTATATCTGGTGACCTGAACAACTGATTTGAAGATAGTATCGTGCAATAGAGTGGAATGTTGTTTAATTCCTATTAGTTTGTTTAGTGAAATTTTGTATCATTCCAATGCCATTTTTTCTATCCCTATTTTATATTCTTTAAAAGGAAAGGATAAAATTCAAATTCTTTGGTTTGCTTTGGAAGGCCTTTCATCATTAAGAAACAAGAGTGGATTCCATTTCCAATGGTATCAAACTTTCAGTGTGAACTCTTTGTGTTTTCACCTTAAAGTTTATGTGTATGAAGATGATGTAAGTAGAAGGTTCTATGTCCTCTCTGCAGTCCCATAAAGAGTCTCAACTCCCCCCTCCACAAAAGCCTTCCCTGATCATAGGGCAAGAAAGCATTTGTCTTTACTTAAAACAGGGATGGACAACGTGAGATACTCAGGTAAACTGGAGCTTATTGCAAGATAAAGCTGGAAACAAATCACCAAAGACAATATATGAATTATCTAAAAAATATTAAATGTTAAATATTTTCTGTATGGCTCACAGTAGGAACACACACAGACACACACACTGACATTTATTCCACAAGGATTGTGAGAGAGAGATACAAGGCATTTGAGAAAGGGAATATTACTAGTATTACTAAATGCTCCATCCAATTCCATGTTAATATTTAGAATGGAATGCAAAGTCTACTAGAATGTGTCAAATATCATCCAAGAATTATTTTATATTGCTTCAGTCTACTGTGGCAGCTTTACATAGCTGAAGTATCTTCTCATTTGTCATGAAGAAGACACAGTCTTTAGTTTTTTCAAAAAGAATTCTAAAATGATGTTTAATTTTAAGAACATTTTGTTATCTCTGAATCTTAGATACTTGTTTTCTACAGCAATGAAATGTCACTGTAAATAGACAAATTTGTATCACTGAGCTTTTCCAGGGGTGTTCATAGAAATGTAGATCAGTGGTTCTGGCTCAAAATTGGGTGAGTTTAACAAAAATTACAGTATGTTTGGGACAAAGAATAAATGTATATCTTTAGAAGTATGATTATATCTTTATCAAGTCAAGTATAAGTAATGATGGTACAATTTTGTTCAGCCACTTAAAAGGAAAATTAATACCTGTTAAAAATTTAAATAGACATACTTTGAAGCAACATTTCTCTTTTGGTGGAAGTTTCTGCATACATCCTTAAACGTATTTAAGCAATGATACATATTCATCTTTTATCCTTCACAAAAGAAAAACGTAGATGACAGATTGATGCTATTTTAAATAACTTGCACTGATCTGAAACACACACACCTCCGTTCTCTTGTTCACATATTGCATCCTCTGGCTCAAATATCACTTGGCCCTGGGGCAGCCCAGGGGACCATAGCTTAGAATGTGTGATGTTTAGACAACAGAAGTGAAGGAAAATGATATTTCTTTTCTTTTTATTTTTTTTTTTGTTAAGAGGGAAATAAATATACTTTAAAGCCTTCATTGAATGTACATTTTTCCTGATTTTATATACATTATTTTTTAAAAAAGAATAATGAAAAGTACAATAAGAAGCTGAGTAAATCATATTGTCTCTGAAACTAATGTTTATTCTTAAATTTGAGAAATATTTGATTAAAAAGGCTAAGATTCAGCCGGGCGTGGTGGCACACGCCTGTAATCCCAGCACTTGGGAGGCTGAGGCAGGAGGATTGTTATGAGTTCGAGACCAGCCTGAGCTACAAAGTGAGCTTAAGGCCAGCCTGAACTGCATAGTGAGACCCTGTCTCAAAAAGACAAAAAAAAAAAAAAAAAAAAAAAAAGGCTAAGATTCAGAGCATGAAATCATTTATTCAGCTACATTAAGCATTAGATTAAGTTATTTACTAAAATGCCAATTAAACATTAGACGATTAACTGAATGTCTGACAGACTTGTTAGAGTTTTTGGGATATACTACCATCATAAAAATAACAACGCAGAACCTCACTTCTGAATTAACAAAACAACCAATTAAAATAACATATATACCACTTTCACATATTTTTATAACCATCTGAATTTCTAAACAGCACTGAATTACTTCTTTTGCAAGATGCCAACTTGTGTTTTTGTGTATGAGAAAAAGGCATATGCGTAATATACAAATGAAACAAAAAAGAAAGTTATTAAAATAATAATGGATCATTCAGTGTTTTTAAGGGAATGCTGTATGTACGATAGGAATACATGCTCTCATTTCCACAAAGGTGAAAATGACAGGGATGAGAGCGCTGATCCTCGAGCTGTGCTACTGGGGTTTAATCCCAGCCCGGTCTTCTCTTGCTTATGTGTTCAGAGAGGTAAGAGCAACTGTGACCCCTGTGTCTCCAAGGCGCCTGCACCACTGTGGCTCCTGTGGGGGCCGCGGGAGCAGCCTCAGAGCAGAGAGCAGCTTTTCCTATGACACTGTGGAGGGCCTCTGGCAGATCGTGCCCTTGGGGGCTCTCTTGTCCCCCAGTCTAACTGCTGTCACGGTCCTTTCCTAACCGTCTGGCTCAGAAGCACAGAAGTGCTGATGAGCAGCAGGACTCTGTCCCTCTCCTCCCTCCATAAATTAAAGTAAAGCACTTTTCTTCTTCTGAGGCCAGCTCTGCCTGGACTAGGCTTTGGTTCTCTTCAAGTCCTGTACCAACAATCAAGTTACCTTGCATGTATATACATATTAATAATATATACATATATATATTTCACAGGCTGCCACATGTGGGTAGAAAATACGGGAGACACATTAGAAATGTATGAAAATGTTTTAATGCTCACCCTTTTACGGCTATCTTTCTACCTATCTTTATTGAGGTTTATCACATTCTTCTGTACAGCTGAAGCATTTAATTCTTACTAAAAGATGTGCATTTTATTTGTTAATTTAATATTTGGGTAATATTTCTTTTCCAAGACACACTTTTCTACTTTCTTTTTTCTTAGGATTTCAACTATGTTAATTCTTAATCACTCTTGTCTTTCTGTTCTTTCATGCTTTCTGCAATGCTACTCATCATTAGCAGATGTGTGCGCGCGTGCGTGCGTGCGTGCCTGTGTGCCTGCCTGCCTGCCTGCCTGCCTGCCTGCCTGTGTCCTCACTGACTACATGTTTTCCTAACCCGAACCCTCCAGCTCTCCGAAGGCAGGTCCTCACTGCCTTCCATCTCCTTTGTCCTTACACACTGCATTACAGCCTCTGAGGGTCTTTCTACGTGACAGCACTTCTCCTTACACTTCAATGTGTTGTAAGCAACTATTTTGCTCAACGTGGTACTTTAACATAGTCAGTATGAAACTGTGATTATTTAATTTGGACCTAACTGAAAAAAATATGCTACGTACCATATTCTGATTTACTAAATATTAGTCTGTAAGAGTCCATCTAAGTCATTTAAATTTAGAACTTTGGGTACCTATGTATCTGTGATTCTAACTTTGTCACACAGGAAGTGCGCCTACAGTTCTCTGACCATCTCACATCACATCCAGGAGGCGGTACATTCACATAGTGATACAGATTAAATGAAAGCCCAGAAGGGTAGAGTGTGTGTCCATCTGCGAAGCAACTGCAAATTATTAGACGGAGGAAACTGTATTAAATTGTATTACTCAACACAATAATTGCTCAGGAGAAAGAAACCTTAGAAATAGGAACATAAAAGTGAGAAAGTAAAGCAGATACAGATGGAAGAGTACATATACATATAGACACACAGAGAGGGGGAGAGAGGGAAGACTACATTTCTAAGATCTGAGCGACATACAGGAATGTTGTAAGTTGTTTGATAAAATCAAGAATTACAGAAGTGTAAATCAGGAAAAGTGTGGATACAACTCAGTGAGATTGCAATATACACTGGTAAAATAAATATTACTTTAAAGTTATTTCTATTTTGAAATCAAATTAAATTGATCAGCAAAGAGCTAAAGATCTAATTCTAGAAAATGAACATTTCTCATTGTATATTCTATATTTCATAGATTTCTATCAATTCTACATTTTTACCAGTTAGTTCTATGATACCACAATTTCATCTTTCTAAATGTTTTCTCTTGAAATATTGTCTTCCATTACCACTGGGAGCATTATAGTATTTATTCATACCAAATTGGTTTGAAAGATAAACTTTTTACAAATCTAAGTATCTTGACTAAAAAGTTTAAAGGGGAATTGGGAAAGGCACGTTCTTTTTAATAACACACAATATTCTACTTAAGAGAATCTTTTAGTGGAAAAATGATGCTGACAAGTAGTTAAATGACCCTGAGGACAAAGGGCTCATTTTAAAAGACAGAGCATTTGGTTCCTCATAATTCTCACTTGAAAGAATATTATGGCCATTTTATGAAGTAGACTACATGAACTATAAATTAAAAGTTATTTTTGATATTTAATCATCTGACAACAGAAAAAAATTGATGAAACAAGTAGCTAAATTCTATTACTAGTAACAGAAATATGTTAAAATCCCTCAAAAGAGAATTTAAATGGAAGTCTTTCCTGATCCGCAAATACTGACACTTTTTTCTTTAGTTTTTTTAGTAATTGAGATTATTGTTTTAATTTGATTTTTTTGAAGAATCAAATTGAAATCTATGACTTCATGTTCTAGTTCTATTTCAAATATGACATCAACATACTCATGTGAGAGGTAGAGCACTGAGTAGAAATGCATCTTACCATGTAAAATATCTCAAGTTTTAAAACTTGGAGTGGATTTTGTCTCTATTTTCTTTGAAAAAATAACAGAACAATATTTCTTTATAAATATTTTGTCTGAAATTACTGAAATATAACATCAGTGTCTCCATGGAATTTTAGGTAGTAAAGGCATTTGCTGAGACCACTCTGCAGCTAAAGGTAATACATTAGGCACCTTTATGTGCAGAGAAGGGTTTCAAGACCCCTGGCAGATGCCTGATATTACAAATAATGCTGAGCATATACATACATAGGTATGGTCTGTATACTTCCACTGTTCTACTAAAGGAAATGCCTCATTCTTCGCTTTGGCATATCCAAAATTTCACCATCACTACCCTTGTGCTTCAGAGCCATTCGTAATAAATATTAGGTTCATTTGTACAAAGCACTGGTGCATAACCACAGGGCAACTGACTGTCAAGGCAGCATTTAATTAGGAAACAGTAGGTATGCAGCACACATCAGTGAAAGTGTTACTCACTAACTGATTGGGACAAAGGGGAATGGTATGATATTCCATCACAGTTTTGAGAATGATACCCAACTTAAAAAGTATGAATTACTCTAGAATTAATATTTTCAGGTATCAAGGCCAGCAAGATAGCTCAGCAGACTAAGTGCCTGCTTAGGCAAGCTCAGGTGCTGGAGTTTGATACCTGGCACCACATGTCATGCTGGGCCTGCCCCCAGAAGCACTGACCTGGCTACCGAGATGGGGCACAGTGGCACACACCTGTAATCCCCAGTACTGGGGACAATCACTATGAGTCTGAGCTGCATAAGGAGACCTTGTATCCAGTACATAAATAAAAATTAACAAATATTTTTATATCAGGTTACCTTTAAACAACAGAAATAACTACCAGAAATAATGAATCTTCTGCCAAAATTATAGATACCCTATGTTTATCTCAGGTAGGGTAAATTCAAGAGTTTTGGAGAAATACTGCATTAATGCCATTTACGTATATGTATAGGTCCCCAAAATACTTTGTAGTGAGTTTACCTTGATAAATATAATTATTCTAACATTATTTTGTTTTTGAAACACATGTATGCAGACAACTAAAATAAAGACTTTAAGCTCCAGGCAAGAACATTAAACATGCAGACATTGCTGTTTTCACTTTGAAGAACGTGGATCAGGCTCAGGAGCGAGTAGGCAATCAGGGCATGCAATGCAGCCAGCAGAGCCCTTCAGCCCTGTCCTGTGACCCTGAGCAGCGCAGAGCTCAGCCACACAGCGGCGATCTCTGCTGCCACCATGCCCACCCGATCCCTGCGTAGCGGCAGCACCTTGCTCATGTGAACCTGGGTCTCCCTGCTCCCACCGTGCGAGCCCACCCTTCCGCTCACTGCTTGCGTGTGTTGTCTGTCTTCTCCAGGATCACCAACTGAACAGAAGCCTGCAAAGTTACTTATGACAAAGAAGTGTGCCAGTGTCTAGACACATACAAAAAATTAGTCAACATGAAAATTAAGGAACACTATTTTTGAAATCCCATAAGAGCTGTTATAAACACAATTTTACTTAGTTTTAATTAATCATGTCTTAGAAAACAAGAGTAGAAAATTGTTGGTGCTTTTCTTTGCTATTAACCTTTTGCTGTTTGCTCTGATGGGAGGAAAGGGTACAGGACACTTTATGTAAGAATTGGTTAATTTTCGTAATCCAACGATGTGCAAAGAATCTAAGATGCTCCTGGACCTTCTTTTTTTTTCTCAGTTGTTTTTAACCTAAACTGCATTCCAATTGTTTTTATTTTTTTAACAAAAATACAAAGCTCCATACATTTTAAGTAAATTATGCACTAGCTCCATGCTTTCAGCAAATGGGACAAAAGAGACAGATTTTTTAAATTGGAAATAGTGAGGGATTTTTTTTGAGAACACTAACAAATTCAAGGTAAATTTTCTTAGTAACTTTACTGATATGTAGTTAAATATATTAATATTCATCTGTCTTCAGAACATGTCAATTATTTTTGCATGTATCTTTGTAAGTAATATATACTTCTATGATTAATCGTCTCACTATGGCCACTGAGTTGAGGTGATTAAGAAGGTAGTGTGTCTGCAGTAGATGACTAGAAGCATATGGGCCACATCTGCATGGATCATCAAGAAATTTTGCAAATCTCTGATTGGGTCAATTTGCTTTCAGCATTTCAGGACACTGGTAACTTCAAGGTAGATTTGCTGATGGTCTCATAGCTGATTTATTTTTTTTTATTTACTTGAATTTTATGAAATCTCAAACATATGTAGCAAAAAAAATAGAAACCTGACATAATAATGTCCAAAGGGAGAAGGATTTTCTGCAAAAGTTCCAAACAATTCAAAATCTGGGCTAACAGGCTCAAACTTTGTAAAATTGTTACAACAGCATTTTTTTTTTTTACAGAGAGCTTCTAAATTTCCCATTTACCTTTCAACTTAAAGTGGATTCTCACTTCTAAATATAAAAGCCTATGAAAAAATGAGAATTCATACCATGAGTTAGCATCCCTTGTTACTTTTTTGGCATGAATATGTGATTCTGATGAAATAATTTCAAGAAATAAAAATAATACTGTCAAATGATTGTGATTTACAACTAAACTTGGAAAGAATAGAAATATCACTCAAACTATAACAGAATAAGTGTTTTGATGAATGACCAGATGTTTTATAGGCATAGAAGTGATGGAGACTTGAATCCAGTAAAAGTTCTACAATTCTGAGAATCCAAGAATTCAAATCAACAAGCACATCAGATCAAGGTCGGTCGTCATAGCAACATAGCCCAGGAGACTGCCTTTGATATTTTGTCTCATGGTTCTGATATTTGACATTATTCAAAGTATATAATAATGTTTCTGATACAAAGTTCTTTAATTTTTACACTGAAGGAAACAAAATGATTCCCAAGTAGAAAAATAGGATTAGCATTTTAAAAATACATTATTTATTTATTTTGTCCCTGGAAATCAAGACATAGTCCTGCATGTCTGATGCCATGTTTAAGTAATATTTAACACCAGGGCTGGTGTTTTTCCTCTAAGGGACTAATCGGATTTTAAGTAGTTTGAAGCTTATAAATACTTGAATTTGAGCAGGAATGAAATTCCTTTCAGCTAACAAAATGGGTTAGAATGTTAATTCCAGTGTTCATACTTAATCTTTAGGCAATGAATAAAGAGACTTCATCAAGATGAAAAGGAAAACCTGAGAGAGAGGCATTTAATCGCATCACATTTTTCTACCGAATATTGATGAACTCTTATACCTTATCCCTAATTACTGCAAGACATCAATAAAACAATGTACAGCATTTCACATGCATTGAACTGGAAGTCAGAACACTGGATTCAAACACAGAGTTGAGGTCTTGGTGTTAAATGGGGCTCACCCCTTCAGTAGAAGGGGTGGGGCTACACAGGTGTTTTCCAAATGTAATGGATACAGCACACAGCTCAGGGGCTGCCCAGGTCAGGGTGGTGGACATAGATGGGACATGCAGGGACAGACTGCATTATGCAGAGTCTAGCCCTTCACTCTCACCACACCTACATATTGGAACCAGCCTGGGCACTAAAACTATACGATCCCAGAAGTGTACACATTCAGGTCAAACACATTTGTACACCAATACGTTCTAAGATATCTGCACATAATTAAAATTAGTCTGTTGTTATAAGACATGTTCTTCTTGACATCCTGAGAAACCTTTAACAACTCACAAGTGATTCAGATTTACATAAATTTGTCTATACCTTATGCGTATATAAAAGGTCATTGAGTATTTCCTGCATGTCTCTTTTTCCTTGCCAGGCTTTTCCTCCTTTTCTTGGTACAATCAATCAAGTCCTCAAGGAACAACTTGTTTTCATACATCTTACAAGTGATTTCTCAACCCTTTCTTCTCCACCTACTTCACCAGTTAAATACAAGAATGCCCAGAGAAGTCAGTTGAAAAGCATAAGTAAAATCATTCAATAACGCTCAAATCTGTAAAGTTGGGAAGGTCAGTTCTCACAACTATTAATCAATAGAAAAGCTACCTCAAGTAGGTCTTCTTAAAAGAAATTAACCAATTCAGAACAGATATAAATAATCCTTACATGCTTTAACTGTGTGATTGGCATTTCAGCAATTATTTTTACTGCTTGAGAGTATTAGTCATTATAAACCTGAAAATATTCACGATATGCTACCATTCTAAATAAATATTGCAGGGCTGAATATCAAATAGCAAAGAAGAATAAGTGCAATGTATTTCTTCCCATAAAGATTAATGCTAGAAGGAATTTAGGATGTTTCATGTATCTAAGACCTCCTCACAATGTAGATATTATGCTGTCACTATACTACTAAACTATGGCTCTATTTTTGGTCATTTACATTAAAATTGAAATAAGTGATTCGGAAACACCTTCATAAATGTGTATAGTGCAGTGTGATGTCATGCCAGCATCTCTGATATTAGCAGATAGATCCTAACTCTTAATTTTGAGTGACTTCTGTTTGTGACAATTTTCATCTAAACAAATATAACTGGATCTGCCATCTATCTGTTCTAATGTTATTAGTTCAGTTAAAAAATACAGACCCATTACTTTTCAGACAATCCTAATGCAACCTCCACTACATGAAGAGCAACATAAGAGGGTGGAGCTGGAAGAAGATAAAATGATATTCCTGCTTGCTTAAATTTATGTTAAAATTGAACTATGAAGCATGATTTCCATTACACTGAAATTGTGTTTAGTATCTTAAAAAGCATGATCAAGGCCATATGTGATTTTATTTCTATTCTTTCCAAGAACGCTTTATATAACAAAACATCATCAATCAGAAGCTGAAATCTAGTCCATCTTTGAAATGAGAAAAATTTGTAATCTCACATAAGATATAAAATGTTATATGTGGTTATTTAACTTCCAATTTCCATGTGCATACATATTAATAGCTATTTTATCTTTAAGATAGATTGTCCCTTTTAATATTAACAGTATCAATATATTTTGGAATGAATGACTTTTTGTCTTTTAAGAAAATCAATCTGTTTCCATATTTTGCACCATTTGGACATGTATTTTTTTCCTTTTTATTTTTTTCTCTTCAGTTTTATTTTTTATTTTATTTTATTTATTTATTTTTTTTTTTGTCTTTTTGAGACAGGGTCTCACTATGCAGTTCAGGCTGGCCTTAAGCTCACTTTGTAGCTCAGGCTGGTCTCGAACTCACAACAATCCTCCTGCCTCAGCCTCCCGAGTGCTGGGATTACAGGCATGCGCCACCATGCCTGGCTTTCTTCAGTTTTATTTCAAAGCAGATGTGCTACTTTTTAACATAAAATATTTAAAATACAGTGACCTTAGAAAATTAAATAATAAAGTTATATATTTATCATTATGATTCAAATAACATAAACACTCAAGTGCATTTGCTGTTTTATGCTCCCTTTGTTTTTTTTCTTCCTGCCTTAATATTTCAGGCACATCAAGCCCCTTGGGGAATATCTCTTGTGCAATAGGTGCTTCATGTTTGCCAAACACAATGCCACATCTTTGGATAGTAACATCTTTGATACTTTTGTTTAGGTTGAGTTTTACACTACGTATTATTTCCTATGAAATGGTGCTGGTGTTATTCTCACATTTTTGATAAAAAATTATTGATTGCAGCATAGAGTACAACATTTTCATGGCAAAAAATATGCTGGTGAACATAAGTGATATGGTGTATTTCATATCAGCTAAAATGACTGTGACTACAAGCAAAAATTCCGCAGTTATTACCAGTAGAAACACAGGGGTCATTTTTACTTGTGAGTTATCAGATTATTATTGGCTCTAATGTACTTAATTCAAGAATCTGAGGATGTCATTTGCTGCACATCAAATTTTCTAAGGTTTCAATATTTGCTTTAAAGGAATGTCCTGTAGCCACTGATACATTGTCCTCTGTAAACCTTTTCCCAGGAGCTAATTAATGTTTTGATTCATTTCTTTGGCCAAGAAGGGAGCTGAGTGCCAAGTTCTCATTTGTGCACTCTGAGTCTTCGCTTGCATGTCTCTTTCTAGGTGTGAGTTAACTTGTGTGCCTCTGATATCCATATGCAACCAATCTGAAGTTAGAAATGGTTTTTTTCTCTTTCTTTATCAGAAAGAAAACCCTGCCCCAAAGCATCAGCAGCATCGTTCTACGTTCTTAGGCAAAATCAGATGCTCATATATAATTAGTATGATACAGAATAAAAGTGATTTGATAGTCTATAACAGTAGTTCCCAAAGTTAAGTATGAACTGAAACTACATGGGGTGCTGATTACACACAGATCAAATTTTAATTTGTTAGTTAATATCTAGAATATGGCCACAACTGTGCATTCCAACAAGTTCCCAAGTATTGGTGGTGTTACTGGGGTAAGGATAATGCTGAGAACAACCAGGTAGAACAATCAGCACTCACACTGGGGATCGCAGGGGGGAAATATAGAGGAAGTTATACTTTATAGTACAAAGGTATATAGTACATGTCCCCAGAAGCTCAGATGTTCACATACAAGGCACTTGGAAGGTGACTGTATCATGGAGTAAGGGAGCTGGCACACAGACTCCCTGATAGTAGCCTAGGGACATGACTCGAAGGCATCTATCCTACTCTCTCCCCAGCTCCTTCTTGTCTCTCAGCCCCTGGCCACCATGGCACACACACCTTTGCTCTTTGGTACCTTCTGTCATGTGATCTGTCCTACTTTGGAACCATAGGATGATGGGCCAAAAACCTGAACCAAAATAAACTTCTATTTAAATTGTGAATCTCAAGGATTTTGCCTCAGTAATAAGTAAATAAACAACATGGGAGTATTAAAAACACTGAACATTTAAATGCTACTCATAAAATAATTTAAGTGGGCTGGTCAGACAAGATCTGGCCATATGTCTATCCTAAATTCAGTAAACAATGATTCCATCGCACTCAGATTGAAGTGGCATCACCCTAAATTGATTCTTTCCATACTCTCTATTCCTTTTCTCCCTTGTAAGTACCAAAGCAACTACTGCATTGTTCTCTTTCCAACATATCCTATGGCCTCAAAGGTTTTTCTTTATTAATTATTTACGTTCCTTTGAATATTTGTGCTTTTTGAAATTTATTTCAGATTGCTTAGCCCCAAATTATTCTCTTTAGGTTAGAACCTTTCGTTAACCAACCTAAATAGCCCTTGAAGTTAGCCTGTCTTTCTTCTTGACTCTACTTGACACAACACAAAATGTAGTCTCTTTGGTTCCCATTTCCTTGCTACCTGCCCTTCACACTCCACATTCAATCTACATTACATTCTTAATTGACCAATTGCTTGCTTCATTTTTATTTCCCTCTCTCTCTCTCCATATATATATTTAATAACACACCCTGGTACACAATCCAATGCCTAAACTCACGTACCTACAGCCACAGTTCTGATTAGTAGTTATATCAATTGGAGAAATGATCTCATGCTGTTCCTTTGTCTTAAATCATTACACTGCACCCTCAGTCCAGGTGACAACTGATTTGCTCTCTTTCCCAGTCCTGTTGAGTTTTTGATATC
This sequence comes from Ctenomys sociabilis, assembly GCA_004027165.1. Taxonomy (NCBI): domain Eukaryota; kingdom Metazoa; phylum Chordata; class Mammalia; order Rodentia; family Ctenomyidae; genus Ctenomys; species Ctenomys sociabilis. The sequence continues at coordinate 136,249 of PVKA01000508.1, read as the reverse complement.
ATCCTGTAATGTGACTCATATAACAGGCAGTCTGCAGCATACTTTCTGAATATGGAGTGTGGATTCTCTTGTATTTGAAACGTTTTCTTTCAAAGTTTTACCCTACGCCTTCTCTCTAGTACCATTTCCCACTTTTGAGTCCATTTCTGCATTGCACCCACTAGATTTGCCGCCTTGGACTTTATATGTAAGTATTTCCTAAGCATATTAAGCTTTGCTGTCTATATTGTTTCTGCAATAAAATCATTAGCTCATGTATCTTTGACATCTGCCTTCATATGTAGACTCAAGTTTCACAGACCCAACAGTCGAAGGACCTTTGGACAATGCATCTTTATTCTCATTTCCTCTTTGCACTGTAGATCTCATACTCTGAATGACAAGCCCATAGCTGCTGCCCCTCACATCTGCACACTGCAGCTGTGCTGTGCACTCACGTTGCTGACTTGACTTCAAGGTTTTCTTCTGTTATGATCTTGTCCATGAATACAGTTGTGATTGTGTGATTGCATATCTCAAAGCAAAGCTGCAGCCAAAACCAAAACGCTGTTTCCTTTAATTTTTATGCTATTCACCTAAGCATTTAAACATTTATAAATATATAATCTTCTTATATTAAGTAGACTGAGTTTTTATTTTATATATTCTAGTTTAATTTGCCCTTTTTATTAAAGCCTTCTTTAACCGTATCAATTGAGAAAAGCCCCACCCTCTTCTTATGACTTCTTTCTTTTTTCTAGACTTACATTTTTAAATATATACTTTGTATTTAAGGTTACTTATGTGTGTGTACTTATTATCCTTTCTCTGGTCAATTTTAGGGGCTGAATTGAATCATCTTATTTAGGTTCTCAGGCTTATATGATACTCCTGAACATATTAAATGTGTAGTTGTTAAAATTAAATGGTTAGATTTTACAACAAGCTTTATCTATCTCATTATGTTATATAACTTATGTTACAGTCAATAATAAGATACACTTTACATGTTATGCATTTATTTATTTATTTTAAGGTTAGTAATGACCAAAATCTATCTTGTGCCTATTTGTCAAATTGCCTCAGCCACAGATACAAGTGCCTTATGCTAAATAAATTTCTGAAAATGTTTCATGTGTATTTATAACCAAATTCTCACAATTGCATCTTGTCATTTTTCTAGAACGTTCTAAGTATTTACTAAATGATCTTTAACTCTAATATCGGGGCCTCTCAATCCAGACCAAATTGCTCCCTTTTCCCAAAGCCAGGAAAAGTCAACTAAGTCTCAGAATTATAAATACAGTACAAGTAAAGTTATATCTATTGTTCAAGGAAATATAAATCAGCTTTTAAAATAAGAAAATTTTGGTCATTAGGTGACAGTACATGCTTATAGTTAATTTAACATCTGGAAAGCCTTTCATATGCACAAGTAAATATCAGAAGAAAGAAATTATATTTCAAGTCTTTGCTATTCCATTTCACTTATGATCTATTAATAACATTGATGATTAATACTGAGATAACTAACTTCATTAGAGAGCTAGTAGCAGTAGATATAACTCAGTGGCTCACCGCCTGCCTGGTAAGTACAAGGTTGTGAGTTCAATTCTCAGTACCAAACACTGAGAAAACATTATGAGTTATTTTTGCAAAGTTGAATGATGGTAGTTCATCATCATATTCAGAGGCAATTAAATGATCTAAAGAATAAAAGTACAAAATAAAACCAAGATGAGGTGGCAGCCTATAAAAATAAAATCAATCTCTAGGAAAAATGTATATTAAAACGGCAGTCTTTTTAAATGATATTTGTAAAGAAAAAATCACATTAAATTTAAATAATTAGATAATTTAAAGTAATGTGAAATTACAACCATGATATACTTGAATACCAAGAAAGAGACATATGCCATAAAATATAGCATGGAAAGAAAAAAAATAGTTTTTAATTACTTATTCATTTACTTGTTTTGTATATTTGCTTGTTGCGTGGTCTCATTGTGCAGCGTGGACTCGTAATCCTCCTGCCTTCAACCTCCCCAGCACTGGGATTACAGGCATACACCATTATGCCTGAACTGAGACCCGCTCAGCCTGCCTTGCGGGTGAGGCTGGCACAGTATGTGGTGCTGGGGATTGCACTGTGGTCCCTGAGCTGCCTAATCTTGCCTAAGTAGGCACTTTAGTGCACCGAGCTGTCTCAGTGGCCCCCTTTATAATTTTTTAAAACATATTTTATTTATTTACTCATTTATTTAGTAAAGGGTCTCTCTAAGCAGCTCAGACTCTAGTGATCCTCCCCTATCAGCCTCCCAGGGTGAGGATTATAGGCATGTGCCACCACAAGCAGTTGTCAGGCAAGCAAGGCTTGCCCTGGGTTTTGGCATGGTAGCGGTACAGGCAGTGGAATTGGGGCCCTTGTGCATGCTGGCAGGCATTTAGATAGTGGAGCTATCTCCCCAGCCCCAAACATTTGACTTTGATAGAGCTAGAAAGAGGAGAAAAGCTTTGAATTTTGGAAGAATAAGAGAAAGATGCTGTTCTGCTATTTTAGGAACATTAAGGAATAAATAAGTAAGGCACAAAGGACATGCCTGCTGCCTCCTCATGGGCGAGAGCAAAGTTCCCTGTGCAAATATTAAAGCAAAGAAAAAATAGTAAACCCCATGGAAGGTGGTGATATAATCAACACACTGATTTCAATTGCAAAGCTTGAAGAAAGACTTACGAAAGGAAGCCCTTCTTATTTGGAGGAAGGAAATGTATCTTATCATGGTTTAGCAGAGAAATTTCTGAAAGGAGATGTCCAGGAATTGAAACTGGCTTACAAATCGATCTAATTTGTTCCTATTAATAGTCACTTTCAGTTTTTAACAACATACTCTACTTGAAAGAAATTATGAAAGAGTAAAAACAAGCCTGAAGTCTGGGTCTCTACATTCATGGTATTCATGTACCCACAATCATTTATAATATGAGTTTTGGTAAAGTATTTTTATATTATGGATCCCACTTTTCACATGTGAAAATGGAAATAATATATTTTCAAGTAATCTTTTTTTATAGTGCTCTTGCTAGTATGAAATGAAATACTATTTAAAAAGCAAGATGTCTGAAATATCTAAGGAAGCATCTGATAACACAGCAAAGGGCTAAAGAAGATTGGGAAAAAGTCCAAAATCCAAACCAATCAGAAGTTTCAAATTTATTGAGTGTCCTCGGATCTCAGAACATTTTAAAAGTGTTTATAAAAAATATGAAACACTTCCAGTGCTTTATATTTGTGATTCTCAATATATAAATATTTGCACTGTCTCAGGATTCATTCATTTTTAATGCTATTATCACAAACATTATTAATATTGGTACCTGAATATAAATTGTGTCTAAAAGGTGCCATCTGTTTAATTTTTAAAATATTAATGTGACTGGCATGATGGAAACCTCATAGAGCTAATTCTAAGTGGCATATTTTGTGGTACACCACCTGTAATAGCCTTATTTATACCTAAATATAACATACTAGGAACTAACATACTGAAGCATTTCATATTTCGGGAGAGAATGCCTGCCTTCACAGAAATAACATACCCACTACATCTGTACTTAGGCATATAGAAAACATATTTTACTGTCTGTCTGTCTGTCTGTCTGCCAGTCCATTCATCCATATGTCTGTCGGTAATTCATTTATATATGGATATTTCAGGCACTAAGTATCCATTGGGTATCTAGCATTGTTGTCAATGCCCAAAGAGAAACAAAAAAAATTCCTCTGCCTAAACAATTTATAATTCATTTAGGGATTAAATAAAATAAAGAAATAATGTAGTATTTGAGATGCTGGTAAGTATTACTGAGAAAAGTAGAACAGCAGGCTGAGGGACATGCAGAGCGAGAAAGTTACAATATGCGCAGCAGCTAGTGAGGAGCTCATGAAGGATTTAGGGTTTTGTTAAAAATTAAGCAAAATAAACAAATTATGTCTTAGGGAAGGAAATAGTGAGGGTACTGCCCCTGAGCTGACAGTGAAATTGGCTTAGATTAGGGTAAGAAATGGTCGGTGAGGCATAGATTGTTGGAGAGGAGAACAGTACAGAAAGAGAAGAAATGAAATTCTAGGGGGAGTTTATTATGAAGAACAAAAGGAACAACTGGATTTTGAGTACTAGAGCAATATGATCTAAAGCCTAATATAATCTATGTATTGGAAATAGACTATCATTGAAAAAAATTGATAAAAACATCCATGATAGAGCATGGTAAAAATGATCAAACTTTGGATTAATTCTGAAGGATGATGTTGTCATTTTTCTTGTGTATTTTTATATTATTGGTTAGAGAAAACAGCAATGCAAAAATGCCTCTGAGATTCTGGCATGGGCATCTAGAGTGACTGAGTTGTCACTGAGTCATAACAGGCTACAGTACTGAAAAAATTCTCAGAGCAGTGAAAGAGATTAAGAACACTGCTGGGACATGACTTAGAGAAACTTTCGCCATACAATTGGAAATGTGAAAGAGACAAGTGGCTTAACCCAGAACTGAAATTGCTCTGTATGTGTTCTATACATATACAGGGTCATTTTCCTATCACTTAAGAATTCCATCAAATTTGACTCACCTGAATTTTCAGTAGCATAATCACTTTTATCATTCTGCTGACAAGTTGTCAAAAGATAATCTTCACACTTACTTCCTACTACTTTTAAACTCCCCAACTGTATAACTGTCAAAGAAAATCTAGCTTTCTCTGTTATATCTCTATCTATCTATCTATCAATCTATCTATCTATCTATCTATCTATCTACCTACCTATCTATCTAGATACATACATTTATTGATACATTTGATTACTGTATTCATTTTTTAACATATATCTCAGTAGAGCTCAGTACTTACATTATTGAATAAGCACCATCACTTTCCATTTGTCTTCTTTGACTGAAACTGTACCGTTTGAACATGACTTCTCATTCATACTCTTCTTAAACTACTTATATATTTATTTGCTTATCTATGTTTCTGAGACAGAATTTCACTATGCAATTTAGGCTTGACTTGAATTCACTATGTAGTCAAGGCTGTCCTCAGAATCGAAGTGATCCTCCTGCCTCTCCCTTACCAGACCTAGGATTACAGGTGTGCACCATGCCTGACTCAGCTTTATTTTTTTATCTCCTTAAATTTGACCTCACTTGGTACTACATATGTCAAAACACAATGTGTTTGTTGTGTGTGCACGATTGCCTTATTTCACATAAGTCTCCAAAGTTAATTCATTCTAAAGTATGTGGCAGAATATCTTTCCTTTTAAGAATGGACACTGGTCTACCATGTGTGTCTGCCACATTTTTATCCCTTGATTGAATGATGCATATATATTTCCTGTATATTACTCTCTTCTAAGTCTAAAGCTAAGAAGATCACAGTACATAAATATCTCAATGATTCCCTGCTTCTGTTTATTTTGGCTACATATCCAGAAATAGAATTGCTAGGCTGCAAGCTGCTATTTTGATTGTTTTATGAATTACTCTATTGATCTTAAAAACCTACATCTTTTTTAGTCCATATATTTGTAATGAAAGTTCTGCCAAAACTTGCAGAAGAAGATAGAAACTTTACACTAAAGAAGACATGATAATGTATTAGCATTTAAGTTGGTTCTATTCTTAACTTGAATCAATAATGATCTCTCAAGAAATATAAAATCAACAGACCATACAGTTTATAGGGAGAGAATTAAGAAACATAAAAATGCATCATGGACTGACTTGTGGACTGATGTGGATCCTGATTCAAACAAACAAAACTAATGTTTTTAGAATTACTGATTATTTCTACATTGTATAAAAATAATTATAAGGTTAAATTTTCTACTGTGAATAAAAATGGACAATATAAAAATAATGGAGCTGGTGAGATAGCTCAGTGGTCTAAAGTGCATGCTTAGGCAAGCTTAGGCAAGCGTAGGGATCTTGGTTCAATCCCTGGAACCATATGGAATGCTAGGCCCACCCCCAGGGTGGGCTGAGCCAGCAATAAATAAATAGATAGATAGATAGACAGACAGACAGACAGACAGACAGATAGATAGATTAACCATCAAAAAGCACAGCATGGATCTAATTTGTTTTGCTAGGGAAATACATTAAGTCACCTTGGCTTGGCCTTCTTCTGGGTACTTCCAAAGCATCTCTCTGGAGCTATCATACAGAGAGCAATCATTCTCAGTGGACAAAGGAAAGACATTAGGATTAGCTGTCTCTTCATCAGCTGAAATTCAATGGGCAGAGTACTAAAGAAAGGGGAAAAAGATTTACAAATATCTAAAGAGCACCTTTTGAATCACTAGCTAATTGCAGCCAATATGCAGCAACTAGCCAAAGAAGTCAATCTCTGCTTGTTCGCAGAATGTGATCTTATAAGATTAAATACTTTACAAAAAAGTGTAAAAGTGACAAAGAAGTTCACAGAAGCAGCATGATTTAAAAATCAACATGAAAAATCAATTACATTTCTATACACTAATAATGGACAAGCTGAGAAAGAAATTAAGAAAACAATTCCATGCCCAATAGCTTACAAAATACTCTAGTAGTCAATCTATCCAAGAGGACAAAGGCCTTTATAGTGATGATTTCAGAAGATATAAGACTGGAATTCTATAACTAGATGTTGGAAGCCCTAAGCCCATGTTCAGGACCTAGGAGAATTAATTAATATTATTAAAATGCCATATTACCAAAAGCGGTCTATAACTTTAATATAATCCACAAAAATCCCAATGACATTATTCATAGAACAAGACAAAATAATCCAATGAAATTCATGAGACCACACAAAAGACCCAGAAAAATTGAGGCCACCCTAAACCGAGAGCAGAGTGAAGGCACATAGTGCATAACTTCAAATCAAATTAAAAGAGTCACACTCACAGTGGTAGCATGACAGTGGGACTAGAGCAGACACATATGCCAGTGGAACAAAGGAGAACATGCAAAAACAAACCATATACATCCACCACCTGACTGTGGGCAAAGGAGCAAAAAGCTTATGTTGGCCCTGGAGCAGAAGGATGCACACTTGTAGAAGATGCAGACTCTATATTTGGTGTAAAGATCAAATAAAAATGGACCAAAGCACTCATTATAAGACCAAAACCAATAAAAACATTTAAAAAAATAAAAAAGAGAAAGAACTCGAAGCCATAGGAAAGAAGATTTCTGATTAAGACACCGGTAGCACAAGAAATAATACCTATAATAAAGACATCAGACTGCATCAAATTAAAAGGTTTCTGCCCAACAAGTTAAAAAGAATAATGGAGAGTCTATAGAACTGGAGAAAATCTTTACCAGCTGTTTTTCTGAAAGACTAATATATGGAATACATGAAGAGCTTAAAAACTACACATTAAAAATCAAATAGCCTAAGCAATGAATAGCAAAATAAGACTAGCACTTTCCAAAAGAATAACTACAATGGGCCTATAAGTGCATGAAAAGTATTTAATATTTACTCATCAGAGAAATTTTAATCAAATGTACAGTGATATTTCATTTCACTTCAGTCAGAATGGCTATAACAAGGAATACAACCAACAGTAAAGGTAAGGATGCAAGGAAAAAGCAGACCTCTACAATGCTGCTGGGTACATACTCTAGTATGGGTACGAAAAATATCTGAAAATAGAGCTGCCACTTTATCCAGCTATGTTACTTTCTGGAGTAAACCTGCAGAAATTATAGTTGTCATACTTCAGGGACATCTACATACCTATTTTTATTGTAGCACAATTCACAAATATTCAAGATGGAATCAGCATAGTTGCCCATCACGACATGAATGCACAAAGAAAAATGTGTTATATTTACACAATAGAACTGTTCAATTGTGGAAAAATTAAATCATCCCTTGCATGAAAATGAATGGAACTGGACCTCAGTATTCTGGGTGAAAGAGGCTCAATTCAGAAAGACAAGTATCTTTTTTACTAATTTGTAGAATTCTAGAAAAGATGCCAAGAAAGTACAAGACTGATACCTGTTATGAGATGAAAGTTAGGAAATAAGCAGCAGGAGGAGTAGGGTTTAATATCAAATAATAGGGGCAACAGATGCAGCCCACATGCACTGTGTGCTGGGACCCACGGCACAGGCCGTGGGTATGGAGTGAAAATAATCCACGCAGTTTTTGCATTTGTGAGTCCAGCAAAGTGAAACCCATTAATCTGTGTCACTCATCTGCATAAATAAAAATTCTTGCTATGTCAAAATCCATTGAATTGTAAATAATAAAGGGTGAAAGGTATAGTATGTGAATTGTGTCTCAAGAAGGCTACCTCATATAAATTACTGCACTGTAGATTAAATGTAGACATTGCTTATTTGATGATATTAATGAGTGATTGTTAATTGTGATGTGTTTATAGTTTTGAGGGTTTTTCATTTTTTTAGAGTCCAATTGTTTCAGAAAAACACAGGAAAATACATATTGACTGCAAAACTCTGGAATTTAATCCAAAAATATGTCAAGTAGGAGGCAGAAATATGTAAGAAAAGGATGGGCATTGAACTGCAACATGAGGGAGCATGCAATCTCAATTGCTAAAGTTGTGTACTGTACATGGAAGTTATGTTATTCTTCCTCACTTTTAAATGCTTAAAGTTCTCCAGCATACCTTTAAAAGTAACAGAACTGGATGTACCACAGAAGTGTTAAAATAATGGATAATAAAAATTACACTGTAACCTTGGTTCTAAGTAGTGGTTTTTATACAAACACTCAGTTTCAGGCAAACAGTTTGGAGAAAGTCTATGGAAAACCTGTGATATGTGATTATCTGTTACAGCCCAGAAAAAGGAAGGCCCAGGACAGGACAGATGCTGCCATCAACTAGATTTTCAGTCATCTGATATAAAGTAACTCATTGTAGAATAGCTACATGAGGAATACCAAAGGCAAAATTTAACAAGGAACCATAGCTCTATGTCCACGCTCTTTCCTTCCCACACCCCACTTTGTTCTCACTCTTTGGGTGACAGTGCTTTCTCCTCTCATGTTCCTTGTTTGTTTCTTTCTCCTATTTTCAAGCTTCATTCAAGATTCATTTCAAACTTCATTCCCTCTCTTATATTCAAACTTCCCCCAACTAACTGCCCCATCCTACTCCAGTAACTGCCCATTCCTTACTTCTTCATCCTTATTGTCAGAAACTACAGGAAAAGTGTTATATGATTTTGTCTCAAATGAGAAATAAAGCGTCTAGATATGGCCACTATTTCAGCCATAATAAAATATTATGAAGAAACTTGGCAAGCATTGAAATGGAATTGTGAATGCATTTTCCCATGTATAGACTTCTTGAAATATTCATTATCACTCTAAGGAAACATGACCCAGGGCTGGTTATTATGTTCTGTTTCTAGCTCACATATACACACCTAACTCCAGACATCTGTTTTAGAAATAAACACGTAGGACCTCTTACAGGTACACATGAGGGATGTTGCAGATTCAATTTAAGATCATTGGAAAAAAACCAATATCAATAAAGTAAGTCACATTAATGTCTTTGGAAAACAAATACATATAAAATTTATATTTACACAACGTTTTTCTAATGTATGCAAAAAATTGCTTAAAAACAATACACAAATCTGAATTAAAATACATCAAGGCTAAATTAATGTTTATCTGAGCTGTTGGGAAAACATCAACAGACTTATTCAGGGTAAAACTCACAAATTATGAATATAAAAGAAAACACAATGTCTAAAAAGTGCATTAAAATATAAGATGCCTGTATTTCGTTTGAGGTTTCAGAGAGAAAGTTGGTAAATAATAGTGCACACATTGAATAGTGCATACATTCTAAACTTAAAACACTCCTGGTCTTATGCCAACTACTTACCATCCATGAATCACATTTTTTTTCATTTTTAAGCAAGTGTTCACAATAATATCTATTTCAGAAGATATTATTATGCCTTGATTTGAATGCAAACTATTTAGAACAGTTTGGGACCTAGCAATCAATTAATAAAGGTTACTTATTAAATTGTAATTTAATACTAAATCGACAATTTTTGAAGCTATCTAAACTTTACTTCACCTTAGCAATAATAAAATATAGCTTGAACTATTCTGTTCTTCATCCTTACATAAAACCACATGAAGTAGTAGTCAAGCAGTTAATTTTGCAGTTACCTAAGCTCTTTCTCTAACAAAGTTGGAAAAATAGAATTAAAGGTGGATACAAGAAGTTGGAAGAGTGATTTTACTAGAACACAACAATTTTTACAAAAGTTCTTGGTGCACAGCCACCAACAGGGCATTTTGAAGTGGAATTGCCCATGCGTTCCTCGGGTTGTGGCCTAGCATAGATGAGCAGAAAACAGGGACCTACTTGTTTTAAACAGCTGGCTTCATGGGTTTAGGCTTTAAAGGATAATTTTTTAGCTGGGATACAAGATCCTGAGTTTAAGGCAAATTAGTTACTGTAAATCTCTAAGTTTTTCCAAGTCCATCCAGGAGGTTAGAGAGAACCTGTCAACTCACTTACATTTTTCTGGGAGGAAACAGCCTTATCTCCCCTTTTAATTTTTTCTGTTTCTTGTATTTACCTTTGCATTTCTTCACTAGCAGCATTACATGAAGAAGCTCTCAACAAGACTCTGTTACATTCTCTCTTACTGAGTTGATGCCATTCTAGGAATGATCCTGTTCAGTGTCAAGCAAACAGTGTTTATGTATTGCTTATAAGCATATAAATGCACTCTAAAGAACAAACAACTCACCAAGTTTTTATCAAAAAGGACGAAAAGTGAGATAGAGAAATGTAGGGGAAACAAAAGTCATTACAGCATATGACAGTATCTTAGCATCAAATCTATTTTAAAAAACCATCAAAAGATGCTGCAAGCTCCTAAAAATAAATGACCCTCATTTGTTACCTTAATGATCAGTTTGGTAAATACTACCTAATGCCAAAGTAACAGTATGAATAACATTTAATAAACATAAAATGAATTGTTTTTCAAATAAGAATCTAACTGAAAATTCACTGATGAGGAATATTGCCTAAAGCTATTAAAATTCTCTCCCTTAGTGCTAATGATTTTTTTGTCCTTTCAGTGTACATCCTACTGAAACCTTTGTGTCCTTCAATTCCCCTCCTCCACAGTAACCAGAATGCAAGAAATACTTTCACTAGTTCAGGTGCAACCGGTCTACTCATCAGCTTGGAATGTGCGTCCTCACCTTTGCCAGTCAAGATAAATGTAATGAGCAATAACTCAATTTCCCACAGTACAGACGATATGTGGAAGTTCTCTTCAGTTGAATAGAGTACAATTAATCATGATACTTATATGATGCTCAGTTATTTCATGATTATTATGAGAAAGTGGTTTGGGCTAACATCTTGGATACAAAACTAAAATGGAAAATAGACAAATATCAGTATTTTCCAAAATGCTATATAATTTCTCCTTCACCTATAGAACAATAGTCCTTAAGGCACAGTCACCAGTTGATGGCTGGCTGCCTTCTTGAAAATTTAAAGGAAAGGACACTATTACTTTCAACAATTGGTCCCACATGGAACAGGTGTCTAATGGCTTCAGATTTGTGACTCTGGCGGCTGTTCACAAGCCTCATTTGGTTTATGGTCCCATATATTCACTCGTGATCCAACTGTTACCTGTTGCTTTGCTCTGTCAACTGCTGATTCTCAGCATGTTAGAAATACGCTGATAAAAAGCTGTTGAGGCTTTTTATCAGCAAGTTCATTTAAAAAGATATCTTGCACCTGTAGCTACCCTACTTCAGCTCTCCGTATGACTCTTATTCAGGTAACTTGCCATGCAGAGAGTGTCTTGGTTGCAAGAGCTTTATTGTGTACAAAGCTTTCCAAGTGATGTGCTCATTATATTCTTGGGTCTTGGGGTAGTTTCTTTCTACCTTATATGCCAGTGAATGATATTAATGCAGAGGTTCACATCAGAAAAGTCTTCCAAGGTTTAAAATTTCTGTGAATAAATACATTACTGTCCTAGAATTGAAACAGAAATATATACAGAAATTCAAAGGGCATACAAATAAGTAAAAAGTTAATTTCCTTAATTTTTTCTGGTATATATATATATATATATATATATATATATATATATATATATATATACATATATATTCAAAGATAGAAAATTAAAGATGTAAACTTCACAAGGATTATATCAATATATGCAACAAATAGTATCAGAATAGTGAATAGCTATCCATATAACAGCCATTTGAAATCTCTTTTCTTTACACTCCACACACTGTCCAGCCACACACTCATGTCAAGTGGGTTCCCTCCGGCAAGGCCAAGTACACTCCTACTTGTCAGCATCATGGCTACCTATTATGTTCTACCTTCCAAACCTACTGACTATTTTAACGAAAATCCTGATGGCCCAGTGGTGGACTGCAATATTTATGCATCAAGGCACACAGTGCATGGAACCAGAATGCATGCCGGCTGGCTTTCTGGAATATAAATGTTGGTTTCCCAGAGATAACAGCATTTCTCAGTGCCTGAGGACTCAGTGACACTGAAGCAGCCTTTTCTCCCTGCGTATGTTTACCCAACTACATGCTACTCCTCTCCATGAGCATCAATTGCAGCCTTGTGACCTGAACCTGACTTAGACTGCTGAAATGAAATCTTCCCACTTGCCTCTACAAATTGGTCACAAAGATTACCCTAAATTTTTGAGATATTTATATGTGATTTAAGCAAAAACTCTCGCACAAGCTTCAACACATGATTACTTTACAGCTTAGAGTCTTTATTATAAACCACATAGGGACAGAAGCAATACATAAAGAGAATAACACAATAATCCTATCTCCGCATGGAGAAGATTAAATGACCCCCTGAGTCTTCTACTTCTCTAATTTTATGAATCACTGTTATCTGCAAAAACTGATGGGACTGAGCAAGAGAAAAGGGAAAGTATTCAAGTTAGTTTTATCTTAAGAAATAGGAAAAGAAAGCTAAAAATAACCCTACATCAATCCCATGTTTAAAAGACAGAATCATACTCAATTAATTTTAATTAAATTGCTTCACTAGCTGGAATTTTTCCTTGACACTGTGGAACCTGACCTCTTGAATTCTATAAAGGAGTACCAGGAGCTTCCACCATAACAAACTGCTTCACTTAAACTTTATTACTGATTACGTTTAATGATCTGGAAAGGAGAAGGAGAGCATTTTTCTTTCTTAGTTTGATGATACCTGTAGCGCAATCGGCTAGAAGGCTAGAAGTTCTGCATTTCAAAGGGCTGGGGAGCACCTGGAGAGCCAAGGCCCTGCTCATTGGCCCTGCCCAGGACCACGGCAGTCCAGAAGGCTAAGGCTTGGAACTGTATGTATTGTGTTGTGTGCTATGTTGTGTGCTTTTGAAAATAGTTGTGTAAGCTAAACAAATATTGCAAAGAAAAGTATGAAGCTCATTTGAATACAGAATTTAGATCTTTTATTCTAATTCTGCCTTGTACTTTTTGCTTTTTACATCAGCTTGACGCTTTTTTCTATGGTTGGTTTACATTAATTTTCATATTTGGGGTGATTGTATAATGAATAAAATGTTAGGAAAATACACTTTAGATGAAGATTTATTGAATAGCATTTAAGAACTGTATCATTAGAGAATCTGATTCCTTTGGATATTGAATTTATTCGTGGAGTATTTGTGAATAGATAATAGTAAACATAGTCACTATCTTTTAGTTTAAAACAATGAATATATTCTAAAAATAAATGAAATTAAAACTTTAGGGAAGATACGACCAACTTTAATTCATAATTTTATGATAGACTGTAAAAAAAAAGGAAGTTATAAAATTAGAGATTCTTCCATCTATAATTATTAAATTTTTACCATGACATTTTTGCTTTTTATATCATGGTACTCATGAATGAATAATTACAAAGTAAATAACTTATGTGTTTTTATTTTTCTAAATGATTCAGAAAAGTCTTTTTCCAATCTCTTTCTATGAAAGCCCAGGAGAGTAGATTCTGGAACGACAATGGAGCGGGGAGACTCGGAATCTTTCTCCCTAGATCTCCCGTGCTGGCAGCAGCTACATGATATAACTTCCTTAGAGCTCCATGGGGTACTTGAGACTTACAGCTTGTATGGAAGCCTTCGGTGGTAAATTACAGTTCATTCTGGGCAATTTCAACTTGTATCCCTGCAGAGGCAACCCATTACACCAAGCAGCAGTAGCTGGCAGCTGTATGTGTGTCCCTGGGCAGCATTCATGCAACTTGTGAGACCTGCAATGGGTAGGTCTGTTCTTCAGGACATGGCTTCCTTATTCTGGTCAGCCGTTGCTGCTTTGGATTAAGGAGGTACAGCTACAGAGGCACAGAGCCCCTGTCTCGGCATCTTCATCCAAGGGGCTAGCCCTCCTCCTGCTGCTCTTATGACTTCCTGGGCAGTTCATGTTTCAATGATCTTTTGCTCTTCTTTTTTCTCATTTCTCTTGTATGATCCAAAGATTAAAGACTAACATAACATAACATAACATAACATAACATAACATAACATAACATGTAGCAAAATTTATGGAGGAAATTAGAAAGTGACATAAGGTGCTTCGGAAAGGAGCAGGCTCACAAAGATCAGAGACCTGAAATTACACCTCAGTCTTTTCACAAAGACCCTCTCCAACGTTTGTAACAAACTAGGAGAAAATTAAAACAAAACAAACAAACCTTAGTAAAGGAGTAGAATCTCAGATGGAGAGCTGCCACCTTGTCTGATTCAGATGTGCAGTTTTCAACAACCTAAGCCACAACAAGGCACATGGTGAAACAGGAAAGTCAGGTTTTATCCAAAGGAAAGAAAGCTGAAGAAATACCAACAGTCCCTCAGCAAGACCAAGTGGGAGATTTACCAGTGTGTTTAAAGCAAAGGTCTTGAAGATGTTAAAGCAAAACAAAACAAAACACACTGAAGGAATATAAAATGGAGAAAAACTGCAAGAAAATGAAAACATCAGTTGGAGTTGGAGGACCTGCCTGTAATCCTAGCTACTTTGGAGGGAAAGGTAAGAGAAACAAATTTAAGTTGCTGAAAATCTGTCTTAAAAATACAATGAAGTAAAATAAAACTGGCTCGAGAAGCAGTGCATTATTTTCTGAGGAAACAGGAAAAAAACAGATTTAAAAAAAAACAAAATCTTCAATGATTTTGATGATAAAAAATGGAAACTGTTCACATTTGTGTAATCAAAGCTAGAAAAAAATAAATTCAAGTGGTCAAAGGACTTGTAACAAACCATTATGTGGACCATTATGAAAATGTGCGTTTCTCAAAAAAGAAAATCAAAAGAAAGAGCAAACAGAATATTTGAAGTATTAATCTGTAAAAATTTCCAGAAATCAACAACAGTTATGAACATAAGCACCTAAAAAATTGAAGGATCCAAAATGACACTCATAAGAAATGTATCCTGAAACACATTGATATGAAACTGTCAACTGACAAAGACAATGACTCTTGAAAGCAGCAGCAGAATAACAATTCAGAGCCAAGCCTTGGTAAGACTGCGGCATATTGCTTCTCAGCGATTTTGAAGGCAAAAAGGTAGCGAACAAGTATTTGAAAAGACTGCAGGAAACAAAATAAAAACAAAACAACGAGTAAAGAATCCTGTACAGTATTCTCTCAGAGGTGAGAGAAAACTGAAGACATTTTCAAGTATAGTACAATCTCAGGCAGTTCATTAAATAAGATTTACTCTGGGGGAATTCTGAAAAGAGTCTCACAGCTTGCCTGGAAAGGACAGAAGGCTGTGACTAAAACATATTGGACGAAATAAAAAGTACAACAAAGCCAAGTGCAAGAGGTTAGGATACTAGTATTAATGTCACTTTGGTTTGTAATTCTGCATTTTGTTTTCTGCATAATGTAAGAGAAAACTGTAATTGAAAATCATGCTTTGGGACTTATATAAAAGTATAATTTTACTGCATCAACTGAAATGGGAGGAGACTCAGCTTTTAAAGAATAAGTTTTGTAAATGATACCAAAGTTCAAATGGTATAAATTCAAATTAAAGCGTTATAATTATAATGTTAAAAATAATTTCCATGGCAACCACAAAGAAAATAGCAATAGAACATGAAGAAGAAAGGAAAAATAATTAAAACATTTCTCTACAAAATATCAACTACATACAAAGAAGACATTAATGTAGAAAATGGAGAACAAAAGTTTCTATAAGGCATTTTAAAAGAAAACATAGCAAGCTGACATGTTTCTCCTTTTGGCTAGATACTTTAGACATAAATAGATTGTAATCTCCAATTAAGTAACAAAGATTGGCAGAAAGCTTTTTTAAATGATCATACAATTTGCCATTGATGAGAGACTTAATTTCCATGCAAAATATTTATAAATTTGATATTGAAAGTATTCACATGGTTAGTCTATACAAACAGTATTCAAAGGACAGCAGAGGTAACTATACCCACATCAGATAAAGTACACTTTAGATTCAAAGAAGTCTCTAGAGTAAAAGTAATCTCACATTTCTAAGAAGTTTATTACAACAAATGTTTATATAAATATTCATATACTAAATAACAGACCATCAAGATATGTCCATAAGAAGCAAAACTCAACAGAATTGAATGAAGTGATGGATAATTTTATCAGAAAAGAAACTGATCCTGGACACTCAGAGGCTGACCGCAATCAAATCAACTTAAGGCACCAGACCTAACTGACACGGACGGACCATGTTTATCAACAACAGGAGTTATTTTTTTCAAAAATGCACAGAGTATTTTCCAGGAGAAAACAGGGTTTATGTCATTTGTTCAGTTTCAATAAATATTTGAAGCAGATATCATCAGAAAATAACTTTATCCAATCACTTTAAAATAAAGTTAGAAATCAGAATTAGAAAAATACCCATGGAGGACCAGGGAGATAGCTCAGTAGAATAAGCACTTGCCTAGCAAGCAAGCACGAGGGCATGAGTTAATCCCAGTTCCGCAAATAAGAACAAAGAAAAGAAAAATACCCATGGAATATTCATACATCTATGGAGATTTTAAAACTAAATTAGTGAAACACCACCAATCAAAGAAAAAATTAAGAGGGAAACGATGGTGTACTTACCAATATATGGAGATAACAAAATTGATGGGATGCAACAAAATAGTGCTAACAGGAAAATTTATAGATATAAATGTTACAAAGAAATATCTGAAATCAGTAATGTCTCTCTACAATTTTGCGAGCTAGGAAAGCAAGATCAAAATTTGAAACTAGTGAAGGGAAGGTAATAACAGAGACCAGAGCAAATAACATATAAGAAAAATAATGGAGGTGGCTGGGGAGATGGCTCAGTGGAATAAATGCTTCCCTGGCAAGCACAACGGGCTGAGTTCAATCCCTGGTTCTGCAAAAAAAAAAATAATAATAATATTAATAATAATAATAATTATTATTATTATTATAATGGAGGAAAATATCATTGAAACCAAAAGTTAGTCCTGTTTTAGGGTCCTGAAAAAAGTATCAAAGAGATACTTTATGCTCATGTCCACGGAGGCAGCCAAAGGACAGAAGCAAACCAAGGGACTGGTTCCACAAATGGGTGAAGAAATGGTAGCACAACAGCTGTGCCTCCCATGACACCTAATCAGTGACGGGCCACATGTAGGAGAGTGCTGCAGTACGAGACAGCTGACACAGTTTGATCACTTAGTGACATCATACTGTTCCATCATGGGGTGAAATGCATTGCGCACGTCTGCAGTGCTTCTCCTGCACTGTCAGGTGCAAAACATTTCAGAACAGCGCATAATACTTGGTAACAATAGCAAATCACTGTGTCAAGGGTTTATGTCTTTACTATGGTGCACATTTTATCTGTAGAGTGTACTCTACTTATAAAATATTTCACTAGTAAAACACTCTGTTCCGTTGTGTTCCCTACACACCTCGTGTTTCATGTCTTCTGTGCATGAAAGGGCGTGTCACGCACTGGACAGTGACATCAAGGCTTAAGAAAGTGCGCACTACAGTGTTAATGTGATGATGAAACTACCAAATGATTTATTACTAAGAATGCATCTCTAAATGGCTGCATATGCGATGGAATACTATTCAACCTTAAAAACAGAAGGAAATTCTGACACACACTAAAATGTCAACAAACCTTGGGAACATTATGTTCGGTGAAATATCTCAATCAACAAAAGGAATAATACTGTATCGTTTTACTATACACTACTTACAGTAGTTAAAATCAGAGGCAGGAAAGACTAGAGGCTTATGGAAGATGGAAATAGGGAGTTAGAGTTTAAAGAGATACAGTTACATTTTTAAGTGGAAAAGAATTCTGAAGGGGGCAGTGACAGTTGGACAAATGTCGTGATTTAAATACTGTTAAACTGTTCATTTAAGGTAGGTAAAATGGCAAGTGTATGCTATATAAATATTTTCTACAAAAATAAATTTGAAGGAGGCAAGCTATCAAACAAACAAATGAACAGCTGATCTGTATAAAATGTATACTTCCAAAAAACAAAAAAAAAAAACTGTGAGGCAACAACCTTACCTAAATGCTGGTAAAGGTTTGATCAATCGCAGCCTTAAGCAATCTGTTGTGCATGCATATTTCTATAGAAAAATAAGCCTCATATGCAAGAAGAGATATTCCATAACTACCATTATTCTCTGTCCAGAATGTTTAAGAAGCCAGAACAATGTCATACTTAAACATTTATAATTTTGTCTGACCTTCACCTATCCTCACAGCTAATTTGAACTTTGAGGTCCATCTTGTTTGCTGACTATTCATTACTGTTTGCTTCTCATTAGTAAACGTGATCCTAATAAACATTATGGTTAATTTGCCTGGATCTATTTGAAATTACTCCTGTCATTTCATATTTTTAAATTTTTTTTTTTTTTTTTTTTTTTTTTTTTTTTTTTTTTTTTTTTTTTTTTTTTTTTTTTTTCATTATTTGGGATTTAACTCAGGCCCTTGCATTTTCCAGGGAGGTACTTATTCCTCTTAGCCATTTCCCCAGCCTTTTTATTTTTTTTTTTTTATAAATTTTTTTTTGTCATTTCATATTTTTACCTCTCCAGAGACATTATGTTTTGAGTCTCAAGTCTCACTTGCGCTAACACTTAGTAGTCAGGCTTCTGAATGGGTAGTGGAAATTTCAGAGTCACGCGAGCGACAACATCAAACCTGTGGGATGCTGATTAGTCTTGCTGTGTTTGACTGCTCTATGTTGAGTGTTTTCATAAGATCACAAATCATATTTTTCCACTGTTAATTTCAAATGCCAGGTGACATGTTTACCTTTTGTAAGATGTGTTAAAATGTCTCAGACAGGTTTAATACATTGATAAGCAATGAAATTTTATTAAACATTAGAATATGTATTTTCTCTATAGGAATAAATTTGATAAAATAAGCCCTTGAGTCTTTCAAATACTGTATACAAAGCCATCATTAGAAATAAATTGGCAGGCTGGTGAGATAGCTCAGCTGATCAAAGTGCCTGCTTAGACAAACTTAGGTGCAAGTATAGGGACCTTGGTTCAAACCCTGGGCTCCATGTTTTGTGCCAACCTCACCCCTAGGGCAGGGTGAGCCAGCCTCTGAGACCAGGCATAGTGGCACACAAACATAACCCTAATGCTGGGGAGGCTGGCATGAGCTGCGTAGTGAGACCCTATAGCAATATACCAAAAAAAAAGAAAAAGAAAAGAAAAGAAAAGAAAAAGAAAGAGAGAGAGAGAAGGAAGGAAGGAAGGAAGGAAGGAAGGAAGGAAGGAAGGAAGGAAGGAAGGAAGGAAGGAAGGAAGGGAGAAATTGGCAATCCATTAACTTGGAATATATTTCAGCACATTCTATAAACCCATCTCTACTTTTCCCAGTTGTACTTTCTTTTATCTTCTGCCATTCTGCCTCAAGTGATTTGTAACTGAGCCACAACACATTTCAAAGTTTTATTAATCCATCGCCACAGCCACCGCTGAATCTTTATGTTAATTTGTCTCCTGGCTTTAGAAACTCTGCATTATCATAGAGTCAGAAATGACTCAAAACAGCTGTTTTTGTTCTTGAATTTGATTACCATATGTACAATATTTACAGGGAAATGTTATGTATATTCTGGTAAATTTCATAGATTAATTTTATTACAGTAACTTTAAATTAAAATGTCATTCATCTAAGTATTTGATAGCTGAAGAGTGCTGTACTGAACACCTTCTTGTGTGTTTTAAGAAAACATATAAATTTTTATATTACTTTATATAATCATTTCACAATAAAATCATTCTGTATTTGACATAGTAAGCATATTGTTCCTTATAAAAAGTCCTTGATTTCTATGCATAGGATTCAATATCAGATTCTTATGATATAAGTTTCAGTTTTAGATGCTTATAACCAAATTGGATGTAATTACTTCTCTCTGAATTGGTCAAATATTTCTTTACTTAATCATAATTTATTTTCTTTTTTAGGGAATGAAACTTCATGTAGAATCAACATGAACATAAGGCCTTATTGGGATTTACATGAGAGAATGAAATATAAAATATTAGATCTATTCACACCAACTAAAAAAATATATTTGTTTTGTTTTGTTTCACTTGTCTAATCAATATTAGTACAAACTTTTATTTTCAGTGAACTAAAAGAAAGTAGCTGTATATCTATCCTAACTGTCTTGTGTATACATATATAGTTTTTAATTTTTCCTCATCCCTCTTTTTATTTTTTATTTTATTGAGAAACAAATAGCAGTAAGACAGTTTCAAAGCTGATTAGTAGAATAGTTTCAATAGTTAGTACCTTGTACATGTTATCTTTTTAGTGGTTATCTATATTACAAGACACAGACAGGATATCCTGTCCAAACACTATTAGTAATAGTAATAGTAATGAGAAATCTTTCTTCTCATTGATTTAAGCAAAAGTAGGTATATATCTATCCTAAATATACTGTACATACATATGCAGAATGGACCTTAGTTTGTATTCCTTTTTTTTGCTTATTCCTGACAGATATGGGCATTCCACTGGTATCTAAATACTATAGGTGCATGAATACAGCAAAACAATTTAACACAGTCCAGCAGTCCACATTAGTAGTAGGTTATCTGAAGAAGTTGTTGACTTGAATCTTTCACAGCTCAGCATAGTAATATGGCTTTACTTTGTATATCTCTTTTTCATACTTTTCTTCTAGATGGTTGAGACCAAGATAAAGCAAGAGCTGTATAGCAGGAAATGTATCTCTCGTATCTGATAAGGTCAGTCAAGTCCCATCAGGATTTATCCTGTAACCCTGTACTACAGTTTGCAGATCTTTTGTCAGTGTCAGCCATGTGGATGAGTCATGGCCATTGCTTGACAAATTTTCTCTCTGAGAAAGCCTGAAAGAATGTTTTCTCTTCAGGTGACTCTGCTTAGGCACACACTACATAATCGATCATGTTGCTCTGTGGCCCCACAATCTCCTTGATCAGAAAATATGGGACACATCTGAATTACATGATATTACAGTACATGTTCTCTTATGCTCTGAGTTGCCACTGGCCTTGAAAGGCTAGGGTGAAAATGTTGGCTGTCCTTGTAGGCCTTCTATTTCTCTAATTTTTGGCCTGCAAACTTGGGTTGTTGGAGGGACAAGCTTGGATTGCCTGTCATTCTGGTCAGCTAAATATGTACTTCTTATCATGACATGCCAATTATTACCATACTGTCTCTCAAGAAAAAGTTTGTTTGGTGTTTTTTTTTTTTTAAAGTGGATAATAAATTAATAAAAAAAAAAAGACAAAAGGAAAAAAAGTCACAGGAGTGTCCTTCTACAATGTCATATATAGTTAGATTTCTAAATTTCTGTGTAAAATGTGTAACTATTTATTCATATTCTTTAAATATTTTTCATTTTTTAAATTTTTATCTCCACCTTCTGCAGAGACTTAAAGCTTAACATATCAATACTTGATGGAAAATACTTGTTTCGTGTTATGCCTAAAAGGGTTGATATTCAGACAGATAGTGAAGTTACACCCAACTGCATATGCTGTAGGGTAATAATAAGCTTCTCTTCTGTAGGGTTAACAACCTAAGTTTGCAGACAATTAGAGAAATAAAAAAAGACTACATTTCGACATTCCCAAATTAAAGTGATTTTATAGAGCAACAGTTCTTCTTTTAAGAACATTTTTATTAAAAATTAAGCTTCAAAAAGTATAAATAAGCTTTATTCATCAATGTGTAAAGATGAGGGACCAGAGAGATAGCTCAGTAGAATAAGTGTTTGCCAAGCAAGAACAAGGTCCTGAGTTCAATCCCAGCACCACAAAAAAGTAAATAAATAAATTATAAGAAAGAAAATATATGTAAAGAAGAGAAATACACAGTTAATCTTGGTCATAAACTAAAGACAACTCCTTTTATTTTAAAATTTTGTTTGTTTGCTTGTTTATTTATTTATTTTGGCACCTGGAATTGAACTGAGGATCCTGTGCTTTCTAGGCCAATGTCATGCCACAGAGCTATAGCCTGTGCTGCAAAAACTCTTGTTAAAATGCCTACCCGAATCAATATTTCCTATCCTGAAATTTAAATAATGTTTCTAGTCCAATTTCTAAACAACTTGGGAGCTTTAAAAATATATCATCAGCTAGGCAAAGCAATTACTTCCTAATTACTAGTAAAAATAGAGGTCAAATGATCAGTCCATCAGGTTTGATTTGAGAGCCAGACAAGCAAATCTGTACAGATTTGCAATCTGGAAAAAAAATGAATAATTCGGCTCATTCTTTAACCCACAACCACACAAAGGAAAATATTTGTAGAAATTGTGCTGCAATGAATCTTAAGCAAAAGCATTTGTATTGAATCAAAATGTTTTCATTTGTAAAGCTATAAGAGTTAACTCGCTCAAAGTATATAACCTCTCCCCCCAAAAAATTGTTGATGTGAAATGAATACAATCGCTGTAGGACTCTGTAGAAATCCAATCAGACCATTAAGGCGGGTGATTTTTTTTTCGCGGTACCAGGGACTGAACTCAGGACCCCGACCTTGCTAGGCAAGCACTCATTCTACTGAGTTATTTCCCCTGCTCCCACGTTGATTTTTTTTTAATGTTATAATTTGTTGTAAATGCTAGTCACAAACTCTGCTAAATTTCAGAGTTTCCTCAGAATGGTAAGTCCTTTAGGATTCCACATCATGTAAAGGAAATACAAAGCACAGTTATAAAGTAAAACATAAACATGTGCCACTCTTAATATTCGCATTACTAGGAAAGTGTTTCCCACCTCCAGACTCACGTTAGCTGATAATTGATGCCAAAGCTGCCCACAGATATTTTACAATTTCATTTACTTGGGAAAGTCCTACAGTAATTGAAATAGAAATTCTCTTTTTTCTCAGGTGTTATGAATGAAAATAATTAGTAACCTTTGGAAAGGTCTTCCAAAATGGTCCCAGTAATAGCTATTATTACTCATAATAAAATAGCTAATTTGAAATTATAAGTTTGTCTTACTGAAGGAACTTGACAGAAGTACAGCAATAAAATCACCCTCTAAGGAACATGTTTTTATTTAAATCTAACATTACAGAAGCAAATCACACTTTTCATAAGAAGGCAGAGGGCTCTAACTCACTTGCAAGGGAAACGAGAACATCAGCATACAAACAGAAGGTTACAGTGATGACAAGTGCAAAGAATTAGAGTGGGCATCTTAGGAGAAAGGAAGGAATTACCTTAAAAAAATAACAGGTAATTCCTTGATTGTAAATATGGATCCTTTTCTATCTTAAAAGTATCAAAACCAGGAGCCATTTTTAAATCATGCATGAGCAAAAGCTGGTTGCTGTGGGTGAGCAGCTGATTAGCCACACGGAAGCTGCGTTCGTTCCTTCACTCCTGATTGTTCTTGCAGTGTTGTTGGGCTGCTTCCTCCAAGACCAAAACAGAATGTATGTCTCCTTCATCATCATCTGGCCAATTATCTGACTGTAGCCAGTCCTTTAACTTTTATACAGCTGAGAGATTTAATAATCTATGACTAAATTAATATATTTGACAGAGCAACTTGAAATATACTCTTGTTCTTTTGAACTTTTTAAATGATAGTAGTAATTACCAGGTGCTAACATCGCTTTGTGAGCAAAGCATCATTTTTTAAAGTTTGAACCCAAATTGTTCTTTTCTACTACATATACTTTTGTGGTTAGCACCTTAAGCTAACCTTAGAATTTTAGTATGAAAATAGGCAGGATGACCTTTTTATGGATGTTTTGGACCACATGAAAAAATATTCCTTGCTTCTACACCTTTCATATTAATATGCTGATGTGAAATTTTGTGACAGGTAACTATCCTAAAAATTCTAATGTTGTATCAGAATTGCTTATAACTAAACAAGTGAATCTAATGATTTTTATACTACCCAACCTATGAGAAGAATGTGCTGACTGAATAAAAATATTTTCTCCATGCTGCTTACAAAAATGAAAATACAAAGTTTGGAAAGTCGGGCGTGGTGGCGCATGCCTGTAATCCCAGCACTCGGGAGGCTGAGGCAGGAGGATTGTTGTGAGTTCGAGACCAGTCTGAGCTACAAAGTGAGCTTAAGGCCAACCTGAACTGCATAGTGAGACCCTGTCTCAAAAAAAAGACAAAAAAAAAAAAAAACAAAGTTTGGAAACTTAATAGTATCAACTGGCCATTTCCCAGGCAGAGAAAACCCGAGAGCATGGATTCCTGAGCCTGGGGTGGAAGACTGTAGAGATTTATTCTTTTATATGCAAACTCCACGGAATACCTTTTGGATGATCTACTTTTAGTCCCCAACCATAAATTGTTTATTTAATAATAATTCATCTTATTATATTCTCAGAAACATGATGAGAAAGAAAATGTCTTGCATCATAGATAGCTATTTGGGAAAATGCATAGAAATAAGCATAGTATGTGTTTGTGTATCAGTCTCATACAAGATTGTGAATATGAGTCATATGAGTCACTCTACATAAATGAAATTACCTTTGAGAACTCTCTCCTAAAGGTTCTAATTCCTACATGTTCACAGCTGAAAAGTACTTTGTGTGGACATCTCAGCAAAGAGATGAAGCTACTAACACAGGCATCCGTCAGAAGTAACTGTTTTTCCAAAATGCATCCTTACTCACAAATCTACTGCCTCTCTCACTCCCCTTTCCTTCACACCCAGGCGATTAGTATTCCAATGGACAATGATTTTTTAAAACACATAAATAGCACTAACTCAATCACAATGCTTCCAAGGTGGTCACTTTTCATTAAAAACTAGTACCCATTTTGGTTTATATATTTTGAAATGTAATAGTATTTCATTTTTCATTCGCATTTAATTCCCCAGGATCATACTTAGCCAAGGCTGAGAAGGGGTCATCATGCTGAATTCCAGCATTTAATTCACTCTGCTGAATTTTTATATCAAACTCATTTTATTCCTCCATTTACATGAAAATGTAATCTGTGATGACAAACAAAAGTTAGAGACATTGGAGAATAGGACAAGATAGAGTACACAAGATGGGTTCATAGACTTGGGATTAAAATCTAGATTCATCATAATGGTATTATCTGGAAAGAAAGTATAGTTGAATACATATAGGTATGCACTGTAGTCCACAGTTAAAGATTCTAATGAAATGAATGTTGCAAACAGGTCCAAATTATTAATTTGAAACTAACAAATTATCTGGTTTGTTAACTTCGTTTTTTTTTTTTTTTTTTTTTTTTTTTTTTTTTTTTTTTGAGTGGCATGGTGACTTGGTTGGGGTTCTATAGTGTAGGAATGAAAAAAAGAAAAGGCCTGTTCTCTCTCTGACACTAGGCCCTTTGCCCAAAGAAAACTGTGAATGTAATTAATGTGATTTGCTCAGCTCCTCGGAACATGAACGCTGTCTGAGCCAGATGTATGAGGCTTTAGCTACGCATTTCTCAGCGAGGGGACCATCCTCCATTCATTCTTGCTTCTGGCTGTGCTCAGCCAACCCAAGTTCCTCTGAACATTCCCATCCAGGGACTAGGCTTCTGGGGTTGGGTATGCCATTGGTTTACATTTTAAGGAACCAGAATATTTTAACAGAAAAATCATAAAAATTCTATACTACCTTCTGAAAATCAGCTACCCCTACTAATGGAATACTGAGCATGCTGTTTAAAATTCTGCCTTGCAGAATGAGTACTTCTATGCTGATTGAATTTACTCTATTACATTCAGACACATATAATGAGGCCTTCCAGTTATGCTTGACATCAGCCTTCACCATATTTATTTCATCATAAACACTAAGTTTATCTCTTGCTTTTATATTTCCAGATTGTAATGATGAAGGCTACAGCTTGTTCACATGTAAAAATGTGCGAAAGCTAAATCAACAAGCCAACTACATGACATCATAAACAGCCTCCATACATTCACACATCCCACAGCCACTTGGAGATAAAATTTACAGACTCTGAATCATAGTTTTCTTTCACCTGCCACTGTGTTTCACATGTCTGCACAAAGATTCACATCTACAAGGTACTACAATTTGCCATAGTATGCACAGATATTCAGATACAGGTTTCAACTAATTACAGTGAGCATAAAAGGAAATGCTTGGAATGACAATGAAGGTGCCTCCTTTATTAAACCTTGTTTTGTGCAGTGAATAAGCATCGTCTCTTCTCAAAAAAAGTTTAAAAATAATAAACTCTTGCCATAAAACTAAGCTGAGAAAAAATACAATGATTTTGTATTTTTTCAAATATTGATCAAATAACTCTGGGACTGAAATGAGTTCATTTTGAATGTGTTCCTCTTCCAAAGAGTAATTTAGTCAAATAAATATCCAGTGATATAATTTAGACAGATACCATATGAACAACAGCAACAAAAAAAAAAATCTAATTTATAAAACATTACTAAGATCTTGGAAGTTATCTATTACAAAAGTTTTATGGCATTACTATATTCATGTTTTTTTGCAGCAGAAAAATAATGCAAAATTGTTAATTAGAAAAGAAATAACACCAGTAAATTTAGCTTGTATTGTAGAAGCAAGAAGAAAAAGTACAAGTATAATTTAAAAATGCAACCGTAGAATTTAAAAAAGAAAAACAATAACATCTCAGACCTTAGCAACAGACACGAATATGTACCATTAGAAGGAAATAAATCATGGAGCTTGTGTGGTCATTCTTTTTTTCTTATGATTTAATTTTATTTTAAAGCATGAAAACAAAACCAAAGGCAAAAACAAACAGCAGAAATAAAGAAAGAAACAGAGCAACAAATACCAAAACATATAGTACAGAATCTGAAAACAAGAATAAAATTTAACAATGGCTACTGAGTTACGTATTTTTATTATCAAATCTGTTACTCAGATTAACAGATCGAGGTATGCAAAATTGGTTAAATAAATATTAACACTTACTTTCAATAAACCTTAATTTCTTTCTTGTCCTTTTCTACTTTTTATTTTTTTTTTAATTTATTTTAATAGAGTATGCTGAATGATAAGACATTAGAAACGGTACACATTTAGAAGAACAAAATGAGACATATTCAATCATGGTTTTTATATTACACTTCACAGTCTTTGATGTGGTGGCTTGGAATACAGATATTAGCACAGAGAGTTAGTCAGTGTGAAAATTTTAAACATTAACTCCCACTTCCAAGAAGCTGATGGGAGTTAGGCCTACAATCATCTCAGCCATCCCATATACGTACTTGCATGATTTCCCCCCTTCCTTTTCTCCTACATTTTTATCTTTTCCTCATCTTCACTGTTTATTCTTGTGATGATTTCTGAATAAAACAGGTAAGCAAAGACTGGAGCCTCTGTCATCACCAGCTTCTCAAATGTGAAGGAGCATTATATCCTCTTCAAAATATGAATCTTAACTAAAATTAAGATATTTTGTTGCACTACTAAAATTTATTAGGACAGGGCTGGGGAGATGGCTCAGTAGAATAAGCGCTTCCTTGGCAAGCACAAGGGTCTGAGTTCAATCCCCAGTTCTGCAATAAATAAATAAATAAATATTAAGAATTAAAAAAATTTGTTAGAACACTTTATCTCATTTCCGGATATTTTTAATTTGATGAATGGAAACTCAGTACTGTGAACAGACTGCATCACAGCAAATACTGTGAAATTCATGTTACTTTGTTAAGTGAAATTATATATCACTTGTAGTTTTTCTGTTTTAATGCTATTTTGTACTCTGTTTAAATTTTTTTAGTGTAATACGGCCACTGCAAGTTTTAGCTTCCCTTTGTTCTACCTTCCCTTACTTTGAAATTTATTTTGAAAAAAGTATGTTTTTAGAACTTTGGCGTTGTTTCTTTCCTTATTTATATCATCTTGTAAAAAGTAATTACTTTAATTACTAAGAAAAAATGTTCTTTAAAACACAATTCCTGTGCTTGCTAAAGCAGCACATATAGTAAAATCCAAGTCCTTCTATTAATATCCATTCAACAAATAGCACATTTCTCCGAGGTTTGGCAGGTGATTTACCGATATTCATTGCATAGGAGAGCTCACAGGAAATTGTCTTCCATAGAAGGTGACAGAGTAATTGTGTGTTTAGAGTGATATGTGGTATTAGAGCTACTTTCTGTGATTAGATTGTGATGATTTAAAAAAATTTAGTACATTTTGAAACAGTTCTGTAATTGTTAACCATATGTTATTACATAGACCAATTTCAATGAGCCTTCCCATCCTGTCACTGTGGAATGATTCAGAAAGATTTTCTGTGGTGATTGGGTAATAGGGTTTCTAGCAGGTACTGTTTTCAGGCATTGTTAGTAATTTTGTGAGTCAGCATACCTTTTGCACTTTTAACAGATATCAGAGAACAATGGCTAGTAGCTTCCTTTCAAGGCACTGATATAAAAGATGTTCATTGTAACTAGGGAACTATGCATTAAAACTATCTTGAAGATAAAACTATCTCTCATGCCTGTGAGATTTGCTATTATTCACAAAACAAATGTTGGTAAAGATGCTGAGGAAAATGGTCACTTTCGGACTACTGATGGACATATGTAACATCATAGAAAATAGTTAGAAGGCTCTTAAAATGTTATGAATTAAGCTAAGTAATTAGACCCACTAATTTTATGGGCATATGACCAAAGGTAAGCGAGACTGTATCTTGTAGTGCCACCTCTAGGCCCATGTTCATTGCAGCATTACTGATGATAGTCAAGATATGCCAACACAAGCTTCATGCCAACATCAGAGGAGTCACAGACTCAAGCGGATGGATTACTCACTCTAGTGACACAGTGAGCCTCTTTGCTTCAGGAACCCTGTCATTATCCAATGTGCAAATGAATGAGTTGGCCAACACTTGCCCTTGATACAGCTCCATTCCTCAAGTGTGATTAGCCCGATATATGTCAGCACATTAATTACACTGCCCCACTTGCAGTATTAACAGGGCAGCTTTCGTCTTTAATGGAATCATAGGCTCTTACTCTGGAAGTAGCTTTGCCCTGTATGATGGGCCAGATACTTGGCTGGATAGCAGTTCTGGGTGAGGAGTTTGCTAGAATGATATTAGCATATTAATCAGAAAACCCAGTAAAGGTCATGTGCCTCCAACCTGGGAGAGGGTATTATCCGGGAAGCCAGATCCCTGAAGAGAACAAGTCAAAGAACAAACCCTCTTTCTCTACTTGAGCCAAGACAACCACTTTCTTTTGTGCTCCCATATTCCTGGTTCCTGGAGCTTCACCTCTGACCTGAAGTTGCACAGCTGTCTCACCTGGATTGCAGCACTCAATGGGCACCAGCTTCTACCACTTGTTCAGTTTCCTTGTCTTTCTACTTGTCCATGGCAGATGATAAAAACTTTTCTGCCTCTACAACCTAAGCCAATTCTCAACATCCCCTCCTCCATGCACATAGGAAATACACTGCTTCAGGCTCTCTGGACAGCCTTTCTTAATACACAGACCTTGGAGCTATGCATTGATTGTTTTTAGAATTAGCAAAAATATATATGATTCAAAAAGGGGTTCTGCCACCCAGTTTAGACACTTTAGTATTTATTTGTCTGGGTCCTGCCATTCTCACCAGCTTGCTGAGCTGCACATCCTCTTACCTTTCTGTTACATCCCATGTTAAGAGCTCAGTGTTAGAACTTGTTTCTCCCAACACACCTGTTCACGTTTTTCCTAACACTTTCTTTTCTAGGTACTCTTCAAACATCTGCTGTGCTGAAACAATCATTTGCATCAACCATCTTGTCACCTGACTAAGTGCAAAAATTTAGCAACTTTTCTTCAGCTAGAAGCAGAACTTTAGGGAGGGATACATGAACTGCACCAAAACACTGCATCCTCTTTAAGTCGCTATCCAACGCTTTAACATGAAAGCTACCACACTCAACAATAGTGTCAGTATTTATATAACTGTACACATGGGTACTCTGTTGCATTACTGGTTTAACGCTCATGTTTCTGCCTTTAGTATCAAGATCTCATTTTTAATGCAGACAAAATTCTATTTATCCCCATTTGTTATTATTGAATAATGTACAGTAATATAAGTCCACTACATCCTTTGGTACAGTACATGAAATCATTTCCATATGAAAGCTACTAGGAGATAAGCTTTTGTAAAAAATATTCAGCAATTCTCCACACATGTTATTTTAATAAGAACAGGACCTTACAATTCTAGGAAACTGCACTATTGCTCTATTCTTAAATACTGCCCCTTCACAAAACTTAGAACTGTGCTCTCTTACTGAATTGCAGAACTAGAATTTCAGAACAGGCCTGCCCTACATTACCCAGCCTGCAGACTCAATCTATGACCAAAAGGTGTTATAAGAGACAGTCCTATTATTCCATCAATGTATACTCAATATATTTAATACTAAATTATGGCACATCTAAACTCTTGAAAGTTGTCACTTCGGGTGTTTCATAATTCACCATTGCTTACTTTCCATGGGCCTTCTGTGTGTCCATCCCATACACCTAAAAATCCTCTATATCGATTGGTCAGTAAACCTGCTGGTCCTCACCACGTCAGCATAACTGCATTCCAGCCCTTTCCCAAAAGGCTGTATACTCCTCCCAAACACTTTGGGTTAGCAGCACATGGCAAAGCCTCTGCTCAATATAGTACCTGATGTTCAATTAATGTTCACAGAATAAATAATTTAATAAATCATAGATGATGAGGGTTGCTCATAAAATAGAACACTCACAATAGCACACTTAACATTGGGTTCATTAATTTTATTTGTGTTAATTAAGCACAGCTAATGAAATAATTCTTATTTACTCACTTTGATGCAGTTTTCTTTGCCAGATCAGTGAACAGTCTGTAAAGACAGAAAATCCCTAGGCTGCACCTTGGAGTCCACTGGGAGATCAGGAAATTATACTTTTGGAAACATGTCCTTCTTTACCCACAGTAAATTGCACTGCTGTTGTTATGAGAAGGCATCAGACACACTGTGCTGTACAACAGTAACAGCTGAAGATTAAATGAACTGTTTCCATCCCTAGGTGACCTTTTGTTTTACTACAGGTGTCTGCGAGGTTATGCCAAGAGGTTGTCATTGTGACATCACATGAAGAATGCAGACGTTAGGAACTCAGACCAGAAAGGAAATATAGTAGCAGAGGCCTTCAAATAATCTTTTCTTGTTACTTTTCTTGAACTTGCAGCACTACTGTGCTGGAATATTCTACCTCAATGTCCATACTAAGTAACACAGGATGAAATAAGGGAGGTATAGTCACTATAGCTCACATGGCACCAATTTCAGAGACAAATATGAATGTTGACTTTGGAAGAATTTTCAAGAAAACATGTAGTTTGTATTTGCTTGTGCCACTTTGGGTGTCATACCACCTTCGCCCAGCCACTGGCAAGGCTGCTAATTGACTCAATTAAAGGAAAATGAACCAGTTGCACTGTTGAACTTAGAACCTTACGGTCACTTGCATTTATTTTCAAACTTCCTTCTTATAACTTGTATTTCTCTCTAAAATAACATAAATACGTATTCCTTATATCAATGCCACTGAAGTTATATTTTAAAACAAATCAGTTTATAGAGATATAACTGTTATATCTGTCCTCATGTATCATTTTTCTTTTTCTTTTCTGTTTTGTCCAGTATGGCTGATCTAAACCAAGGACGTTCTACTACTCAATTACACTGCCACCCCTTCTTCTCCTTCTTCTTCTTCTCCTCCTCCTCCTTCTTCTCCTTCTTCTTCTCCTCCTTCTCTTCCTCCTCCCCACCTCTTCCTCCCCCCTCCCCCTCCTCGTCCTCCTCCTCCTCCTTCTTCTTCTCCTTCTCCTCCTCCTTCTTCTTCTCCTCCTTCTCCTTCTTCTTCTTATTAATTATTCTAATGTTCGGGCTGCTAGTTTTCCCAGGCAGGACTATAACTGGCACACTTCTCCTCCATCTCTTGGTGGTGGTCAGCAAGTGGTGCCACTGCACCGAGCTCCTTCCATCTCTACTATAACTATGTGAACTGGCAACATTCAAAGAATCAAATACAAGCATCAAATGGAAACTAGTTTCAACTCTGACAAACTCTTTTCCGGTTATTATGCTTCAATCACCTCTTCCTAGAAGTGTCCCTGCCCCATGGAGTAAACACGTATTCTTTGTCAATTGCCCTGTTTTCCCATAGTGCTTTACACACTGCCTTATCTATGTCTCTTAATATTGCATTTTTATTAGGTTTTTAACTTTCTACCCTGACAGGCTGTAAATTTCTAGGATATTAAGTTGTTCAATTCTCAGCATTTATAGCAATGTCTGACACATGCTAAGTGCTTGATAAATATTTATAGATTACTAAATTAAGCTGACATTAAACTAAATGGAACACTAAGAATATGTGTTCCATTTGTAAAGTAACATATGACAAAATATTCCAAAAAACACATACACAGTTTTTACTCAAGGTGTTGGGATCAACAACATAAAAAGCCCTGGGTATCCACTGTTGAAAGATTTTTGATGACTCAGTGTTTAGCTGGGCCATACACACCGAAACTCAGCCACCTCATTTTTTAAAATACATTAAAAATTAAATTAAATAAACCAAAATGTACAGACAGTTTCCAAGACCAAAGTACTAAAACAGACAATGTTTCCTCTCAATGATGCCAACATTTAAAATGATCATTTATTAATGCGAAGGTCTACAAAATAAATATTGAATATTTTGGGAAAATTTCCATGAGTGAAAAAAAATCCCTCAACAGGAGATAATTCATCTATATGCAGTTATTTTAAAAGTGTTCCAAATTATGGGGAAAAATTATTTATTATATTTTGCAGAGAGCATCATTCAATATCCATGACACTTCTGGTATCTGTACAAAAATGAGCAGACTACTATATTTCAAATCAAATGCACAAAAGTATTCCCACATAAAGAAAACTAGGCCATTCTGTCTAATCTGACTAATCCAATTGCCATTTACACGTGAGAAATACATCATATTATCAGCTCAAGAGAGACACTAAGTAAAAGGGTATATGTTAAATTTTCCAAGTAAAATGAATTCTTGTATTTGTGTATAGCATGAATAATACTTACTTATTTTAAAGGAATTAAGTTTTATTTTTACTTTATTCCTCTCTCATTTTTTTCTTAAAGTTCAATTCACTGAAAAAAGCTTCATGGCATTCATTCCTACAGTAGTTTTCTCAAATATTAATTTCTAGAAATCTTTAGCAATCTTCATTGTAAAAAGCATGCATTTTATATTATCAGTGTCAGTTGGTTTAATAGAAACTATTATTTCTCTTTGAAAGAGAACTTTTATACGAATTTCAAATAACAAATAGCAAAATTAGAAAGAATGCAATTCAATGCAAAACAATTTTGCAATCATTCACTGTCTTACATTGAATGAAGGTTTTCTTTGTGTCTAACACTCAGTGTCCCTAATTAATGATTTCTTGTGTTTTCCTTTTTTGAGACAAATATCCAAAATTATCTTGCAGTAGCAATAATTAAGCAATATTATGATGGTCAGGATTCCCTTGGACCCACCCTGATCGCTTCCTAACTAGTGCAGCAATAGGACTCTTATGGCAATCGTAAGAACAGATACTCTCATTTTTTAATGACAGAAAGGAGCAAAGATAGACAAAAGGAGACAGACAGATTTATCATGCCAAATTACATGCTTCTGAGGTTCTCCTCTGAAGTACAGTGAAGTAGTGTACTGTACTGAGAGGTTAATCTTAGGGCCACTCACTTGGTTATCATTTGTAAAATCTACTAAACTTTTTAACATATGAGATTATAAGTATCAATACTAAGGGAAAATAGAGAATTTCAAAAGGTGCAAATCTAAATACACAATTTGATGCAATTGTAAACTCCTTCAAGATGGGTAGTATCAAAATATTGTTTTAACAACATTTGTGACATTTCTCAATTTGGATAATAGTGTTAAACAATCAAATGGATTAAACAACATCACTCACAAAGCACCAAAAATTATAAATTATTCATCTTATTTGAAATCTAAAGCTACATATGACAAAAAATTTCGGGAACAAAATTTTTATAATTTTATTATATATAAACTTAAAAATTATGATTCACTTTCAAATACATTGATTTTGATCAATCACACTTTCTATTTTAGAAAGTGTGACATTTATGTAGTAATTATCCATGTCTTCTTTAGAGGTAGCTATTAATTCTTTCACTGCAGAGATTTTTCCAAATTGAGTTTCCTCCATATATTTTCAGAATTGATTCTCTACTTCAGATGCTATGATTTCAAAGATTTCCTTTTTCATTTTAGAAATTATTTCTGCTCTGAGTTCCTCTTTAGCTTTCTGGTGTTGTTTCTTTGCTTGAGATGCTGCTAATTTATATGTTTCAGCTGGAATAGTGTTCTGTGCACTTGTTCTGGGTGAGCACTGGGTTTCTCTCATACCTTTCTGGACTTGTTTCATTACTTCAGATGCTATATATTCAAAAATGTCTTTTTTTTTAATTTCAGGTGTTAATTCTGGTCTGAGTTCCTCTATACCTTTCTGCTGTTGTTTCTTTGCTTCCGCCTCTGTTAATTCATTCATTTCAGCTGAGTTTGTGTCCTCTGCACTTATCATTGTGGGTTTGAGGCCTGAGATTGCATTTTGCTCCTTGTCTTTGTCATTTTGTATAGCACTGACCTCTGACCTTCGGTTTAGAGCTGTGGTACAGTTACAACCGTAGTCATAAAGAGATTCGGGTGACGATCTACTAATTTTGAGATTATCCAGTTAGGCCTGGTCTGGATCTAGCTATTGTGTTCAGCTCCTTTTTGCTGCAGCCCTCCTGACACAACTGTGAGCCTGTGGTTCCCCTCTGCTGTGCCCCTGGCCCCGGGAGCACCGTGGAGCGCCGAAACTCTTCCGCACACTCACTGGGTCATGCTGAGCTGGATCAGGGGCCAGAAGAGTCACAAAAATTCTCACTTGCTCAGAGGTCTTGGAGGCAGGGGCTCTGGAGAGTTGCAGGGCTTATGTAATAATTAAAACTATGAATATTACTTTATTCTGAAAAATTTCTTATTTTTATATTATGGCATTATTTTCTTGATTCTTTTTCAGAATTAGATATCAAGTATTCACAGAAATATGTTAAAAATATGCTTAACAAACTGTAAAAGGTCCACCAAAATGATTGTGAAAGAAAACCAAAAGAAAAATAATTTCATAATGTATCTTTTATACATAAATCATATAATCTGGTGGTCTTGGACATACATGAATAGAGACCCATGAAATATTCATTTGTCTTCTCATAAATCTGAGAGAGGTTATTTATAGTTGCTATGGTTTGTATCTAATTGTTCCCGCAAAGCCTCGTGGAGTTATGAGGCAGACTTCTAGAGTTTGTGATTAATGCATGATCCAGTCCTGGGATTATGGGCATGATCCAGTCCTGGGATTATGAGCATGAGCGCAACAGAAAGGGGACAGACTTGCTCTTTGTAGCCACTGTGGCGACTACTCCTCCCTTTTGGTCTTGCCGCTTTCTGCCACCATGCACTGTTGCCCTCTGCCATGTGCCCATGGGCATTGGACCCAGCTGAGTGTGTACTGAAGTGTCCACAAACTGTGTGCCAAACACGCCTTTCCTTTCTTAATTTTAGGTATCAGGTATTTTGCTCCAGCAATGAGAGAAAAGTAACTGAAAAAATACTACAGAGATATGGTGACTGTTTTGGGTGACTTTGCAAAAAGTGGTAAAATCAATTTTGTAAAACAGAATACATTTGGTATCTTCTTATCCAAAACATTGCCATAAATTGATAGAGATTTTGTTGTTGTTTTTTGCTTTATAGAAAACTGAGGCCAGAAGGAGCCCTTTTTCCTGGTGGGAGAAGTGAGGAAGAAGGAGAAGGATAAGAGTCTTAATGGCCTCAGTGAGTCTTTTAGACACATGTGAAATCCTTCTACCCAACGGCTTATCCAAGGGGCTTGCCCCTAGTGCCCAGTGTTCTTGAGACTGGAGTAGGTTTTACATGTGACTCACATCAGGCACTCACCACCTTTTATAAAATGTTTATTTATTTATTTATTTGATACAGACTCTCGCTATGCAGTTCAGACGCATAGAATACCCCTTTCCCAGCCTCCCTAGTGCTGTGATTACAGGCTTGTGCTATGACTCCCAGTTTCATGCTGACATGGTAGATGCAGGGTTCATGCAGTATTGGGTACCAAACCCAGGTCCTTGCCAGTCAGGTACTTAAAGAACTGTGCTATCTCCCCAGCCTGCACTCTGTATACTTGAGCCGGGTCTTGCTCTGGCACCTCTCATGTGTTCAATCTCCAGCTTCAGCCACTCCTTTCTTCCCTTTTCTATTTTGTAGTTACCAGCAATGAGTGGTTAGTTGGAGTTGGACTAGCTGTATTTGGAGTGTTTTTTGAGTATATTTCATTCTATGTGAACTTGTTTGATTTAGGCAAAAGATTCCAAGTCTAAAGATGTTAAATCTCTGCATATAGCCATTTTATCCCATATAAAATTATCTGGGAACATTAATTAGTTACTAGTGGGATTAGCAATTATTTTATACCTCTCATGGTTAAGACTTTTCTGATGGATGTTGTTATGGTGTTTGTCATTGAGTCCTTATGCAGTCATTGGAGCAGCTTCTAGAGTTTGTGATTAATTCTTGATCCAGTGCTGGGATTATGGGTGTGAGTGCTACACCCTCCCTGAGGGGGCATAATCTGCATGCAATGAGGAGGGGAGAGAGGCTTGCTAGCTGCTGAAGCTGCTGCTCCTCCCTTTGCTCTTTGCTGTCTTCCACTTCCATGAACTGCTGTACTCTTCCCTGTGCTGCTCTACCTTGGAGCTTGCCAAGTGTGGACTGAAACCTCCACTAACCATGAGCTAAATAAGCCTTTCCTTCCTTAATTTTGTTTGTTGGGATTTTTTAAAAATCAGTGAGAGAAAAATAACAAGGACAGATGTTCAAGACCAAATTAAGTGAGACAAGTATTAATCAATCTTTGTTATTTATCAAGGTCTGTTAAGTTTACTCAGGATCTACTTCGGAACCTTGTATAGCACCTCCAATTTTTTAGTCAGTGTCAGCCAACTGGAGGAGTCATGGTCAATGCTTTATCAAGTTACTTTCTGTGAAACTTTGGGAAATCCATAGGGTTGTTTATGTACTATTATTTGAGAGGATCCTTATTCAAAGTTTTTATAGATTTTGAAGCACATGTTAATTTATGCCTGAAGTTGTTTAAGGAATGAGAGTTTAGCTTCTTATCAAGAACACAGATGTTATGGTTTGTGTCTAGTTGTATCCCAAAAGCCTCATGCAGTCATGGGGTGGATTAGTAGACTTTGTGATCTACTGAGATTATGGGCATAAGTGCTGCTGGGATTATGGGTGTGAGTGCTACATCTGGCCTGGGGCAGACAGCCTGAATGTAGCATAAGGAAGACAAACTTGCTCTCTGTGGCTACTGTTGCTGCGACTCCCATTTGCTCTCGGTCTTGCTCATTGGCCCATTGTTGCCATGAATGGCTGCCCATTGCCAAGTGTGGACTGAAACCTCCACTAACCATGAGCTAAATAAGCCTTTCCTTCCTTAATTTTGCCATGTGCCACTCTGCCTGAACCAGGTGAGTATGGACTGAAAGCTCCATGGAATGTGAGCTACATAACACTTTCTTCCTTCATTTTGGGTGTTGAGTATTTGTTCCAGCAACTAGAGAAGAATATCTAAGACAAAAGCTGAATGATTACTATTAAAATGTATGACATATATACAAGTTAGTAGCTATAACACCAAAAGCTTGCAAAAATAAGACAAGAATAAAATTGAAATCTTCTGCCTCACAACTATGTGCTTCGTTATCTCAAAAGAACCACTTGAGCAAAAAACAGAGATTTGCTCCATACATTTCACATTGCTTATTGCAGTGAGAATCAGTTTATTACTTTAGGGAATCTTACTGGAATCAATTTTTAAAAAATCAATGTAAATATATAGATGGCAAGATAGATACAAATAAACATTTTTCTGTATTCATTATTTTCATTAGAATGACGATTTTACTAGAGCTGGAATGAGAACTGCAGTGGTGCCTTGGTGCTTGTGTTAGTTGGTCCTAGCAGGTGTGAGAAGAACCAAAGCCATGACAAATCAAATTTCTGACAGCAAGTCCTGCAGCCTGTGCACTTCCACCATGCTATTTTAAAAGCCTATCCTTCTGCTCAGTGGTAGAGCATTTAGCTGCCATGCATCAGGCCCTGGGTTCAATCACCAGTACTATTGCAACAACAGTAAAAACAAAAAAGACACTCACTAAGAACTTTCTCATTAGTTGAGCTCAAGTTTTTGTTCAAGTTTCACTAAATTTAAAGTTTCTTTGCAGTCAAGTCATACGTTGCAGTTCAGTAATTAAAGCTGTTTTGTCATTTTCTTAAACATTGGCAACATAGCAATGTTAACATTACATTTTATAATGCCACAAATTTTCCATCTTATATTGTAGTATATATTAAGGAAATCCATTTAGAGATTAAAAAGAGAAACATCAGTAAAGTGAAGAAATTCATGTCTTTTCATCTTATCCACATAAATAATCTTCCTTTATTTGATCCACCAAAGTAAGTAATGGAAAGAAAGTTGCACTACAAAAAGGAGCACAACTTTAGGACTAAGCTGAAAATTATCCATCTAAAAATTCTAGACATTTTTCCCTTCCTTGGTCTATCCCTGATATAACTTTCTTTCCATTGCTAAGTATATACACTATTTAAATATAGATGATTTAAAGCTGTCATTAAACTAAACTGTAAAGCATTGATTACATAAATCATGAATAGAAAAATTATGTAATATGAAAATATATTGGGGAAATTGCTTTTTATTGTATTTTTATACTAGAATTACATGTTCAAGTGCTTGAAAAATAGTTGGTAGAGGTCATATTACATACAAGGGGAAAGGAGGTCAAAAAATAAATAGGAACCCAGGGATATAGGTCAGTGGTACAGTGCCTGCCTGGCAAGCACAAGGTCTGGAGCTCGATTCATGGGGAAAAAAAGTTACTAATGAAATCCTAAATCTTCTATAAACAATGCTTGCTGTATTTCAATTTTTTTACCTCTTTAATCATCTCTTTTAATTTTCTTATCTGAAAAACTTAATTAATGACAGCAGACCTTATGGTACTGCACTCTGTAATCCAAGCATAAATACATGCCTTTAGCTGTGCTTGGCTGTAGATGCTACATAGTTCTTCATAATCTGGATCTCTATCATCACAGCCCAGTTTGACAGGAACTCTGATGATGTTTCAAGCATTTTAATGCAACCAGCTATACAATATTTTAGGAGAACATTCCTTCAACCCAATTTATTAAATACATCTTTTAAAAGAAGATTCATTTCAAAAATAATAGTCTTGTTAAGCTAGTACAAAAAGAATTTCAACACAAGTTTCTCTAAATCAGGAATTCTCAGCTCTTTTTTATAAGATACTTTGCATCTCTAAAAGTAGAATAAAATATGCTGCACCTTCTTTTAAAATTTTTCTTTCTTTTCTGTTTTGGTATGGTAACACGTTTAGTTTATAGACACAGCATATGGTTCATATTCTGACAGCGCACATTGAGTAACAAAATATCCAAGCAAAACCAATACTTGAGAAGGAACGAATACTATTTGAGGGTTAGAAACATTATGCAGATTTTTATTTTATGCATTTTATCTGCATTTGGCAGATAAATATGCCAGTATCTTTGTCAAAGTGTATTCCATCTGGCGTGTTAGCAGCAGTGTTTGGGTTAGAAACTCCAGGATTTAGGAAGGCCTCAAGTTGATTTCCATGCATACAGGTAGGTTAACAATTATTGTTCATGAGATACATATGCTCATTGCTATAAAAGTTGATCACTAAACACTATTACAAGTGCTGTAAATACATACATAAACAGATTTTATAATATCTTTAAGCGATGATTATAACAATTTTATGTGATCATTTGTACTTTCTTCAGTAGAACATGGAACTTCATAAAGATTACACTGCTCATTCAACATTTCTTAGGTAACTAGCGCCAGAGTAGACTTGACATTAGACATCTAAGTATGTTTTTACAGTCTTTCTATTGCACTATCTTAATTCTACATAGATTAGTGGATGTAGATTAGGCAAAGCTGAAATTTAAAACCCGACATTTTAATTATTTGTGTCATACTAATTATGGCAAAACTTTACAAATATAAAATTTAATTTACATTAAATATTTTTACATTGCATATATCTTTATATGAGACATTCAATAAACTATGTCAGGATATTATTAAAATGTTTCTTCAAATATTTTCTTTGAAATGAAATACCAACTCTGTTCATATTTTAGATGAGCTCCTTAGGATAGACAATGAAAACAAATTTATTTCATATTAATTTAAATATGTGTTAATTTAAACACATGAAATCTGAAGAGAGTACCAATTATTAATCTATGCCAAAACAGTGATTCCTTGAAAATCATGAAGAAGCGTTCTATTACTGTCTAGAAACTAAAGCTATCATCTAAAACATGATCACTGAAGCCATGAAAAGTTACCTAGACTAGGAAAGCAAAATAAATTGTCCACAACACAAAACTGTGAAATCTTTATACAATGAAGATACTTAAATCATATGTCTTAAATGCAATGATAAAGATATATTGCAAATGAAAGAAACTGGACCGTGTTCTTTTTCTAGGAAACTGAAATAATAAAACTAAAACTATCAGAATAAAATATTAAAAATCTGATATTTCATCAGGACTTTGGGTGTTTAAGATAAATATTGAACTTGAAGTTCCCCAAAAAGTTTTTAAAATATTCTACCATTCAGATATTATAAGATTTCATTCATATATCTTCATATATTTTCATAGAAGTCCTCATGGGTTTATTGTTGCATAATACACCTCAGATTTTTACCTGAACTCTCATTTTAATTCATGAAAACTGTGCAATTATTTTACATATTAGTGCTGAATTTAGTTATGACTTTTAAGACCCTTGAAATTCATTAAGGATTCTGTTTAAGACATCAACAGTGTTGAAAGACTATCTAGTGCTCTATTTAAGACAGCTAAATGCTTTTCATAATTATTCTATCAGTGAGGGAATTGATAAGCACAAAACCACAGGACAACTATGCAGCACAGAGGTCAGTCTCCCCTGTGTCTCCTGCTTCAAGCAGTTTTTTTTCCTTAATATTCTTTAATAAAGTTCAAGTTGCAAATAAAATATGAACATGAATAGCACATCTCAGGCTTCACATTTTAAAGACTTATTTTAAACAAATCATCTATTCAAACATTTTAACACAGCGTAAGTATAAAATTTATTAAAATGCAACAAATCAAAAAAGACTTAACATATAATAAAATTATATGAATTTCACAGGTCAAGATTCAACCAAATGTAAAAATGTATAGAATTTTGATTCCAAGTTCCTGAAATGTTTTGAAACAAAGAGCTGTGTTATCTGTTTTGATTTTCCTGAATTGCTAACTTACATTCATGTGTATCTAGGAAGTTCTGTTCCCATTACCCTAACTCGAAACAGTATTATGATATTAAAAGGTAATGCTCCCTTGGAAATACAAACTCCTTTTTAAACTTATAATTGCAGTAATTGTAACATTAAATAGAACAATTTTGAGCAAGCATCATTCTACAATTCTTTCTGCTTATGTTAAGATAAAGTTGATGCATTCTTTGGAATCCAGCTGGCAGAGCTGACTTCTCCGAAATGCAAAAACAAGTACATTAAAAGTTCAGTGTTTTAAAATTCTGTAAGAGTTCAATATCTTTGATATGTCTACCTTATTTTCTCTCACTCACTAATCCACAGAGATTTTCCTTTATTGAAATATAAGTGCTATGCCACAAAATAGATGCACACCCTGACTGTCCAGTAATGGCACTGTGTAAAACATGTAGTTTTTTTTTTTTTAAAAAAAGCTTGAATGTGCGCTGAAAACAAAGTAACCACCACTCAGGGTAGAAATGAGCAATAACGTTCACTGACAGACACAAGCCCTGAAGCGTATCTGTGGAGGCAGTGAGTCTGACTATTGGTTTTTATAAATCCTTAATACAAAAGCACTTGCATCTTCCTTTTGCTGGTAAGCACAAATATTCTACCAGTCATCCTCTTCAGCTGGCTGTCAGCATACAGGAAAATAACTGTTCTGAAAATTTAAAGTCATAAGCTCAAATACTTGGGGCTACAGAAAGGTGATGTCCTACTTGCAAAGTTCTCAAAAAATACTTGGGTAAGAATTTAGTTCTGAGTCATCAGTATTTATTAGAGGTTTTAGATCCTTGAATAAATCAAATCTTTAAAATGTGCATGAGAGGGGGCTGGGGAGATGGCTCAGTGGAATAAGCGCTTCCCTGGCAAGCGCAAGGGCCTGAGTTCAATCACTGGTTCTGCCAAGAAAAAAAAAAGGTTCCTGAGAAACAACCACCTAATATAAAAAAAACACCTTGTACATATGGAAATAAAAACATTATAAGTGAAAACTAGCTTAGAAAATGACAGGGGTAATAATTTGAAATTTTCAAAAAGCAGAAAATACGCATATTAAGAAACAGGATATGAAAACATGAGGGAAGTACATATGAATACATATGAATGAGCACATATGTAGATTTACAAATCACAAAAGAGCTGATAACAATGTAAAACAGAATATATGAAGTTATAAATGGGTAACAGATTACATACAACTCGTTTGTTTATCATAAAAATGACATAAAAAGAAAACCTTGAAAGACAGCTTAATAGTCATATCCAGATATGTTAAAATCATGTATTGAATCAGATCTCTAGAACCAGAGACAGACAGACAGAGAGATAGACAGACAGGCAGACATGCAATGCAAGTGAGATTTAATGGAATTTCAAGAAATGAAAAAAATAATTAACCAACTCATAGAATAAGAAATCTAATATAATCAATCCCATCCAGGCTAGGAACTCCCATTCTTTTATATCCGTAGTTCCACAGAAGTTCTCAGGCTAAGTTCTCTGAAACCTTGTAATCACGCAGATCCACTCAACTTTTACAATGTATTCATTACAGAAAGAAACACACCCAGTATCTTTCACTCTGACTAAAAATAGATGCCCTTGTGTTTCGAGCTGGCAACCCATGCCTTCACATCATGCATTCTAATGTCTGCTCATCACCTCTTCCCATCATTCATTTTCTTCTCCGAGTAAAACATGCTAAATGGTCTTAGCTTTATCTATTCTCCCTGCCAGCCGATTTAGTATTTCTAATATTGAGATTTTCATCGATTTTGACTTTTGTTTAGTGCATGCCATTAGACATGGGTCCAGTTTTATTCCCCGGCACATGGAAAGCCAGTTTTTCCAGCTCTAATAAAGAGGAAGTCTTTCTTCCAGTGAACATGGTTGGTTGAGTTGTCCCTGCATTTTCTATCTGTTCTACTGATCCTTACTTCAGGTGTTTTTGGTTTTCTTTTCTTTTATTCTATTTTTCCAATACTGTTTTTTATCACAGAAGCATTGCAGTTTAACTTGAAGTCAAGGATTTGCCAGGACCCCTGCTTTGCATTTTGCTCCAGAATTGCTTTTGCTGTTCTAGGTTTTTTTTCTGATTTGAAATGAATTTTCGAATTGTTTTCTCTAATTCTGTGAGATACGCTGCTACTACTGTGATTGTCAGTGCACTAACTCTGTATAACAATTTTGGAAATATGACAATTTTCCTTAAATGGTTCTTTTTATGCAACAAGGAATATCTTTTCATTTTCTGATATCTTCTTTGACCTTCTTAATCAGAGTACTGTAGCTTTCAGTGAACAGTTATTTGACTTCCTTCATCAGCCCGATTCTTAGTTTCATTTTTTTCAAAGGTATAGTGCAAAGGTGTGACCCTGTGAAATATGTATCAGTGAGCATTGGATGAGTAGAGAGAGAGAAAAGATTTTCAAGTGCAAAAAACTATAATATTTGAGGCGG
Organism: Ctenomys sociabilis; assembly: GCA_004027165.1. Classification (NCBI taxonomy): domain Eukaryota; kingdom Metazoa; phylum Chordata; class Mammalia; order Rodentia; family Ctenomyidae; genus Ctenomys; species Ctenomys sociabilis. The sequence goes on along the minus strand of PVKA01000508.1, from coordinate 91,591 downwards.
GGAAGATGACTCAGTAGAGTAAGCACTTCCCAGGCAAGCATAAGGGCCTGAGTTCAATGCCTGGTTCTGCAAAAGAAAAAAAAAAAATTGGTTTGGGGTACTTTCTACCTTTTCTATTGTGGTGTCTCCTAACAAACAGTATTATTCTGTAGTTAATCCAGATGAAATATTTGAGGATTTTGAATGTCTCTCTCTGTCTCTGTCTCTCTGTTTCTCTCTCTGTGTCTGTCTCTGTCTCTCTGTCTCTCTGCCTCTCTCTCTGTCTCTCTCTCTCTCTCTCTCTCTCTCTCTCTCTCTTTCTCTCTCATCTCCTGACTTCAAACACAGTAACAGTATACACACTTTAGAGACTATTACATTCTTTTGCAGAGAAGCCAAAAAAGCTTCTACACTTTTTCACTCTGGAACAGAGGAATGAACAGAGCAGTCCTCAGAGTGCAGCCTTGGATCCCTGCCACTGTGCAATGGCACCTGGTGATTAATAATCTTCAATGAGACAGTAATGCAAGCAAGCTTCATAGGCTTACAAACTCTAGGGCTCTAACAGTCAGCACTGATATAAGTTAATCTGAAATAGTCCTTTAAATATGCAATCACCCTACAATAAGTTACTTCCATAGTACCTGATAAAAGCTGTGTAGCACACAGCATGGTCAACACAATCTTTTACACTGATTACATTTCAGCATCATCTTCCAATTATTAAATCCATATTTTCAGAAAAAATAAGACATTCATCAACCAGTCTTACATAATGCATCACATATAATGTTCTCATGCAAATATAATATTGATGTATTAATGCTCAAGTGTCAAACCACATGCAATAAAATGTTGGTTGGTGAAGAAAATGATTTTGCATTGATTCACTGGTAGGAACAATGTACTCAAAATTATGGACATTTTAGATCATTTTCAGTGTTTGTATATCAAAAACATTAGCTCTGTTGAATATTTTGAAAATTCACTACGTACCTTAAAATACTATATATTTTGGAATGTATTTTAAACAAGTGAGACTATTTTAAAATTTTAAGGCATTTTCATTCCTAAGGACAATGAATTTGTACAATTAAAAAATCTACTGCCACATAGCTCAATTAAAATATTAATACTACTACCTAAACCTAAAAAGTACAAATACCCAGAAAAGAAATCTCTACAGAATATCCAAAATTCCATCTAAGATGCTTGTGGGAAATAATAACAAATAGCTTATTTTCATAAAGAAACAATAAATTCTCTTTGGCAAAGATAGAACAAGAGCCCTCAACTTAGAAATATCTGGTGTCTGAGGGTAACTGAGAAGAAATCTTTAGTCTCAAACATACACAGAAACAAATTACTCGGCTTCCCTTTAGTCAACATAATTAGAAAACAAAGGACAGACCCCAACTTCCAAGTGTTGTTTATTCAAATCCTGCTGCCTGTCAAGTAACCAATGCAAAGTATGTTTTCACTGAAGGCTTTTACCTCCGTTTCTTTTTATGTCTGGAAACTTTGGCCCAGACACCAGCCACACATAGTAGTTCAAAACAATTAGGCTTTCTCACCCAGATCCAGTTTCTCTGCATCACAGAACCTCCATGCACCAGGCTCTCCTGGCAGCTCTCAGAACAGTGCCTGGGGCTCAGAATAGATCTGGCAATGCCCTGTAGGGAAAATTTCTTAACTGCAGCTGCCAACTCTTCCATCTGACCCAGTGAATCTACTTAAATCTCTCAGTCACTCTCTGTCTGAAGGCCTGCAGATGAATTAAAATGGAATATTATACATTGTTCATACAAAAACAACAAGATCAGTGATGTCTGAGTATAGCTTGAATTATCTGGAAGAAAAAACAAAGTGAAACAGTTTGATTAGCTCTTCTTTTTTTTTTTTTTTTAACTATTCTCTGAGATATTTTGCTTCCTATGTGGCTTCATTTTCTCTGCTTTATTATCGATGTAGGCACATGGTCAGCCCGCACGTGGCATGCCTAGAGTGCCTTCCTTTTTTTGGGTCTTATCTCTATGAATTGGTAACGATTATGAATGGTGGTCAGCACTAGTTACACACCTCTGTGCTGTCCTCCTGAACTCTGGGTTTCTGTGCTTTCTTCTATATCTTTGCAACATCTTAGGGAGATCATTTCAGCTTGGATATAATAAGGAATTCTTCAAGGGCACAAAGGCATACATACGAATAACCTGCAGTGTTAAGCTGACGCAGACCTGGGAGCCAGACAGTCGCTGGACGCTTCAGGAGTGCCCTAGGAGCAATAAAGCATGATGTCTGGCTCTTTCACAGTTCTGTTATCCTTTACATTGGAAAATATTAAAAAAATACAAATCTAAAAATATGTATAGAAGGAATAAACATATTTCTTTGTCCTTTCATAATATCATAGATGGTAGCAAAAGCAGAGAAATCAAAACAGACTTGTGATTTTGGGTTGCGGTGCACAAGACTTCATTTTATATGAAAGGGCTGACCTTTACAGTGAATTCATAAAGATGTCTAACCTCACAGCTTCAGAAAAACAAACCGAGTGCAATTGCTTAGCAAAATGTTAGGATCAGCTATGTATATTTAGGAAACCCTTAGCTTGGTTTAGGACAGACTAGTAACATATTTTAGTTTTTCTTAATAAAGATACTTAGGGCCAGCCAAATAGCTCAAGAGCTGGCCAAATAATTCAGTGGATTAAAGCATCTGCAAGCAGGCACAGGGGCTGGGGCTTTGATTCCTTAGGCCTGCCATGCCAGCCCTGTCCCCGGGGTGCACTGCGATGGCAAAAGAGATGACTGGGTGTGGTGGAACGCATCTGTAAACATCCCAACTCTTAGGATTCTGTAAACAGGAGAATCACTGTGAGCCCCCTTCCCTAAAAAACAGAAAAAAAACATACTTATCAGTCAAAGTTCAAGCTAGTGATATTCTAATGATTCCTTTGCTCAGCTGTTCCTTGCTTTCCCTGTGCATTCCTTGTCTAGGGCCACCTACATAGTCTAATGTGTACCACTTGCTCTTTTAGAGGCTGATTTCCCCAGTTTCCAGTTGACTACATGTCAGTAGCTCAAGTTATGGGTTCTGTGTAGATTTTACTTATTTGTAAATCTTTTAGAGAGGTTGGTACCAGGCATTGAACTCAGGACCTCACACTACTGTGCACACGAGCTAAATCCCTGACCCCTTGAGTGTAGATTTTAAATTGTGTCTTCATACTTACATAACCTTTCCAATAGAGAACACTTGGAAAGTACCCAAAAGTCTGAATATCAAAGAAGTAAATTTTAGATAGAACAATGCATATCTTATTTTTATCTTATTTTATGGAAATTCTTTGACCTTTTGAATGTCATATCTTATCACTTATCAATGATAAGAATAATATAAATTATTTAGGAGGAAGAAAACATTGACTATGATATCAAGCATATCTATATCCTTGAGAGGATATGAAACTTTTATATGGTAAGGTGTTCTTTTTCAAAGGCTGCATATTTATCATTACAAAATTTCATAGTCATTACTATTTAGTGAAAGGGCTGGAGAAGATAGCTCAGTGGTCTAAACGCCTGCCTGGAAAGCTCAAGGACCTGAGTTCAATCCCTGGTACAGCATTCTGTGCCAGCCCTGAAGCCTAGGCACGCTGTGCTGGCCACCAAGACTGGTTGTGGTGGCGCACGCCTTTAATCCTAGAGCTGGAGAGGCTAAAAACAGGAGGACTGCTGCAAGTTGGAGCTATGTAGTGAGACCCTGTATGAGGTACAAAAACAAAACAAAACTAAAAAAATTCAAATATCAGTGTTAATAAAATTTGAAAAAAAAATTAATGAAATTTTAATGAAAAGATCTGACAATACCCTGCAAGTTTGTTTACTATATTATCATGCCTATTTTTATTATTATTTATTTAATCGTAATCACTGCATTTATTTTGTATTTTATATCACATTCTCTTACTTTGTTTTGAGTTTAGAAGATACGTTAGGTTACTGAACTTCTAGTGCTTGGTCTCAGTGTGAGTCATTAAAGGTTTAGGCTGAAGTTATTACATTTGGAAAAGATTTCATATATTCTCTCACTAAATATTCATAAGTATTATTAATCCTGAGTCCATCTTAAAATTAATCTTGATTTATTTTTTTCTGCATCATGCAGAAAACATTAATTGAGATTCTGCTTTTATATGAGTCTTCACATGACAGTGAATTATCTGATGTAATAATTTTAACACTATAATGAATTAAAGCGTAAGACAGATTCTTTAATTGTTGGGGTTATTTACTTCAATTATTGTGCATTTTATCTTTATTAAAATTGTTGTGCTTACTTTAATTTTTGTTGTGTGTAGTTGTCCCTGGATGTTATTTTTTCCCATTCTTTGGCAAAACACTAGACACACAAATTAAAGGAGAGATCAAAATTGGCTCATGGTTTCAGTGGAATTAGTCCACGGCACTGTAGCTCCAACAGAGAAAATCATGGTGGCACAAACAGTCTTAGGTCATGACAGGTGAAAAGCACAGTTAGAGAACAGTATCAGAGTGAAATGGACAATGGAACAGGTACATTATCCAATGTTACTCTTCTATGATATACCAGACACAGGAGAATGTTTCAATAATTTGCTCAGAGGTTCCAGAGACAGTCAAGCTGACATACTGAAGGTTACCCACAATACCTTATCAAACCCTTTGTAAGTTTAACTTCCTTCAAGCTCATTACAGACACTTAGTCATTATGGCCTCAAATAGTAAGCCATTTGTTTCCCATAATGAACCAAAGTATAACTGACAGCACTACAATAAAAATAAAAACTGAAAAAAGATATTTTCCATGTTGCCTTTTTAAACATTATTTTCAAAAGGATACAGTCTGTTAACTCTCATTGTAGAGCTAGAAGCCACGTAATATTTTTAGAACTAATAGTCTATCTTAAGTTATCTTGATAGTGAATGCAAAGGAATCATTGAATTTCTTAGTTTTATGAAAACTTATATTAAAATCTTACTTACTTTTCATATAAAAATTTTGGTATTTTCAGAAAATTCAATTTAGTATATCTACATTTCCATGTTTCCTCTGTAGAAGAGAAAAAAGCCTTAAAATGTAAATAAAAGTTTACAATGAAAATATATAGATGAAATAGATATGATTATTGACCCCTTTTATATTTCCAAACATTTCCAGCAACATAAATTCTACTAAAAAAGGAAACTACCTGAAATGTTAAAATAATACAGGCTCCTTTAATAAGGATCCTTTAACACCAGACATTGTTGTGAATTCTGTACATGCATCAGCCCTCCTACTCCTCAGAGCAGATGTCTGCATTATTCAGTGCTGCAATGATATACAACAGGTCAGATGAGAAAAGCAGCCTGAAAATATTTGTCCAGTTCATGAAGTTAGTAAGCAATGGAAGTAAGTGCTTTAGCACAGCCCTGGCCTAAAGCCTATGCCTAACTCTGAGTGTTACTCTCTCAGAATGAACTGAGACCAAAGCCACGGCTGGCACCTCATGCCTTACTTAGGAACAGCTGTTGGAGGATTCCCATCCCACTCCACAGCTGTGGCTCTAATCACCTACTTCTCTTTGGTGACTCCCTCTGTCAGACTTCATTTCATCAAGCATAAAATTTGTGATTAAAACTAAATTAATCTCTAAGGATCTTACGCTAAGATTTTGTGATATCATAATCCTGTGAGATAATAACTAGATGATAACTAAAAATAATTAGCTATTTAACCAAAAGCTTAAGAGGAAATATATTCTTGCATAGGAAAATCAAAATATACAGTGTACGACATTTTGATAATATACAATCTCAAGAATCTAGATAAATTTTAGTTTCTACACTAAATTTTAGCACAGAAATTTAGTACACATAAATTCTGTACATATACAAATACACAAAATTACACAGCACATAAGATATAACATAATTATTATACAAAAATATTCTTAAAATGTATGTGACCAAAACTCTAACTTAAAAGTTCATCTTCTGTGGTAGGTTACGAGTAGAGAAATTAACAATATGCCTTCCCAAGGTTCTTAGACTAAAATTTCTCAAAATATACTCCATATTTTGTATTTGATTCATTATAGATTTTGGTACATGTGACCAATACTTCCTGTTTAAATTAAGAAAAAAAAAATGAAGAACTCAGAAGAAGGAGAAAGAAGGAAAGAAAGAAAGAAAGAAAGAAAGAAAGAAAGAAAGAAAGAAAGAAAGAAAGAAAGAAAGAAAGAAAGAAGCATTCTCTATTGTTGAAAACAAAGACAAGACAAATTTAGTATCTTTTAATTATGTTGAAGATTTGGAATTTAAGCACTATGGCCTTATTTAAGATAAACAAAGATAAGCAGAAATAAATACAAAGCAAAGTTTAAGCTGAAATTTACTAGTCTTGTGCTACTCTACAATTCCAAATAGATTATTAAAAGACATTAATAAGATTTAATACAAACCTTTCACCAAGATCTGCCTGATTGTCACATCGCCATTACAAAAACATTCGGCTGAAAAATATCTTTTATTCTGTAAACACAACGAATTTTTGGATGTGCCATATATTTATTTTAGAAAATGATATGAATTAAGAGTTATTAAAGCTATAAACTAAGAATTGATAATAAAGCTATGGAAGGTAGTTTATTATATGCTATTATCATCACTGGGGTTCTGAGGATAAGCTGCCTGAGTCCAAATATTTAGAAAAATTTGCCACATAATCTCATTCAGAATTGAATGAGTTAACATGGTATGGAATAAAAATATATAATAAGCTCCAGTTAATAAGCTTTTATTTAATTAATGTTAAATAGTACGGTGCTAATATGCTGTTTTTTCTGCTGCTGCTCGTTTACTAAACTAAGAAAAACAATTATCTAAAGTATGCTCTTGGACCAGTAAAATAGCTCAATGGATTAAAGTGCCTGCAAGCAGGCACAGGGGCGGGGGGATCTATCCCTGGGCCTGCCATGCCAGACCACCCCTGGGCATGTTGAGATGCAATTGAGACTGGGCATGGTGGCACACACAGTAATCCAGCACTTAGGAGGCTGTAAACAGATCACTATAAATCCAATCTAGTAGTGAGACCCTGAACACTCTATAGACCCTTCCCCCTCCCCCACAAAATATATATATTCTTTTCAATCACAAGTGCTGTAACTGACGATCAACACTCCAAATCTAGGAGTCTAGCATGTACATTAGGGCAAGAACCAGATGCTGACAACTGTGATCATTAATGTCACCATAAAGCTTAATCAGTGCAATGATAAAGTGAAAAATTCAGTATTGTGAACATTAATTTATTTCTCTGTGCATCAAAAGCCTCTCTTTAGGAGAAACATGAAAGTTCTGAAACACTATTAAGGAAATGTTAAAAAATATATATTATTATTTCACAGACATTTTATGTGGCTTAACTTATTCTCAATACCTCAGCTTAGAAATATGATGATACAGGATGATTTTTGTAGGTATTGATGACAGGGGACTTGCTACTACCATTGCCCCCCTACATATAACTTTTACTTACATTTCATAAAGCCTTAACCTAATGAGCCCATGTCTCAGAGCCAGGATGTAGCTCGATAGTAAGGAACTTGCTGTGATTCACAGGGCCCTTGCTTCAATTCTCAGTGTAAAACCTGTAAGTTTTGGTCTCATGACAGGACTATTATTACTACATTCATTTTATATGTGAGAAGATGGAAGCTCATAAAGAATTAACATCCACAGGCTCAGAACTCAGAAGCAATGCGACAGAACTAGGACTAATTCCACCATTTGTGACCAATATTTAGAACCAGAACTGAGCTTGTGCCTCTGTAGCATCTGAGAGCTTCTCATACAGGAGCATAGGCATTCTGAAAGGCACGTACTGCAAAAATAACTTATTGCCCAACTGTTAGCCACAAATTTAAGACATATTATATGGCTCTCTGTTCAAAATCTGATGGCAATAAAACTGGAAGGCCTAATAGAAACTGAAAGGGAAAGAGTGTTCCAAGGGAAGGCGCAACTGGGACGAGGGAAAGGAAAAACGAAAGAAAAGCATACATGCACACACAAGGGATCACCTGGATAATTGTACTGACTGCCACAAGTCTATTTTTTTGTTTTTACTTTTATTAGACTTTTGCATGCATATATCTGGTTATCTGAACAAATAATTTGAATATGCAATATACTAACAATTATTGAATTACTATTGTTTTGTTAGTGTAAATTTTTTTTCTTTTAATGTATTTGATAGAGGGTCTTACTAAGTAGCAGTGATCCTCCTGTTTTACAGGCTTGCACCAGCATACCCGAACTCCAAGGCGGGCTCAGTGCACTCAGGGACAGGGCCAGTGCAGCATGCAGTACTGGGGTTTGAATCCCAGTTACTGTGCTTGCCTAAGCAGGTGCTTACTCCACTGAGCTATGTTGCCAGCCCTTTGTGAAATTCTTAATCATTTCTAATGTTTGTTTTACTATTTTTTATTCACTTTAAAATGTAAAAGACAAAGTCAAATGTAAATGTGAAATTTCATAAATCTGGAATATTTGGTGGAAGCATTTTCTATCTAAACAAGTACAATATAATAAAAATATAACAAAATGAGAATGGAAACTCTAAGTTCTATAACTCTGGTCAAACTTTTCTTTATTCAATATTGATTCTCCCTTATACTTTAAGTGGCCTGTTTCCAAACAATTTACAAAACTTGTAATCTTCAGGAATGTGGTGTAAAACTATACTTATATTTAGTATTTTTGAATAATTCATTCAAGCAAAAAAAGATGAACTGCAATTTAATGGTACACCTCTCCCATAGAAAGAGAATGACTGTGGGTGTTGCAAGCGCCAGAGCTCTTACTGCAGTGCTTCCTCCAGGATAATCATAGGAGAAGTAAAAAAATAAAAAAGCAAAATGTCTTGCTTGCATAAGCAGAATGAAGCTCTTTCAGCTGTCTTCCTGAGACAGCATGAATGACTATTCCTGCCTATCATGTACACATCTTTCCTGCAAACAAAATCCCCTTGGAGTCAGAAGACTTCATGTGGAGGTCTTTAGATTTCCAAGACTTAGCCTCATGTCCACAGATATTTTCCTAAGTTAATAAGTAATGAGGTGCCAGCCAAAGAGCTCAGCTGATTAAAGCACCTGCAAGCAGATGCAGGGGTTGGGGTTTAATCCCCGATGTGCCGGGCCCGCCCTGCCCCTTGGGCATACTGAGATGGCAATTGAGACTGGGTGTAGTAGCACCTGCCTTAATCTCAGCTCTTGGGAGGCTGTAAACAGGCAGATCACTATGAGTCTGATCTAGTAGTAAGACCCTGAACACCCTGTCGACCTTCCCTAAAAAAGAGAAATATAAAAACAAACAAACAAACAAAAACTAATGAACAATAAGGTTGGGTTTGAGGTAAATGAGAGGAACTGCTTATATGAAGTTGTTCAAGGCAGTGACGTTTTTTCAAGGTAAAACGTTTCTATCTTCCTCATACACAATAGTTCTTTGTGCTATATGATTTATATTGAGGAAAAGCTGGTCATATAAGCATACATGTACATATATGACATATATGATATATTTAATCCACAATCTATTATATAGAAATTCTAATCATATGAAAAATAAGCCATTAAACATATTATATAAATATATATCAAGTTATCAACCAATGTATGAATGATAAATTGGTTTCTTTTTTTGTTTTCTTCATTTTTGATATCCCCACTGGATAAACGAAGAGCCTCAAAGATCCATGGGAAAAGTGCCATTTCAAAAATGAAGTTAGTGTTACTCTTGGACAAATACATCCTAGAAAAATCCCAAGGGCTTTTCTGTGTCATTCAGGATGGGGTTGAACTCACACTGTAGTCCCACCGTCTTCAAATTCATAGTGTTCTGCCTGCTTCATCCCCTAGAGTGCTGGAATTACATGCATGAGCCACCATGACCAACAAATAGGTTTCCATAAAGTAATTGTTTAAAATGTCTTTGCTCATTTGAAAGACAATCTTCAGTCTCCCAAACTATAGTTTCTCACAGACCACTTTGATAATAATTTACATTTTAACCCAGATAAAAGTTTTCATTTTCCAAGGTTCCAAAGGGGCTAAAAATTATTTATTTAAAAAGAGAATCTCTTTGGAGGACACCAAAGCCTCAGTGGTGGTCTCCCTTGGGGCTCATCTACAAAGGACATGAGACACAAAGGTCAATGCTGCCTTTTCATAGAGTATGACTACTTTTCAACCCATCACCTATGGACTCTCACCATAAACCTTTAACAAGGTCTTTAAGCCTTCTTTACCTGCATTTTACAGCTCAGGAATGTTTGCTCAGAGAAGCTGCTTAGGAGCCAGAGCTGAGAGAACAGTAAATGGTTCAGAAGCGGAACGTGACACGCTTTCTACATCACCACTTTCAATGATGCGGATTGCTGCCTCAGAAACGAGAGCTAAGAAATACAAATTCTAGGGCTCTACTGGATACATGAAGCCCCCCAAGCTTCCTTAGGAAACCTCTCTTTGATACGAAATTGGTGCTCACTTCTGAACAAACACTCTGGAAAAATCCCAAAAGAATGAAGAAGCATTAACTGAAAACATTTTTAATCATTTTATTTTTTAAAATATACTTTCATACAAGCAATACCAGATATCCTAAAATAATCACATGTCAATTTAACAGATGCAAGCTCTATAAATGTGGCTTCTACTCTAAGAGAAATTATTTTCTCTTTATAATGGCTTTTGAATACAAACTCTGAAAAAATGTTTTTAAATGTTTGGTAGATAATTAAAAATAGAAAACAAAAAACATTAAGAGCAAAATTTATGCACTTTAATATGCTGATAGATTCTTATATTCTTGGAATGTGTCATGCAACAGGTCTTACAAAATCTCTTAGAAATTATTGGTGTGAAACCTCATGTTGATTTATTATGACTCAAAACTATTTATAATCATTTCTAATTGACTCATGAAGCATTTCAGAGTCTCTCATTCTTTATTGTACTGTGTCTAATCCTAAATTCTTCAGCTGTTACAGAGATAAACTTAGTCAGTTTCCTTTCTTTGTATCAAACATGATTGTTCTAGAACTTCAGTAATTAAATGTTTGCACAGAAGCACAGCTATTCTTCGGCATATCTGCCCTTCACCAAGCCTTAGAGAAGGGCTTTATTTAGGGATTGCAGCCCTTCATACCCACACACTCTTTCCCACTTACATTATCTTCCATTAACACTGCTACCAGGATAATGAAACCTCTTTAAATTATTCACTGGGTTTTGTTCACAAGAGGTGAGGGATATCAAACCTCATACTGAAACAACACTCCATGAGGTAAAATTCACCCACCAAAGTCAGACATCCTCTTCAGAGATAGTGATCACCAATTATCAGTATTTCAGTACTGAACATTCTTTTTCTTTGTATTTTTTTTCCACCAATGGTATTTGCCCATGATAAATAGGTTTCTCTACTTAAGTGTATACATGGCTTGCAATCTTATTCAATATCATAGCCTTAATTTTCTGTTCCATATAACCTAACCATAAACCATCATTCTATCTTTTCTTTGCAATTTCTAGAAGTCCAGTTTAGTTTTTATTAGCATAACCTGTTACCTGCTCTCAGACAAAGGTTAAAATCTCAACTCTCAGTTCAGATTTCCAATGGGAAAAGTCCAACACTTCAACTTACTTCTTAGTTTTGCTTAGAATGACCAACGTCAGGGCCAGTGAGACAGCTCAGCGGTCTAAAGTACCTGCTTAGGCAGGCATAGGCAAGCACAGAAGGGTGACTGTTCAATCCGTGGAACCATAACCCATACCAGTCCTGCCCCCAGGGTAGGCTGAGCCAGCCATAAAAATAAAAATTAAATTTAAAAAAATGGCCAACCTCATCTCCTCATACATACAATGAATTATGTCAAGCAAAACTACAGCATCTATGTAAGACACATAGAACTATACCTGAACACGATAAGAATCCAATGAATGTGAGCCATGGTGTGTTTTTATCATAATCATATATTTGCGCAACCATTATAGGCTAAATCCTGAGCACCTTGAGTTTCTTACTAGTCCCGGAACAATAAGTTACTAAGCTCAGCCAAGTCGTCCCATATCATAGCTTTGCAACAACCTAAGTCTCCCCTTTCTTAAGATAATTATTGTAGTATGAGACTTTATTTTCCACCTGAACAACTTTAACCAATTCCCAGCTGACCTACTTGATTCCACTTTCTTGATCTTTGATCTATAATGTATTTGTCGGAAAGTATTTTGCTTTTCCTGCAGCACATATAAGTCATGACATTCTACAAGTAAAATACTTTTATTCTTTAATTTTAATAACTTTAATATGATAAATGCTGATACTGGGCCCATGAAATAGCTCAGTGGCTGAGCACCTGGAAGTGCAGGGCCCAGGGTTCAATCCCCAGTTCCACATGCCATGAGGGCCCTGTCCTTGCAGTATGCAGAGCCAGGGACAAGTCTGGGTGTGGTAGTGCATGCCTATAAACCCCGTCTGGCAGAGTGAGTACTGGTGCTGACAGATCAGGCCCAGCATGGGACCTGTGTGGAAAGGATGGCAGGGACATGAGGAGAGCTCAGTTTCTGAGGCATAGTCTCACTACACAGCCCAAGACAGCATGAAAGCCATGCGATTCTCCTGCTTCAGGTTTCTGAGTGCTGGGATGACAGGTGTATGCCACCATGCCCACTGATGAAATACTCTCTTGAGAGGCAGATCAGGCTAAAGGTCAACTAAGGGCAGGGGAAGGTCTGCACGGATCTGAGCAGTAGTGGCAATCATTTTCTAATAATGGGTAGACCTTCAACCTCTCTATAAGCAACAGGAGAAAAGCTGGAGAGAAGACAAAGGAGACTGTGGGACCTCGGGCCAGGGAGGGCCTCTCAGGAGACCTAGGCATGGATGCACAGGGTCTGGGTGGAAGAGGAAAGCAGAAGGTGAGGATGGTGCCCCTTGGCTACAAGAGAGCAGACACAGGTTGCCTTCCTTAACTTGATGGTGTAAGGGAAGAGGCCTGGGTCCAGCCCTAGATGGCTGCTATTTTCCAAACTGGTTCCAGTCACATCCTCTCTCTGAGCCTCACTTTACCACTGGCGAACAAGGCCTAGGAGGAAGGATCCTGTCTCGAGGAGGACAGGTGACAATGGCCATCCAGGTGAGGTCCAGGCACAAATGGTTACCTTGTAGGAAATGGAACTTTTTCAGAAAGGCTGAAAACAGGAGGATCACTAGGAGTTCGAGGTGTGTACTGAGATCCTGTACTAAATACATAAATGAAAGAAAAAAAAAAAAAAAAGAAAAGCTGATGCTAGTTCTTTTAATTTATTATGTCAGTCATCTTAGATCTTTAAAATAGATAATGTTCCTATTTGCGATTTCTGCTTATCGTTCACATTTCTAATTCTTCTCTTGAAATCAATGACTCTGCCAAGTGGAATTCTTCTACTGCATATAATTTACAATGGTGGCAGCACATTTCTTCTACAAGAAAAGCTCAGTCTCATGGTCTCAATTCTCTAACCCAGGTGTGAGCTTGTGTGTGGGTGTTGCAAATAGGGCAGAACCTTCAACTTCAAAAGGGACAAAATACGTAGCTCAGCAAATATTCCTGCAAACCACTGGTATAACTGGAATCACTGGTGCAAATAATCAGCTACTTAGGACTCTGGGGGGGGGGGGGATTACACAATAAGCTGAAAACAGATGCTCAAGAGAAACTTGTGAACATCATGTAAAATTGTGACATTTCCACCTAGGAGTACACTACCCCCACAACTCATTATCCAGTTCTGTAAGAAACACAGCTGGTTCTATGCCACCAAGGTGATCTGGATCGGTCTGTGTGTCAGAGGCAAACGCTAGCGGTGTTGTCACAAAAACTGTAACATTATGACATTGAAAAAAATCAATGAAGATAAAAAATAGAAAGCTAAATGTGCAAAATATTTTTTCAAGGAATACATTGAAAAATAACCTGAAATTTAACAAGAAAATTAAAGAATGAGACAACTGTAGTTACTTTTAATAAACTTACATAACCCATATGTCCTCAGGTTGCATACAGAATCTGTTAGTAGCCATGATTTTGGTGACAAATATTAAAAAAAAAAATTCCACTGAAAGATAATTAGACAAGACCAATACTCGAATTCTTTAAAATAAAGGAAAGCTATTGGAAAAGTGATTCTTTGGGTAAATCTCAAGACACTATATATTTTGCTTTCTCTTTTCTTGATTGACATGATTTTTTTTTTACAAAACTGAATATCTGACTATTGTTCTATGCTCAGTATATAAAGATAATATTGTTAAGTGACAAGGAAATGGAGATAGAGGAGCAATTTTCTTTATTCTACTAGAATTATGATGCCATTAAATTAAAATATACTATGAAAAATGTGTTATCTAATGCCTAGCATAATAAGAAAATAATGTTAAAAATGTAGTACAAAACCAAAAGTAATTGAAATGATACAACAGAAGAACTATTACAAGAAGATAACTGGAAATGAAAAAAAAAGATGAAACATAAAAATTAGTACATTTTAGGCAAAAGTCCAATTGTATGATAGATATAAATACTTATAGCTAGATATGAGAATCGTAGGAAAAGGCAAATATTGTCAAGTTGAACTGACAATAATCTCTAATCTAATGTTCCCCATAGAGACGCGCTCTGATATCAGATACTCTAATGGGTTAACAGCGGAAGGCTGGTGTGCATGTAACAGCACTGTAACAAAAAGATGTATCTTAGCCATCCTTATTTTGCTGCAATTATGCACCCACTTCTAAATTCATAGGTTGGCCCTCCAATCTCCAGTGATAGCCCTTAGAAATAGGCTTTTGGTTGGTATTTGAATTTAGACAAAATCTAGAGGAAGCAGCTCATAGTGAAAGAACTGGCCTTTAGAATAAGAGCAGTTGGCTTTTATATGTGTTTCTCTCTGTCTCTGTCTCTTTCTGTGCCTATATCTCTCCCTTCTTCTCTCTACCTCTCCCTCTTCCTTTCTCTTTTTATTTATGTTTATACTAAGGAAAAAGCACTTTGAAGACAGACAATTGAAATCGTGGTAGACAACCGTCACCAAGCCTTCTGAAATAAACTTGGGTGACAAAATGGAAACAAAATAGGCAATTCTAGGACACACTCATTTAACTTACGCAGGAAGGAAAAAAGTTAATAGGCGTAAAGCAAGTAAAACATGGAAGTAGTTTTAAATCTTACTGAAAAAAAATCAACTTTTGTCAAACAGCTAAATAAAAATTAGTTTTTTACATAGTTTCCCACAAAATAAATGGAAAGGAATACTTCTCAAGTAATTTTTAGTACTGGTAAAACAGGAAAGATAGACTACAGCATTATAAATAGAAACATTAGTGATAGTATACTTCATAAATATAGATGCCCAATTCTTTAATGGATAAATATTAGCAAACTAAATCCAGTGTTAGGTAAAATATTTTAACAAGAACCTATCTCAGGATTGCAAGGTAGGATTTAATCTTGAAATTCCACTATAACAGCATACTGTCTGTACATGTTAAAAATCTCAGACTACATGGTCACCTCAGTCAACAAAAACATTTGCCAAAACAGCCCAATAGAATGCATAATAAACATGCTCAAAGCCTGAGCTTTAGAAAATTTCCTCAATATGATTAGCCTATCTATGGAAAATATCAAAGTTAAATTAATGTATTTTTTTTACCTACTTTCATAAAAAGAGTATATGTTCTCGGAATTCTATCTTGATTTTCATTATTATTATTTTTAACAGGAAAATAAAAGAAATATAAGCATCCTGATTTAAAATAAAATATTAGAAATAATTTTTTAGACATGAATATTTATTTGGCTCATAAAAATTACTAAAGATACTAACAAACATCTTCCAGAATTAATGTCAGTTTACTGAGAACACAGTATATGATGCTACAATATAAACTGTGGATTATAATGAATAATCTATGAAAATAAAAATCCAAGTGACTATATTTATAGCATCGTTAAAATAAAAGCTTATCAAAGATATTTTAAAATATAAGTGATAAAGTTACACAATCAAATGACAATCTCCTGCATGCTTGTAATCCCAGTGTAGCAACTGCAGCAAGGAGAATACAAGGGTGATAGGTCACCCTGGGCAACCACAACCGACCTGGTCTCAAAGTAAAGTAAGAATGGCAGATGTAGCTTGGGGTGGAGACCTTGCTCAGAATTCCTGAGGCTCTGGTTGAATAAGCAATTCCCTTGCTTGCCATTATTGAAAAAAAATAGAAACTAAAACAGAGCAAATAAATGAAAATAATTCTGCATTCATGAATTAAACAGAAGAGTCAATACTGTGAAATTAGCAATTCTCTATTGTTTTATGGACAAGATATAATCATTTCAATTATTCAGTAAGCTCGTTTGCAGCAACTAGTAAGTAGATCAGAGGATTTGTATAAAAATGAGATGGGTTCATGTAAAAATAACTGCAAAATCAAGACATTTGAACATGTACATAGCACTTCTAGATTTCAGAACTTTGCATAAAGTTACAATGTGGTAACAATGAATGGACAAGCATCTACTGAAATGGAAGGTAACCAAAAATTTAGGAACAAATTCTTACTTATGGTCAATAGTTTTCAACAAAGTAGCCAGGAAAATTCATAATGGAAAGAATAATCCTTGTAAAAAATTGTATAGAATAAATGGAATACTCATATGCCCTAGTACTGCCTCCAATATGAATCTGCAATGGTTTATAGACCTAAAACTAAGGGTCAAGTACACATAATTTTAGAAGAATACTAGAAAATATATTGACCTTGGATGCTTCAGGGAGTTCTTACATACAAAGTTAAAGCATGGTCATTGGAACAAAAATAAATAAATAAACTGGAAGTTCAATAAGAAAAAATTTTGAATTTGTACTTTAGAATATATTATTAAGAAAATGGGGGAAAAGCCATAGTGTAGTAGAAATAAAAATGATATACTTGATAAGCATACTTCTAGTGTCTATAATGAATATTTAGAGATAAATAATAAGTACAACTTGAAACAAAAATACAATATAGAGCCAGCAAGATAGCTCAGCAGACTCAGTGCTTGCTTAGGCAAGCGTAGAGATGGAGTTTGGATTCCCAGTTACCACTTGCTGAGCCAGTCCTATCCCCGGGCATGCAAAGCTAGTGACAGAGACTGGTGTGGTGGCGCACACCTGTAATCTCAATGCTAGGGAGGCTGAAAATGGGAGGATCACTATGAGTCTGAGCTGCATAAAGAGAACCTGTAGCAAAAACATGTTTTAAAAAAGAATATACTTACTACATATATTTCTTCAAAGAAATTAAATCTTCTCAATAAGCAGAGAGAAATATATTCAGTATTGTTAATTATTAGGGAAATAAAAAATAAATCCCTAATCATTGTTAAGCTCAAGATCAAGAATTTTCCGCAAGAACCTCTTGTGCTATTTCTCTCTCTCTGATTCCTGGCCACAAAAGTGAGAACAGGTGACCTCCAAGCAGGCCCATCAGCCATGGTGTTTTTGTTTTTAAGGTTAACAAACATGGACTGAAAACTTCTGACCCATGGACTAGAATTAAACCTCTTCTTTAGGTTCCACGTGCCATGTGTTTTATCCCACAACTAGGAAAATAACGGAAACACTCAGACACCAATTGACATGATTCCAAAAACTGTCAAGTATTTCGAGAAACTAGAAGTCACATGCATTGCTAGTGGGTATGTGAAATGGTACTTAGGAAACCTGTCATATGCTTATGTTAGAAGGGAAACACTGCTCTCCATAATGTGGAATGATTCCTCCCTCGGTAATATTTGCCTTCTCCCCAGAATTCATGTTAAAATACAGTCAACAATGGATGATTCTATGGAAAAGTAACTATGGTTAAATAAAAATATAAGGAGAAGGCCTTTTCTAGTAGGATTAGCATCCTATTGGAAAATAAATGAGATCTAGGAATAAAGCTTATGTGAGCCATCATTGAGATACCCAAGGAATAGCCCTTGCTATGCTCCAAGCTTACTAGCAACTTGACATTGACTTCCTATCTTTCAGAAATCTAAGAAAATAAATTTCTGTTGTTTAAGTTTCCTAATCTCTCATGTTTTCATATGGCATCCTAATCAGACTAATTCCAAGAAAACGAAATATTCATGTCAGCATGGATTTTCATATAAACATCCATATCAATCCATATCATCATTTTTCTAAAAGGTAAAAACTATCAAAGCATCAAAAGTTCTTCAACTATTGAATGAAAACCCAAAATGGTCTATCACTACAATGAAACATGATTCAGCATTTGAAACACACATATACACATACAAATGTCAATGGCCACAAATATTAATTCTTAGTGAAAGATGCCAAGCAGGTTTTAAATAGTGACTGCAATACTTGCAGGTGACTGCAAGCCAGATAATTTAGATACAGTTGAGTATAACAGATAATTAACTCACAGATTAAAGCTATGATCATGTGGGTCTGAACGGGGTCTTGTAGATGAATCACAATTCCAAAAAATATTACCAGAAATGATTATAACTTTGCCATTCCCCAGGCATCCATGTCACTTGTTTCCTTTTCAGTCTCTACAGAACAGTCATTTGCTCAAAACACCCTTTTCCTGATGATGCTATCTGAAATAGTGTCACTGTCATCATCTCTATCACCGGTATTCAGTTGCTTATTTGACACCAATTCTTTAACTTAACATTCTTTCTAACATCTGCCATTTTAACTTGGAATACACACTGCAGAATACACATTGTAGAATGGAAAGTTATAGCTTTCCTCACAGCTTTACTCTGAGTCCTTGGAAAAATTCATGGCATACAGTAATACCACAGAAACATTTAATGAACTAAACACATGAAAACAGGGATGTGAACTACATATCAAAGCTTTCCACAAGGCAGATGATACTAAGTGATCACAGGTGAACTGTTAAGTGTGTACCAGACACTGCGGATACTCTGATCATGCAAGCAAGAGCGTAATCCACAGTTAGAGCAGGGATTGCCGGAGAACGACCCATAGCTGTAGTCCTCAAGATCCTACATATGTGTAATTTTGTAATGAGAGAACGACAGAGAAACAAGGTGGCATGCCATTTCATGACTTCGTAATTTTATACCTATGCAATTTATATCAGTGGCTTGCTAAAAAAAAAGATTTTGCAAACAGCAGTTACACTGTTATTTCTTAACATCTCTGTCAGTGTCTTGCAAGTTGTAAGCCCTCAACATATACTTTGCTGAAAGAATAAATCCATCAGTGGTTAACAGATGTTTATTTTCAGATTACAGAGCAATTTTAGTCAGAATAAGCAAATCTCAAAGGCCACTTGTGATATTTAGACCAATGAAATTCTTTTATATCAAAACCTTAACTCACTTAATGAAAAAATGGTAATCACAGACTCTGAAACCAAAATACACTTAAGTATTTCTCTCTGACAGGTCCAACTCAGGAGACAATTCAAAGTCTTCATATAAAACTCAGCACTGTGGCATTCTGAGCTACAGCCCACAATGCCAAACGTATACGAAAAGCCCCTGGGAGCATCAGCTAATACACATGCATATCACTTTTCGTATTATAAAGCTGCCTGCTTATCTTTTTCTGTAATGTGAAAAGCAATTACTCTGCTGAAGTTACATGTGGAAAAATTGCTTTTAAAATACCACTTGTGCTTCAACAAAATGAAGACGTCGTGCCTCTGAAGTGGCATCTGTGACCTCAACTCATTGTCATTATTTTGGCCACATTTTCAAAGAGGTAAAGATGCTGCAATATGACACACTCCCATTTTTAATGTCTTTATTGGCATTTTACATTCTGTCTTGAGTCATGATCTTATCCATGTAGAAATCACTACTTCATCCCTGGTTTGGAAATAGGTAAACTTGAAGTGTGAGAACAAAGCTCGGAGTTGAAGGGAGACTCAAAGTGAATCCTGCGGGTATGAAGTCCCCACTGTTGGGCCATGCAGCCTTTAGCTCATGTTTTCCCATAAGGTACAGAGATGTACTTGGCAAAATGCCCACTGACTTTGTTTAGTCCTTTCTTCGTTCAATGTAGAAAAATCATGCTTATCTCTTTTTTCTTCTCTTTCTGTCCTTTCTTCTCCTTCAAGGCAACAATTCCTAAAATGTATGTTTTCCTTTTCTACTAAACTCTGTGTTTTCTTCTTCTTTCATGGAATTACATGTAATCACGCTATTCTAAACATATGTTTAATATCTATAAGGACCGTTCAGCTCTCTGAACATGCACAGCGAACCCACACTTTGTTCTTCATTAATTTAGCTTGCGTG
This sequence comes from Ctenomys sociabilis, assembly GCA_004027165.1. Taxonomy (NCBI): domain Eukaryota; kingdom Metazoa; phylum Chordata; class Mammalia; order Rodentia; family Ctenomyidae; genus Ctenomys; species Ctenomys sociabilis. Next base: position 71,200 of record PVKA01000508.1, on the reverse strand, counting down.
TCTGGTACCAACATGCTGATCCATGCTGGGTGAATGAAAGCATCATCAGGTGATGGGGCCCTGGCTTGGTAAGATTGTTTCTGCACTTCCTCCTGCTTTGGCCCAGAGGCCCAAATTTGCCCAGCTGATGCTTACTTGCACCTATTAAACCTCAGGCCTACCAAATGAAGATGCAAAATACAAACAGTTCTTTTGTAACTTATTAGTTTTTTTTTTTACTATTACCTAGGTAATAGGTAAAAGAAAGCTACCACACAACAGAAAACCTTGGTGTGTTGGTAGATACCCCCTTCCCCAGTGACTTGTGAAGGAGTCTAATTTTCATAATAAAGCAATGCTATCAAGAATGGAAGGAGTGAAGACAGAGAGGGGAATTTTATCCGACAGGAAGTAGAATCTGTGAACATTCAAAAATCTGTGAACATTGATTATTCAACTTCCTTAATCAAAGCAGAAGGTTTTAAAAGAGAGCTATTTTAAATATATAACTGGGGTATTAACATTCATGAAGTTCACTCTACTTGTCATATTAACAGAGGTAAAAGTAATTGTACTACCTCAAGGGAGAAGCCATTCAATTCTGCTGAGGAGAGGAAAATTTAGAGATCAGTCCTGTTTTGGATCAGACCAATGCTTCCTTTAAATGAGGCTTTTTGTTTACTAGTACTTATGAATAATACATGTTTATGATCCTTACAGGAAGTAAATACATAACGCATCTTAACTCCTTTCTTTGTTTCATCTCCTTACCCTTCTCTCCTACCCCTCCACCTATCCCAGGATGCCTTTTTTAGGGAGAGAGAAAGAGATACATATTTTTGGCTTTCAAAGGAAATCATAGGATCCAGTACTTCACTCGCAAAGCAATTGGAAGCACTGTTATAATGCTCATGGACATAACTGGATCAGCTGGTGAGTGCACAGCCAGCTGGGTGAGGTCTGGGTGAGGCTTTCTCTCTGTGCTTTCAACATGCATTTAGTGAAAAATCATGCATCTGAAGAAAAGTACTTCCTTGACCAGGGTGAACAAGTCAACAAGTCATGAATTGACTTGGTATTGGTTCAATAACCCTATTGGTTAAAATTCCACTTAGGAATACTGGCAGGGGAACACAGAATAACTTAATGAAGTTTTTGAAATGGGTACATGCATAGGTAAGACAAGAATAGAGCATAAACACAAAGCATCGTGCAAGAGTAAAGCCTACAAGCAACAATCACTGCTAAGCCCAAAGTATGAAGAAAAGAGAAATCAGTGCCTATTAAAAGGTGAGTGTTGGGCCTGGGGAGATGGCTCAGTGGAATAAGTGCTTCCCAGGCAAGCATTCCCCCCAGTTCTGAAGAAAAAAAGGGTGAAAGTGATGTAGATTGGATAAAGCTGCCTTGACAAAAGCACACTTTTTATGAGCTATACAAAGTCATAAAAATCTTCGCCTCAAGTTGCATCCATTTGCCCAAGAAAGTGAAGTAAATCACACTCACATCTGTGGCATCATATTGTCTCCCAGGTGTGAGGAACCGAAAAAGTAAGGTCTGAAATGTCCAACACATATTGTGAAACAGGAAGAAATTGTTTAAGAGGAAAAAGAAACTAGAATGGGGGAAAGGGAAAAGGGTAAAGATAGGAAGGGAGAAGGAAGATAAAATGGAAGTTATTTATACTATTAGTGTTGCTTAGTTCATAGTAAAGGAAAATTTTTGCCAATATTAATTGGAGAATCTTATGCTCTGCATAGCCACAAGAGAAGAATATATAATGTATTATCTATTGTTATTCTTCCATCTTCTGATTATGAAATTTTGTTTACCTTTTTTCCATAAAACAAAATGATATTTTAAACAATGTAAACAAATCTTCACCTCCTTCTCCCCCATCCCAGTGATATTTATTAGGTACTATGGTTTCAATCTAAAATGTCGATGCCTATAATAGTGCCCCATACTCATGAAGTAAGTTGGCACGTGCTCATACCTATGCATGCTCTTCAGAGGTGTGCCTAGGTAGAAGAGGCAGGCGGGTGGGTGCGTTTCCTAGGTGGGCACCTTCCCCTCTGTCTCTTCCTCTCTTCGCTGCTTGGCCACCAGCGCTGGGCCATTTGCCTCATCTTCTCTCCCACCATGCCCCATCAGCTGGAGCCAGGCCGCCATGGACTAGCTGTGCCGTAACAGGGGGCCAAAGTTGACTTCTCTTCCTAAAGTTATTTGAATCAGGTATTTTGTATCAGCAACAGGAATGTGACTAATACATGAGGGAATGTGTACAAACTTAAAATTTAAAAACAAACCAATATCCCAGTTACTATTGAGAAGTATCAGGTGGGACAGGTTAATGTAACAGAACTAGATTTTGATTTATTAAAATGTAAAATACTAAAGAGAACACACTAATAAGTACCTGATGGGTCATAAGACAGTATAAAATGAGGTATAAAAAAGGAAGGAATTTTCAAAGCTTATGGGATGCAAGAAGTTGTAAGTAGGTAAAGGCTGATTCTCATTATTTGCTGTTCAAATGAGGCCTTTTCTGCAGTGTACGGAAAATGGCAAAAATGAAAGACAGAAAATAAGGTTTGTTTCTGAGGGTTCAGTTTTAACATATGTATGTTTAATACTTTGTACTAAAGACCAGGAAAACACTACAAAATGTACTCTTTAATTTGTTCTATTTTTATTACTTTCTCTTGGGTATAAAAACATTGACATGAACAAACGAAATATTTCTAACACTATATTCAAAATTAGAGTCATGAAAATGAATTTTATATCCACAAAGCTTCAAGTAGAGAACTCCAAAAGGCAGGCCCACGCAGCTTGCCTTGGGAACGCACACTCATCCTCAGGAGAGCATGAGAGACTGAAGAGGATTTGGGTAACTGGTGAATAATATAGGGATCCACAACACAATGACTTTTATGATAAAAACAAGCATTTGTGGAATAATGAAATAAAAATGTAGGTTCAAAAGATTATTCCATTCCCTGAAATGCATGAGGACCATATTTCTAAATGATGTTCCCACCTGCAGCATCCAAATGCTGCCATCCCACCCATACCTTGGGTTACCTGGCATTTTTTGTACTCTTTGTTCAGACAACTGTTGGTTTTTCTAACCTTTCAGAAACATCTCTTCAAAAAGCAGTGATGGGTTTATATCACTTGCACACATCTCTACTGTTGCTACCAACCACAGAATCATTTAGTCCACTTAATGTCATAGTTTTCTACTGAAAAAAAAAATTAGCTCATTTTGCTCTTTTTGTATATCTCGCTCAACTCGCATTTTTTGCATACTTGAAATAAGTTTGCTTCATTTGTGTATATAAGTATCTAACCTACCATGTATTCAGTAAATAAGAATGCATCTTTTAAATTATTGAAATTTAATCTTGAATTTTTTAAAATTCCAGGTTTTTTGTCAGCCTCTCCTTCATCTAATTTAAAGAAATCACCAAAGAAAGAAAAGGGATGGGACTGAGGAGATAGCTTGGCAGTATAAGTGCCTGCCTGGCTAGCACAAGGACCAGGGTGATATGCTCAGTACCACATGCCGGTCTAACAAGACCTATACCAAATAAATAAATAAACAACATGAAAAAGAAAATGTTCATGACTGATTCACTCTGTCTGTGCCCACATGGTGCTCTGGCAGGAAATGTTAAGTGAGCTAAAGATGGTAGTTTGACATATAATCTGCCCTTTTCCATTTTGACAGATATAATAAACAGGGTTTTGACAGTGTAACTTTAAATAAAGTATCAACATTGGGAGGAAGACCAAAACAATGTTTGATGAACTGATTTATTTGTATACACTCCTACACACAGTCATAGCCATATGCATGCTATACTTACATATGTATATATGGTGTATACTCATGGTATATAAATATAAACACAGGGCATTCATATACATTATATAATCTATAGTTTTAATGTGTGTGTGTGAGTATGTAGATGTAAAATATAATATATCATGAATTAATATGAGTTGATTCACTTACACCACGCAAAATACTAAGAATTCAAATTTTCAAAAGGAAAGCAGCAAGTACAAGTACTAAACCTAACTGAATGAGTTAACACAATAATAAATATTTGGGAGCACAGAGAAAGGGCCAATAAGTCATTTTATTCTTTAACTTATAAGGATGCACCCTTTTCTAATGGGCTTTTAAAAATTCTTTTGTACAAGTAAAATCAATTGAATCACATAAGGCAAAGTGAATGGCATATGCTGCAGGATACAAATCAGCTTTTCTTCTGGATGGTTAACAACCTAAGATCACAAGTCAGAGTTGGAGAAATAGAAGAGCCACAAGGCCAGCCAACATTTTGGTCCTAGCCTTTCAAGGTCAGCAAAGACTCAGGACATAGGAGAACCTGTACTGCAACATCATAAAACTCAGGTGAGCTCCAAATTTTCTGAACAAGGAGATTATGGAGCCACAGTGGAAAGAGATTGAAGTTCTATAGTGTGCCTGGGGAGAGTCACATGAAGAGAAAACTTTCTCTCAAGCTCTCACAGAGAGCAAACTGGTCAAGCATTGGCCGTGACTCATCCACATGGATGACACAGACAAAGGATCTACAGAATAATGTACAGGACTACAAGATAAACCATGAGAGGACTTCACTAACCACATAGGAAATATAAAGTTCATGTGTTGGTATATAAGTCTTGATCTATCTAGGACTTAACCATCCAGCAGAAAAGTATAAAAATGAAGTATATATCATGGGGCCATAATATTAAGCTGAGCTGTAAATGGCTATGGTCGACAATTTCTTTGAATAACTCACTATTGTTGTAGAATGCTAGACTGTGTTGGATTGTGGTGTCGAGTTCAAGCACCTAAGTTAGTTGAATGTCAATAGAGTGCCCACCTTTGACAGGTGTAGCCAAAGGAAGGGGTATAGAAAGGAAAAATCATGATGTGTGTGTATAGACAGTACAGTTGGCATAGATAACGCTGTGCTTCTACATAATTCTATGAGAAGCAAGATCTGCACTTATGGTGGTTGGACAGGATATTATGTCAGCTTCTAGTACTATGGTCATCCACTAGGAAAATAATTATTGAATTTTTGATATAATTTATGTATAAAAGTAAGATAAGTAAGCAGCTACACTCTTAATTCACTGATAAGAGATATCTGCTAAAATATCTGTAAATATATCATGTATGCACCTTGTACGATACCAAAACGTTATGAAAACAGTTTGCAAAGTATTAATTTATCGAATCTGTATTGTTAAGGTGTCTTGAAACTGTCTGAGTGACATTTGTACTTCAATAAAATAAAATAAAATAAAATAAATCTCCATTCCGAACATGGAGTCCTAGACAGTATACAAAGGCAGGTACATCACTGTATTTCAATAAAACTTTATTTACAGACAAAAAAAAATTTCTTTTGTTTCTCTTATCTCCATGCTAGCATTTTGCATGGGTTAAATAAAGTGAATGTATACACAGAACCACCAGGACTATTCTCTTTACCATTATATAAATTTAAATTAAAACAACAAAAAGATTTTCATAATTCCAAGTAAACTATCTTAAGCATTATCTGTCTTGGGATTTGGGGCTTTATTTGGTAATTTTAGGGAAGGGTCTACAGGGTGTTTGAGGTCTTACTACTAGATCGGACTCACAGTGATCCACCTGTTCACAACCTCTCAAGAGCTGGGATTACAGGAAGGAGCCACCACTCCCAGTCTCAGGTGCAATTGTAGTATGTCCCAGGGGACAGGGCCGGCACGGCAGGCCTGGGGATTGAACTGTGTACTTGCTTACTGGTGCTTCAGTCCGCTGAATTATTTGGCTGGCCCTTAGGATGGTTTCTGATATTTATTTGTATAACAACTTTCCACCCCAGGGCCACAATCTTAAGGAATGATGTGGATTTTTGTGTTTTGCAATATATTTCACACATGTAATAGACATTTCTTACTGGTTTACACTGTAGTTGAGAATGCAATTTTTTTTTTAGTGCAATGACTCTCACGGTTATCATAGTAGTCTACCAAAATCAAAATGAAAATATATTTTGAATAAGACATGAGTTCCTCAAAAACTAACTTACCATCTTATTGAAAAAGTACTACTAAAAATTCAAAGAAACAGTGAAAAGATTAGAGTCTATTTCCCTACAGATACTTAGGGCAAAATGTGTAAAGTATTGAAAGATAACCATTTAATCAGTTATATCCAGAATAAACTCAAATACCATCAACCACATCTCTTTCAAAGCATAAAGCTTTCCTTGATTTGCTTTCTGCGTCTGACCTTCATAGGCATCATTCTTCGGAAACATTATGCTTTTTTACAACTGAATCCCATTTACTTAGGATTCCATGCCTTATTTACTTTAGTGCTTGTATTAAGCCTACTCAAATCATCAGAAAACTTTAATTTGGTCTCCACAGGCTCTCTCTGCTTCCCAGAAATGGTAACAAGGTATTTTAAATCCTAAGAACCCTAAGTACACATGTACCAACATCACTACTATTTGCCAAATAAATTACACTACAAATATAATTTTCATCTTTCTGAGCTGACTATAAGAGCCAACCCAGAAGAAGGGAGGGGGTGGTTTTTCTCTAATGCTTTTACAATGACAGCCTTCAGCATCTAAATGAGGAGAGACCAGCTGTTCAAAAAAATAACATCGGCCAAGTACATGGTAAGGTTAGAATCGGCAGCACCTTCTTCAACCAACAAAACAAGTACGAGTGGATGCTGCAAAAGGAAAACTTACAGGTGGATATATGAAGTAGAGCTAAGTCCTGTGTTAGTTCAGGATTATTAAGATGGACTCAGATTAGAGAAGCAAAAATAAAAAAGAAAGAAAAGCAACACACTATTGTAATTACACCTCATGGAATTATCATATAAGAATCACATAATAACAGAAACTCAAGAAGTATGTATTTTTCCCATTGTACATGTAGAAAAACTGAGGCTTGCAGACTTTAGGTATGCTCATGAACTATTTATTTATTTATTTATATGGCCCATTAATTTATTTCTTTGACCTATGAATTTTTCTCCACTATTTACAATCTAGGTGAACAGTATCAAACCTGAAACGTACATCAGACCAAATGCAGACATCTTGAAGACTGAGATTTAAAGAGTAAGCCAAGTACAATTTGAAAGGGGAATGTGAAGAGAGAAGGTAATACAGGTCATGAGCCAACAGCAAGTTCTAGAATAAAGGTCACACTAACCAGGAAAGACAACAGAGCAGCCAGCAGGGAGTACAGCACCATGCCTGGTAATCAGCCCAAGGCTGGTGGCTGCCAGAGGTTCTTGCAGATTTGCTCTCCTTTGATCCCTGCGCATGGGACTTCCTATCACACACAGGTCTTACATGTTCTTTGTTCAAGTGAGTGTTCCAGCAATTATTCTTTGGGAAATTACAAGACAGTTCAACAAAATTATGCAGAAGTACGAAAAAAAAATGCATAATGTAAATTTCATAAACCCAGAAACACTTGTTGAGGATATTAAGTGTTAAATGTTAAAATTAAATGTAAAGTGATACTTGGAGCTGAAATCAAGGGAATAAACCAGATCATTAAAGGCTTGTGTATTAATAGTACTAACAACAGTCTGAAACAGTAGAGTCATTTTGGTTTCTCAGTATGCTCTTATTTTTGTGACCGTCCAGTAGACTTTCACACAACTGCAGTGTGTAGGTAAACGGAATTTTTAAACTAATAAACAATGTATTTATCACTACTTTAAGATACATAGGTGACTTTTTGCCAAGTCAATATCATAAAGCTTGATTAAAACTGAGTTACTCTACCATAATCATGCAATCTAGCAGAAAGAAAAACGAAGAAAGTGGATGCTATCATTGCAAAATAATTTGGAACAGAAAGAGGAATTCAGTGCATATAGAGAAAATCTTTTCCTTCTTTTAAACCCAGTTTTCATAGAAAGCTGCTAAAGATTTAGCAGGGACACCTGTGATTTAATATGTGTTTTATAAGTGAAATTGGAGTATGTAGTTGTAGAGCGGTAAAAGACCTCAAAGAATAAAGGCTATAAAATTACTATATAAAGGCTGATAAATATCTCACTCCCAATCCATTCACAGGATTAAGGCTGTGTTACTTCAAAAGAGTGTGGCCTTGAATGAGACAAGGGAAAGACATGCAAATGCAGGAATGCAGCAATACAACAGGAAAAACAACCTCTGCATCTAGTTAAAGTACAACCTAATTAGAGAAAAAAGTAGTGAATTTCTTTAAAAATTATATTTCTCTTTTAAAAAGTAAATTTTTGCAAAGCTAAAACACCTTGGTTTTTTCCTAATATTAACACATATATTAAATCTAAATTATTTATTAAAGACAACTGCGTGTTTTTCATACTTTAAATACCACTTTATAATACATAGTATACTGGTCTTTTATTTCTTATTGATGCTGATCCTGTCCTGGAACAGAATAACTCATTTAATAAATACTTGGAAAGAGAGATTTGATGTTGTACTCTCAAGATTAGATTGCAAATATTTGTTATTTAATTTCTCTAGTGAGAAATTCGTCAGTGGAAAGGCTTCGTGAGAGCACTTGAAGGAATGCACGCTAGTGGTGTCAGTCACAGAAGCAGAATGAAGACTACAGAGGAGCACATGTTGTTTCTCAGCGCACCCCAGAACTTGTGGGCCAGTACTCCAATGAAGCAAGCTGGGAATAAAGAGTGAGAAAAGTCCTGGCAGGAGGCCGGGGAGATGGCTCAGTGAATAAGCGCTTCCTTGGCAGGTGCAAGGGCCTGAGTTCAATCCCAGGTTCCGCAAAAAAAAAAAAAAAAAAAAAAAAAAAAAAAAAAAAAAAAAAAAAAAAAAAAAAAAAAAAAAAAAAAAAAAAAAAAAAAAAAAAAA
>PVKA01000508.1:0-62200 GCA_004027165.1 Ctenomys sociabilis | reverse complement strand
GCCAGCTAATGGCATGATTTATTCCTTCAAGCATTATCAGTGCGAAATAAGCAATAGATACAATAATCTTATGGACTAAACTGCAAAATTCAAGGCTCAAATGAGTTTGGTATGGGAAAAGAAAGGAGTGAAAAATAGACAAATGAACAAATTTATAATTCTCTGAAAAAATCTGCATTATATTTTGAGTGTCTGGGACACCAAGAGCCAAATTCTCCAATAATTTATTGCCAGGTAGTTTCCAAAAGCTCAAATTGGAATTTATAAAATCAGCCCAGCGAGACACAGTCTGAGGAGGCCCACAAACTGCAGCGTGAAGCTACAGAAATGCTGAAACGTATCTATGCATTTGGGAATTATCAGGATTTTATCACAGTGGAATATTTTATTAAAGTGGAGAGGAACATAAATTATGAGATTAAGCCCTGGAATAAATTATCAAACGGCATAGCCACATAAATCATTCTTTTACATTTATAATCTTCTTTGAGCCTGACTATTCAGACTTAGCCAATGTAAGCAGAAATATTCAGAATGTATCATGACATGTCTTAGGGAAGTGTTTTTTTTTTTTTTTTTTTTTTTCTGGTTATGTTTTCTTGTGTTCTCTCCTACTCCACAATTCTGTTATCACTCCTATTCCCTCAACAGCGGAGTGTGACTTACATATGAGTATAAATGAATGACACTGGTATCAGAAGGCAAAAAGTTTAGTTGTTTAAAATGTGTACATGTTTAAAATGATTTCATTTTTAGAAGAGATCTGAGGCAAGCCAGCAGATAATGGATATGATTGTTGGCCTTTTCAATGCAGGGATTTTGCCTCTCTGGATGATGTTTTGCTGTGATTCAAAATTTTGTATTTTAAAACATTGGATATTGTTGGATAATCTATTATGTTTAATTATAACTACATGATTTATGGTGGTTTGCAAGAGAGCAGAAAGAAGAATAAGTGTCCCATTTCTTCATTCTCTTTTAAGTAGAACCATTAGTGACTTCATGAAATAAATCTGAACTTATTCTCTGTATTTATTACATTTTTAGGTATTTTTCTAAAAATAGCAATTATTTTAGCTAGCTGAAACTTAAATATCACTGTATAATATTTTATAGCCTTCCTCATAAATTCAATGCTTATAGGAATTATACTGTATTCGTAGTTTTACAATACCTTTCAATGCATTTTTTTTTACTTTTGCACTCTCCTTTTGTCCCTGAGTTTATTTTCTTGCAAAGTCTTAGCATCCAAGTGAGAGCTACAGCATGCTGTTCGGTGCCAAGAGCTAAAAAATATAACCAGGTGACACTGTTTTCAGGGGAGGCAATGCTGGGTTTTGCAGCAGGTATCTGTGTATGCTATACACAGTGCATGGACATCACAAAGGAAACGGAGGCAAAGGGAAGGAGGGGCCGCAAGGGCTGCTTTGGTATAGGCTTCTGAGCAAGCACTAGGCTCTTTCTTGGTCCCATCACAGTAATTAGGTCGCTGGGTTATGGCGGGTGAGGCAGCGGAACAAGGTGAGGCCCACGTATCCCTGGATTTATTTTAACTTTAATCAGAGAGGGACTAGGAGCAATTTCATCAATTTAAATTCTTCTTTAAGGACAAACAGCATAATTTACACCTAAGGTTCAAAATCTAGAGCTGTGTCGTAATGACTCTCAAAGGCCGAGATCAAAGGGTGCCAAACGGCATCACTTATGTTCTGAATTCTTCATGTTTTACAGATGAAAAAACAAAATCGATTTATAAAATGCAATGGATGCTTGTAGCACACCCAACAAATGTGACAAGAAGAAGCACATAAAGGCATAGCCTTATTAAGTTACCAGATATACAGCAGAAGATATTATAAAAGCAATCTAAGAAAAAAATTAAAAATATAAAGGAGATCTGGGGGCCAGCAAGATAGCTCAGCAGACTAAAGCACCTGCTCAGGCAAGCTTGGGCGGTTGCAGGGACTACAATTTGATCCCTAGCACCACATGCTGCGCCGCCCCCAGCTCAGGGCAAGCTGAGCCAGCCAGAGTCCAGGCATGGTGGCAAAGCCCTGTAATCTCAGCACTGGAAAGGTTGAAAACAGGAGGACTATTGTGAGTCTGAGATACCTAGTGAAACCTTGTAACAACCAAATACATTTTAAAAGGGGGGAGTAAACTAGTTAAAATCATAGCAGATGCCACAACATAAACCCTGAAGTCCAGGAGAGAGAAGAGTGAAGTGTTTTCAAATAGTTCAAATCCAAACTAACTTATCCAGCAAATCTATCATTCAAAATAGTTGGAGAAATAAGGTATTTTCATGAAGAAGACCAGCTCAAGAGATATATGAGTATTAAATCAGCATTTGAGAAAACATTTAATAATAGTTTCAAAAGGAAAAATAAAACTGACACAAGTAAAACCACAGAGGAAGAATAAACCTCAAGTAGGGTCAATGGATAAACAGCAATAAAACTATTAGGAAAAGAAAGGCAAAATATTCACCAAAAGAAAACAATGATAGTAAGTAATCAACACATGCCCGTCGTAGCTGTCAACGTAAACGGCCTCCACGTTCCAATTATAAGAATAGGAGATTTGATCATAGACAGAATCTAAAAGTCAGTTTCATTCAACACACTCATTTAATCCAAAAAGACAGTGATAGGCTTAAAGGATACAAAATAATTTTCATAGAATAAAACCTAAAGCATAGACCCCTCCAAAAAAAAAAATTCAAGTAAGAATAGCAGTTCTAATATCAGACTCGGCAAACTTCAAGCTAAAATTTATTATAACACACATAGCAGTTAAAGGAACAATGCAATAAGAAGAGATAACAGCAATAAACATACATAGATGCACCAACAATGAAGCATCTTTCTTCATAAAACAAAAACTGCTGCAGTTGAAGTGTCAGCCCTAACACTACGAGTTGGGTGTAGCAGTGCACACATGCAATCCCAGCACTTGGGAGGCTGAGTCATGAGGATCCTTGTGAGTCGGAGACCAGCTAAAGCTACAAAGTGAATTCAGGGCCAGCCTGAACTGTGTAGTGGGTCCGTCTCAAAAAGACAGAATAAAATAAACATTTGCTCAGTCATAGTATGATACTTTAACACCCCATTTTTAGCAAAGACATGGATCAACTACATTTTTAAAACTCAATAAAGTTGAAATTGAAATAGAGATGGAGAAATTAAAATCAAGAGTTTTCCATAAATTCATGCTAACATAAGGAATACTAATATGCACCAAATTAGTTATATCACAGAATATGTTACCTTAGATTTAAAAAGGTGATTTTTAAAAGACTGTAATTTATAGGTGTTAGTGCTATTGCATTAAAAATGTGACCACAAAGTACTGATTTTCATGACATAATTAAGTTTTTCCATTAAGTTGCTCAAAATAGATAAACAACATATCCCTTCTTTTAATCCAATGTATTATAAAATAGTTTTTGAAATAACTATTTTCACACCTAAAATTAACCAAATTCCTTTGGGATTTTAAATGAAGAACCTTATTATCTCGAGAAGTTCCTACAACTTATTTCAGCTTCATTATGCAGAGCAGACCATGCAAAGAACTAGTGCAGAGCGTCCTGCCGCCATCATCCAAACCATCAGGCCAGCTGTCCAGGTCTTCTTTCTTGGCCTGTATCTGAGAAACTTGTTTCCAGTTTCAATCTACTCTCAGTGCCAACGCATCTTCAAATCCCTATAGTTCTTTTGAGAGACTTCTATATTTCTAGAAAAATTTAACTGGCAGTTGAGTGGTTACACAAAGAAATACGTTAGAAAAATTACTCTAGCACTTACCAAAAAATATTTTGACTTTTCATAGTCTGTTATAAAAATGTGGAAGACACGTGTATTCAGAACTTATAATTCCCTTCCAAAATTTTTATCTTGTCCACATCTGCTTATCTGCTAATTTTTCATTCAAGGTGAATTTTTAAAACACTAGTATAGGAGCTTATCTTTGAAGTTACAGATATGCTCATTGGACATGTAGTCACTTAGAAGATCATCATGAAAAGAAACTGGTCCTCAAGTCTTTGTCATTCTAGTCATGAAAACTAGAGATTAAGACAGACAAAGATGGGCTGGGGAGATGGCTCAATGGAATAAGTGCTTCCCTGGCAAGCACAAGGGTCTGAGTTCAATCCCCAGTAACAAACACAAAAGAACTCCAAAGATTTAAAGAGCTCAATGAATATATTGTTCAAACTTAGTGCCTGTCATTTTTATCTTTAATTTCATTATTCTGAGGATCCCTTCATCTGTTTCTCACATAAATATAGACAGCTTTGCAGTGTTTCCATAGAAAATTTATCAAAATATTCATTTTGTGAAGGTTCAAATTTTAAAGATAGTCCTAATTTTGAAATGATAATAAACTTTATTTCATTTTGATTGTTGCACTGATATTCACTTATTAAAGTTAAAATCCCATCATATTTTGATAGATTGTATCATTCCTTTTTAAAGATGGTTTTTTCATAAAGCAAATCTGTTTACAAAAAGGCTACTTCACTGTATCACTGCAAAGAAAATTCCTTTCAACTACGCACTTATTATATTCATTCTCTAATTGGGAGAAGTAAACCTAAGTGTTAAGTGTCGCCAGTGCTGTTAATCATAAGCACATCATAATCAAGTTATCTTTTATACCAAGCAGCTAGAACCACAGACAAAATAGCTACATTTATTTAGACCCTTGGGTTTGCTTTTTATTTTTAAAGTCTTCATTGTTTTTCTTTTTTTTAAAAAAAAATTCCCTCTCAAATTTACTATATCAAATGTCCTTTCTTCTGCCAAATCTTACTTAAAATGTTAATGGAGTAAATGCCTCATCTATTTTAACTTTAGATTATGTGTCTATACTCTAAATGTATGATTATAAATTTACACATAACAGATAAGTGTCTTGGTCTCTGTGTGACGCTGTGATAAGAATGTTGTCTACAGTGTGATCAATGTAATTAAGGTAATCAATAAATAATAGAAAATATCACTCACAGCTTCTGGAGGCTGGAAGTCCGAGACCAGGAGGCAAGGAGAGTCCTGCCCCGTGAGGGTTTATATCCTGCAGCACAGACTGTGTCTACTGGAGTGTTTACCTTTAATCTCAGAAAACGCTCCTTTTCACCTCTTTTATGAAGGCAGTAATCACATTCACAAAGGCAGAGCCTTCAGGCTGTGACCACCTTATGAGTCCTCTTTACAATGTCACCCAAAGGGAGTGAGATTTCCACATAAAATCTGAGCATGAACATAAATATTCAGACCACAGCATCCAGCAAAATGCAGTTCTGTGAATGAGCACTTTCAAAATGAAGGGGTAAATAATTTTATTACATCACTGGGATAAAGCATAGAATTCTAGTTATAAGAATTTTTTTCCAGGCAAAAGTCTTCCTTCATAAGCATAATTATTGCAGCATAAAATCATTTTTATTTGTATTACACTGGACTGATATAAACTTTTAATTCACCATAGAGTAAGAGAGAATGGAGGACACCACTCCAGTATTGGAATTTGTAGAAAGCAAAGAATTATAGATTAGGCCAGTACATTAGAATCCATGTACAAAATCTTTGATTTGTGTAGTGTCTAAAGATTTTCCTTGCAGTAATAGGTTTGGCATAAGAATACCTGAAATGTCACTGCAAGTTGTACCAATGCTCAACAAACCCCCACATAAAAACTTCTGATAAGATTGTATATTTTAAAGTAATACTTCATTTCCATCAGTGTTATAAAACTGCTGCAAAGGTTCTCACAGTAAACATTAATATCCATTTCAATAGTATGTTTCAACTAAAACAACAACCTCCTACATTCCGTGCTCTCATATGGGGAATACATTTGCACCACAGCATTCTCCACGGACAGCAATACCCAAGTAGCAGAAAAGGTACAAACAAGATCCGCACACTAAATGGCTACCTAGGATTTTAATTTCATTGCCATTTGAATAAACAACCAGCAATTAAAATAAACAAAAGTAGCCTACAGGTGGACCTTACCTTCTTGAACTGCTTGAAAAGGGTTGTTTCCATCAACAAATGTCACTGAAAATGTGATTTTCTCAGTCTGCAAGATTTCCTCATTCTGGTTGAGGTCTCCAACTGCTGTCCGGAACACCTCGTCATCTTTCTTGGCAGATTCGTCAAAAATTGCTCCTAGAAAGAAGTGAGTGTTGCCATTAAACAATACCACAAATATTTTCTCATGCCCTCTGGAATTAGAGCAACAAGACTTACACAGGTGAAAAATGTATACTTCCACTTAAAGCATGCACTTTATTTATTACTGAACAATATTGAGCAGAGTGGCAACATAGCCACTTCTGAGCATAAATGAAGAATGGGATGGCAGAATGTTACCCCAGGATGCACACAGAACATAGCAGAAGGTTTGGCTAATGCAGTGAATGTCTTATGTCGCAGGATACTGTAGAATTTGTAGTTTGGGGAATTCTTTTCTGAATAGTGGGAATTAACATCAGGGAAAATTATGTGTTCCAGTCCACACAGTATTCGGAATCATACTTGTTTATTATCTTAATTTCTCTTCTTTTTATTCTTATCCTGTCTCTACTATACACTGTACACTAAAAACTGTAGATATTTTAGGTTCTTATATATGTATATACCCATAAGTGTGGCAAGGAAGATGTGAATGTGTTTTAACCTAACAGTCATTTCCACACAAAAATAGGAAAACACCAAAATATTAATTTTACCTTGTCTATCATTGCTGACACAGAGCTTTACTTTAGAAATTAATGTTTGATAAAAATACATAGATAATAAATAGTAGTTTTTTTCTTGCTGATTGAAATCATTTTTATGAAGACTTTTTAGTACACAGCAACATTAACGCAGACATAGATTAGTTACATTGAAATCTAATAGTATGAGATTCAGATGCACACAATTTTTAACATATGATATATTTTTCCCAGACCTGGAGCTGAAGGAACCATTTCTTTTGAACCAGATAATCTATGAACTAATGAGTGGTTTGTCAAGAGATATTTTATTTTATTTTTTGTCTTTTTGAGACAGGGTCTCACTGTGCAGTTCAGGCTGGCCTTAAGCTCACTTTGTAGCTCAGGCTGGTCTCGAACTCACAACAATCCTCCTGCCTCAGCCTCCCTAGTGCTGTGATTACAGGCCTGCGCCACCACGCCCGGCTCAAGAGATATTTTAGCCTGTAAGGAATTCTGAATGATTCCGTTATAAGACATCTGTAACCAATTCTGGTTTCTAGCAGATGATGTGGTTGACTTGTGCTGAGTATCTGAGTATCGACAATGTTTTAGTGGAATCACTTTACTGTTAAATGACAGAAAGCTTATATTGCCTTAACTATTTAGGTGGCTTAATAAATGGGAGAAGCCTACAGAAATGATAGCAAATTAATCAATTTAGTGCTGAATTAAGATATACTGAAAAGAAATGCATAAAATAAACAGCTCATCCTTCTGCAGACAACGAACTACACAGAAAAAACAGTTGATCTTCCTGCAAAGGTATACGCAACTTGCTGGAAATCTTAGCCAGCATTTCAAATCCCAGTTATTTATTTTCTGCTACAAAATGTCATCTTAAATTTGACTTGTAACCAAAAAAAAAGCATGGAGCATTTTGTGTGTGTGTAACAAACCTTTTAAAACTCTGCATTTCACATGAATTGCTGAGAAGGATACAAGGAGATTGCAAGTTCCAGTTCCAACTGAGTGGTTTAGTAAAATCAAGTCTCAAAATGAAAAACGTAAAATGTGTTGGAGATGTAGGTCAGTGAAAGAGCACTCCTGTGTTTGATCCCTGGTATCAGAAAGTAGTCATAAAAATAACCTCACAAAAACAAATTCCCAAGGTCCACACACTTGCAGTAGTCACAATAATGTCATCTATTCAGCCTTGATCATAATACACATTACCAGCATAATTAAATAATCAATATCCTAGATTCACTTTGATAACAATACAGTTGCTCAAATGCAACGTTCCTAACAGTGTACCTAACAGGATGACACCCTCCCAGCTCCTCCCAGGCATATTTTACAGTCAGCTTTATTTCACATCCCAAGATCCTCTCTCCCACACTACGTACGCACGTGTGCACACACACATACACACACACACACACACTACTACTACTACATTGAAAAACTGGATATAATTATCAAGGGATAAATCAATACTGTACCCTGAATTTACCTATTCTATCATCTCCTACTTGGCCATCTCTATAAGTAGAGATTCTGTTTCTTTGCTTTTTATTATGTTTCATTAGAACATAATTGCAGTACATACTTATTTACATTATTTTTAAATTTTTATGTATTTAGGACAGGCTCTACACGGAGTACAGGGTCTCACTACATAGATCAGACTTGTAAGGATTCTTCAGTTTACAGCCTCCCAAGCGCTGGGATTTCAGGCACACGCCACCACACCTAGTATCAATTGCTGGAAAGTGGACGTAAAGCATCTCAATTTTTACCTCAGTTCCTTCCCCTCCCCCCTTCTTCTTTTCCTTCCATCTCTTGATCCCCTTACTGTTTGAGAGAGATCCATCTTCCTACTTCCTGTTGCCTTTCATTGTGCTTTTTATTTATATTTTGGGTTTTTCTTTTCTTTTTTTTTTTGTATCTTAGGGAAGGGTCTACAGGGTGTTCCGGGTCTCACTACCAGATCGGTTAGTGATCTGCCTGTTTACAGTCTCCGAAGTGTAGGAAGCACAGGTGCGTGCGTGCCACCACGCCCAGACTCAATTGCCATCTCAGCTGCCCCGGGGGCGAGGATGTATGGCAGGCCAGGGGATCAGGCCAAGGGATCAAACCCTGGATCCTCGCTCCTGCTTGCAGGCACTTTAATCCGCTGAGCTATGTGGCCAGCCCTAAAGATGACAGGGCACTGCATGGGCCAGAAATCGAATGGATTTCTTCAGTGGGAAGAGAACGGCCCTAAATTCTATAACAATGGTGGTGACAGAGAAAAGGATGATATTAAGTTGAAGATATCATGCTTGCTTATCTCAGAAAGGACAGTAATGCATGAATTTGTATTATATATGATGCTGCATAAAATACTCTTTATGTAACTAATAGACAAATAAACAAATGAGTACTAAACTTAGGCAAAGATCTATAGAATAACTGTGAAAATATTTACAATTTACAATAGTCATAGAGCCTTTTTGATATTATCATTTTAAGTTGTAAGATGTCATGTGTAAAAGTCTTATGATTATAAGAACTGATAAATCATTCTATAAATTAAGTCACTGAATAAATCAAATAGCTTATTGACAGTGTTACTTGAGTATTGATGACCATGATTATGTTCTATGAAAATATTTAAATATTCCTGTAGCTAGGGATATAGCTAAGCTCTTAAGTCCCGGCCAGGCAAGAGCAAAGTCCTGAGTTTAGTCTCCAATACAAAAAAAAACCCACATAGAATCCTATAATCCATTCACTTACTTGCTCAATTATGTTTGACAGTAAATACAAACCAAATTTTTCCATACCTTCAATAGTAATGATCTGTTTCTCTTGTCTGTCTTTCTCTCCTTTCCTCCCAACTTCTTTCCCTCTCTTCCCTGAAGATTTTAGTTTTTAAAAGTTAATACTACTGTAAATCACAAAATCATTTCATTACTTTGAAATTTGAAAATATTCTGCTTATAAAACATTTATAAAATCACTTTACCTAACTCAAAAACTAGCCAAAATATTCTAAAGTTTTTCACATAAATTCAGCTCTTAGAGTGACAGTCTCTACAGCAGAATATCATTTCCTACAGCACAAAAATTTTCATCTTTAGTGTCTGTCAGAGAATCTGAATAATTCAGATACTCAAGAAACATTAATTGATTAATCTTTGCTTATATTAATGTAGACATAATCCCATACATTAGGATACTTAAATCCACATGCAAGAGCAAAATGTAAGTTATAGACAAACTTAGAAGTACACTTGTATTTGCATGTGATTTTCACAGAGACACTAGCTACAAGGACCAAGTTACTCAGCAAGGTATTAATCATGCACTTTATTTTTAGACTGAATATTTAAATATCTTTTGTTTTATAATCGGCAAGCAGAGAAAACAATGTTTAGCTTGAAAAGCAGAAGTGAAAAGCATTTTCATGTTTCTCAGAGTTTCCTTTAAAACTACTGAGAATTTTCAAGACATTTTTCTACACAAATAGCACTATTATTGAAGCATTACCCATGCCTACCTATATAATTATATGTGGTTAATGTACAAATGTTTAAATAAATCTAAAAATTTAAAGCAGGTAAGTTTCAACATACCTACATCACCATGCTAAAATAAATTTATTCTTAGAACTACATTATCTACAAAGACACATAAGGAACAATTACTCAAACAGGATAGAACAGATTTCTCAGTTAAAAATAAAATTCTTTTTAAAAAGCTAACATTTTCTCAGTCTAAACATTCAACTCTTTGTTTATTTAATTCTCCTTAAACATATAAATTCTTTATGGAAGTAAATGTAATAGAAAACAGGACCTCTAATGTAAAGGGGACACCGTGGCTGCAAGGTATAAACATTCAATATCCTTCAAAGCACTCTTTGATATTCCTCCCCCCACTATTCTGTTTTCCTCTTTCTTTCCACACCTCTATGCTTCACACCTGCACCCACCTATCTATCCTCAACCCTTCCTCAACACAGACATCCAGCAGAGCTGAGCTCCTTTGTTCCTTAAAGAACAATGACATGTCACATCAGACCAGAAGAGAGCTATGATGCCTCGACAAGAAATGAAGACAGGCAATCATGTTCTTACAACCTTACAGCTAAGAAGCCTTTTGGAAATAGTGTACAATAACTCTTCTTTTCAGAAACTGCAGCGATAAGATTTTAAGTGATGTGTCTCAAATTACACAGCCCACAGTTGCCAGGGCTTGAGTAGGTCAGGTTTTCTTCTTGGAACTTTGGAGCTACTTCAATATTATACCTCTTATGCAGCGGAATCATTTTATTTGTAGAGACCATATAAATCACGTCATGCACTTGTGTATGTATATGCACATATTTTAATAACTATACTGGTGGTTAATACATCTATTTGATTAATTATAAGCTTTGATGAGACTGAAATTGATGAGTCATATAAAATACCAAGGTACAAGATTGTTCTTGCACGAAATGTTTTCCTGTTCCTTAGAAATTAAATAATTTTAATGGCAAAGGTTAAAGACAGAAAAAAGCACAACTCTTTGGCTTGAGGCTATTTATTAGTCACAGAAGATTTACAATTCTGCAAAGCTACTCAGAATTATTAATCATCACATGTCCTTACTGTAACTCAGATGTCACTATTTATCCATAGATTTTAATTAATGATATTTACTGTGTAAACACACTGATTGAACCAGGTGCAAGTACACAAATTGAGAGATTTACAGAACTTTTCTTCTACATATTATTTTCACTACCATCAGGATATACTTATGCTTTTTCAGAAAGAGAGGAAATAATCACATCCATGACATACTGTGAACCTCAAATCCTTCTGTACTTTATCTTCTCACATTGTTATCAGCATTTCATTGCAAATTAAAGAAAGTCTGAATGTGTTTAATACTGCTGGACAGTAGGGAAAAAATAGCTGTTTTTTTGTGACCACAAAATAAAATTAGCTTTTCATACAACATTTAGGATTTTAAACATTTAGGAGCTAGCATTTCAGTGTAATAATACTACCTCAGAAGTGGAGTCACTATGCATAATACACATGTGTCATTCAATTGTATTAATGATGAAATTCATTCAAATTTGAATTTTTTTTAACTTTTGGTAAATCAGATAAGTAATGAAACGATTTAAATTGTACTATATTTTTAGGGGCTGGGGAGATGGCTCAGTGGAATAAGTGCTTCCCTGGCAAGTGGAAGGGCCTGAGTTCAATCCTCGGTTCTACCAAAAAAAACTTATACTATATTTTCACTTAGCCTATTATAACTGTACTATATTGTAACTTAGCCTATATATTTATACTTATTCTCAAACATTATGTTTAAGTCTGTTTTGAACTGTCTAATATATTAGAAGAATTAAACATAAAAATTTAAACTGTAGATTAAATGAGTTTTGTATTTACTTTTGAAAAAGTTAACTTCAACAACTTATACACTAAAATGCATTCCTAATTTAACATTGAGATAAAAATCTATGAGGATAAGCAAACTTGGGTGACTAATGGTCTAACAGAGTGACAATTCCACAGTCATCACTTTTTATGACAAAGCTCTTAAATAAGTTAGGTCTTAAAATAAGAAAATTGTGACTAGGTATAGAAAAAAACTCAGTGCTAACTTTTCACTTTGTTCTAGGAGTTCAAAGTACACTATAATATTAATTCCCACTTTGCTGGACATAATTTTATGACTTATAGGCAAGCATAATTTTTGCTTTACAAATAGATGATAACTAAGTTCAAACAGAAAATGCCTTAGAAAGATCAGCTAGAGAATAATATTCATATAGTGTAGGGATACCTAACTGGGAAGAGAAAATTCCCTGCCTAAACAAATCTATATATTAACAGTGGGAAGTATATTATAATTTGCATCTAGCTTTGGTCAAGAACAAAGTTTTTAAGCACAGCAGGTACCTGTGAATGTTTATTTTCCATACTTTCAGAACATAAAATATCTTGCCATAAGAAAGGGCCCCGAGGATGAAGAAGAGAATTTGCCTCCAGAGACATTGGGAGGGGGATTTAGGTTTCAGCATAAAACCTCTCACAGTATGGACCAGGTCTTATTTATTTATTTGTTTATTTATTATGTAGTTCGTCAGGAATTTTCAGACCTCTCTCACATACAACTCCTTCAGCACCCTTTGAATTAGCCTTTCATATGGAACTCCTGCATGATCACTCAGAAACCATAGGCCATTTGAACTATGAATTCTGTCCTGTACAATGTCTGACTCTGCTGTGCATTTCCAAAAGTCTATAGAGAAAAGGCTACTAAGAGACACCAGTGGAGTCCCCATGGGGAGCACAATGGCTGGTTAATCTCTAAGGATATCGTTTCAGGTGAGAACAGAGACCCTCTCTACAAGCTTATGCATTTTTATATTAGTTTCTAAGCGAACATATCAAAGGTCAATTCTTCTAGTACGATTCGTTATTTCTGAGTACCAACATTGAAAGTTCTGTAGTTTAGATTTTTCTTTTAGAAGATAGCAATATTCAACCGTTTGCATTTTTAATGTACTGTTCTTAATGAATTTGTGAACAAGTCCAGTTTTGTCTCCTATATTTCTATCCATAAATCACATCTGTAATTGACTCCTCATCTCATTAGTACAAATGTAACTGCCATAAAAAGAATAAGATGCAGATCTGAGAAGCGCTATAAAACCTGCACAGTCACTCAGGGTCTTCCTCAATTAATACATTAAAACCAGGAACAAAGCAGTTACTTGAAAGTATGTTCATCCAGAAGAGTTGCAGATATTTTTAGAAGTAGAACAGATTTAACATTTTTCTTCCTGCAACTATTCACTATATCTTTTTAATACCACCTTAAACTTCCATGAGAAAGTGTGAGAGCTGGTATATATCACTCAAAGTAGAATCACATGTCAAAAAGTGATAGGAATGCTCTCTGAAGAGTAAAATGGTATACACAAATAATGTAACTTAGACTGTCTTCTGCATCTCTAATTTATGCTTAAGTCTAAAATTTATTCTTCTTTTACTTGAAACATCATTTTACCTACCTGAACGAAATTACTTAGATGAGTTACTAGAAAACAAGCACCTTAAAAATCATGTAGAGGGCTGGACAGATAGCTCAGCAGATTAAAGCACCTGCCTAAGCAGACGCAGGGGTCTTTGGTTCTATCCCATCTGTGCCACCCAGGTCCCACACCCAGGGCGCACTGAGATGGGGATTGAGACTGGGTGCAGTGGTGTACACCTGTACTCCCAGCACTTGGGAGGCTGCAAGCAGGAGGATCACTAGAAATCTGATCTCTGTAGTGAGACCCTGTGAGCCTATAGACCCTGCAGACCCTCCACTAAACACAAAACAAAAAGTCCTGTACAATGTGGTTGCATTTCTTCTTATCTGTTTATTTATTTATTTATTTTAATATTTTAGGGAAGGTCCACAGGGTGTACACTACTAGATCAGACTTGTAGTGATTCCCAGTGTGAATTGCTGTCTCAGCACGCCCCAGGGACAGGGCTAGCAGAGCAGGTCAGGAGATTGAATCCCTGGCCCCTGTGTCTGCTTGCAGGTGCTTTAATCCACTGAGCTATTTGGCCAGTCCTTGTGGTTTCATTTCTAAAGGAGATAAATATAATCAATGTGGAATATTTGATGTAGGGAAAAATGTATTTTTTGGATATGTTAATTGTTATGATTTCATTAAATTTGGACCTACTTGCAATTTCCTTCATTTTGTGCACACATTTGACAATGGAAAGATTTCCTGTCTAGCTACTGAATTTTCTGCCAACAGGTCCTAATTTCTCACTAACTGCTCCATATGCTAAGTAAAGAACTACATTAGCATGCAGTTCACTGGTATTGCTAAGCATTCCTCTTCAAATAGTTTGTGAGTAGTGACAAAAACGTACTTCTATAATTGGTGATTTCAGCTGTAAATGGGATACGACCTTCTGCAGCAAGATAGAAGTTGTGTTTGTTCATTACATTCAGGTGATTGTAACATGGACCTAACTTATTTGATACTTCCAGATCTGCATTGTACTTACAGTCTTTACATGTATGACAAATACTTAAGGTAAGTGAACTTCAGAATATTTTTAGCAAAGTCTTAATAGACAATCTTACAAAAATGATCAAACTTGTGCATGCCTGACATTGTTTTTAAAAAAGTGATAATATGTTTAAACCTTTTAGTTCCTGAACAGTACCTCTCTTCTTTCTCTTTTTTGTAGGTGGATTATTTTTGTGGGAAGATTATTTATTAATTAGATTACTTTAGCATTCACCTACAAAATATATGAGATAGACTTTAAATTTACAGCTTTTTGAATTTTTTTAAAAAACAACTATAATTGTAATCCTATGTACTTATACACTCTGCTTCTACATTAAAAGTTTAGATTATACAAAAAAAATGATTAAGTGATTTCCTTAAATATGTTGACAATAAGATGGGCTAATTATCCTGTTAAAGAAACAGTAAAATAATAGCAGTTCACAAAAGCTAATAACTTACTGAAATGTATCTATACATTATACAGCAGTCCTCCAAGGAATTTAATCATTATGCATTGCAAAAACATACTATTGTTTTAAAGAATATTTTTCAAATTAATTAATTAATTAATTTGATACAGGGTCTTGCTACACAGTTCAAACTCATAGTGATTCTCCTTTTTCAGAATACATCACCACACCCAGTTTTGGGTTCCACGAGGCCTACCCAGGTTTCTGGGGCCGGCATGGCATGTGATCCTGGGGACTCAACTTGTTAACATGTGCTTGCCAGGCAGGTGCTTAAACTACAGAGCTAGCTTCCCAGTTCAGAGCACCTTATGAGTTGTGGACCATATTAGAAAACCTGAAAGAGAAAGCACTGTGACCCTTTATAAATCTGTTGAAAATACTTAAAATACTTTTATTTTTATATAAAAATATGTAAGAATGTTTCCTTATGGTACTTGTCATAAAGAGATCTAAGACAGTATCATGGCAAATATTTCAATTTTCAAAAATTCAAATGATTTGGTCACGTATGAATGTCTTCTGTTGAAACTGTGTGAAGAAAGCATGAGCCAATTTCTAGAGATTCTGCTACTGCACATATACAATGAGATTACAATGGAAAGCCAATATTTCTCCAACCAAAAAATAAAACAGATATTCTTTTAGTTAATCATATTAAATGAATTGATACTGTATTTATTGGACTTAGAACTGTGGTTTGTTATTTCATAAATGGGAATTCGTTATGGCATCTTGCTAGATAATCTCAGCATTTTAAAAACTCCTCAGGACCAGCCAGAGAGCTCAGTGGACTACAACGCCTGTTTAGGCTGAGTGCATGAGTGCAGCGGCCAAGGATTGGTGAGCAGAGCCCGGCCCCACCCCTGGGACTCACTGAGGTGGCGACTGGGACTGGGAGTGGTGGTGTGTGCCTGTAATCCCAGCACTTGGGAGCTTGAAAACAGGAGGATCACTATGAGTCCAATCCACATAGTAAGACCCTGTAGACCCTGTAATCAATACATAAAATATAAAAAAACTCATCTCTGATTCAATAATGAAGTGCTTTTAAAAAACTTATAGATCTAGAGATTAAACATATATAGAACATAGTCACATAAATCACCATTGCAAAAATTCAAATATCTATATACCTCTGGAGAATGTGTTACTTTATATTTTTTAAAAATTCCTTTCTATCTGTTTTATTAAATAATTCTCCCCCAGTTTCAGGCAACCAAACCTATGAGTTGTTTCTTTCTATATCGTATCAAATAAAACTAAGAAACCGAATCTCAGATTTTTCATAAATCCATCTCAAGACTACCTGTAGATTGGAAAGACATAACATAAGATGCTCTGTGAGGTCCTCAGGGAACCTTTCATGACAGGCATTCCTTTGGGACATTTACTGCATTATGTCTGGTTACTGGCAAAAAGTATGTCTCATTAACTAATTACTATCTCTCCAGTTTCCCTTATTTTCTATTTTCTCTCTTTGCCTAATAACGATGATACATAATGTCTCTTGTTCACCACTCCATGCACGAAGTTAATCTCATTCCACTAATGTTTTCAACTCTTTTATAGAGAGAGGGTTCCTGCCCTGGAATAAATCATAGCTCTCTCCAGACCTTGTTCTCCTTGGAGGTCTCTGAACTGTATATTTGTTTCTATACAAACAGGCCCTGCAGCATTCAGAAAGAGGACATTAACATTGTTGTGCTCCTTAAAACAACTAGAAACCATTTCTTTCCATTAGAAAATAATATATTTTCTCAGACTCTTGCCACTTGGGAAT
Source organism: Ctenomys sociabilis (assembly GCA_004027165.1). Classification (NCBI taxonomy): domain Eukaryota; kingdom Metazoa; phylum Chordata; class Mammalia; order Rodentia; family Ctenomyidae; genus Ctenomys; species Ctenomys sociabilis. The sequence goes on along the minus strand of PVKA01000508.1, from coordinate 45,152 downwards.
CCTGTGCACTAATCATCTCCATACTGTCTCCAAGTATATCCTGAACAGTCAACTAAATTCATATAACGGCTCGCAGCCTGATGTAGGATGTCTGCTCCAGGTCTGGCATCACCTTGGGTAGTACAGTTCCTAGACACATATTAGCGGATGATCCATTACGCTTGTATTCAATGCTTAGATTTCCTAATCCTCATATTTTCATGTCTACTAAACTCACAGCTACAAACTGATTCCCAGTATCACCCGGAGTTGTTCTACATTCTTGAAATGCAGCATCTCAGCCATTACACAGTCTTTGCAGAAACCCAAGGACCAGGCCACTATGACTTCTCAAAGCAGCACACAGATTTCCAACCTGCTGATCACTGAGTAGGCAGAGTGTCCACTTTATCACAGTATTGATAAGCAGCACAAGAGGAAGTGAATCCAGAGATCTCTTTTGGATATTTTGGTCAGAAGTTTATTTAAAATGCAATAAAAAGTAGGCAATGAGATTTGGAAGCTTAAGAGGAAAAATATCTAAGTTACAGCAAATGCTTTGGTGTCATCGACATACTTTTAGACATTAATTCTGAAACTGCGTACTGTCACATAAGGATATGGTACCGATGAAATAAAAGCCACTAAAACAGACAGATCCCAGATGCATTCAACTTGATCAGAAGAAAAGTAAGCAATGATAGAACATACAATATGGGAATAATAGCATCAACCCAGTAAGAGGCAAGTTGCATTCAAAAATTTAAAAGTAATTTTAAACAAAAATAAGAATAGTCCATTAATCAAAATGGTTCCCAAAAATGAGTCATATTGTGAATGGGTGCTGGGGTCACCTGGAGCTACTTTCAGGCTCTTGTTTTTCTGTTCAAAGAATTGGACATGACAAACAAACAAACCAAAAACCCTGGAGGTTTTAATTTTTTAAATGTATTAATCGTAACAGGAGGGAAATGATCTGTACAGTGGGGGGGGCTACTTAAAGTAGGAAAAGAAGCACACCTGCATAGTGCAGGGTGAGCAAGCAAAGACACTGAGACTATGAGATACATGGCACCATCCTCATGGTCCTGTTTTGACTTTAGGTCTAGGCTGTCCTATAAAAACTGGTGTGATTGTGTGCCAGAACTGAAGACAGCATTCTTTGATTGGTATTGAGCAGGGAGCAGAAGTCATTCGGTGCATCTGCTTTGAATCTCAGTGACCCACAGGCCTCTGTGATTGATAGGCTGGGTCCAGCAGTCCTGCTACTTTGTGATGTCCTAATCTCCTGCCTTAGAGTGTGGTATATAAGGGTGCTTGCCCTGTGCGTGGTGACATAGAAAATGTTGATTATTTTAATAAAATCAGTCTCAGTTGAAGTGGAGAGAATAGAAGCCACATTTTGATTTGCTCTAAAATAATTAAAATCTGAATAAGGAGAAATAGGAACAACACGTTAAAAGAATTAGTCTAACTAAAAGGCCTTTATTTCTTTCTCCTTCATTAAGCTAAAAACTTGAAAAAAAGACACGACAGTTGTTTGATTTTTCATAAAAATTAACAACCCTTGGCATCCAGCATGGTGTATTGCCTTGTTATCCAGTATGTGTCTGTTAAATAATAGTGAAATACAGTTGTATAATGCAATCAGTGATCGGGTTTTAAAAAGTTAAATATTTCTGTGTAGATGCCCTGAGTCATAATCTTGAGTATGAGGAGCTAGAGTTACACTGAAAAGGTTCTATAGCTTTATGTTTCATTAGGTTTAGATAAGTGAATATGAATGGAAGGACGAGTTCAACCCCAAGGGCTGAGTCAAACAATGCTAGGTGTGGTTCTTCTCTTTCCTTACTGGGTTTCCATGTTTCACATGGGGCAATGAATCCAATACTGTATTTATATGTATCCTGGATTCATATACTTACCTATCTGTTTATCTACCTATCTATAAATGATAATCACCTAGAGCTATATTTTGATAGTTAATTAGTATATATATCTATATCTATATCTATATATATCTATCTTAAAATTTTAAAAAAATTTGGTTTATAATAGTGTTCTTTAAAAACTAACCCTGGCAATCATATGTCACCATTACCTATGGGCTGGAGTAGGGACTTATAATCTGTTTTTAACAAGTTCTTTGGGTAATTCTAATGAATGTACCATTTTCAGAACCACTGGTATCAAAGGATGTGCTTTATTGGGTATTACAGCTGTGTTCTTGCTCTATGTGCTTTACAAAAGGAGATGTAATGAACTAAAGACTGCTACCCTCAGTCTGAATTCTCATTTTTAATTCCCTTAATCGTATTGATGTTTCTTAAGGCTTTTTATCCAACTATTGTACACTAAGGTTTCAAAGGGAAAGCTATTAGGGGAGAAGTTAAAGATCTAGCAGCCCTGGAGAGTGATCATTGTCTATGGATGGACTTAGCATTCATTAAGATCAGCTCTGAGATTGGCCTCTGCTCTTCAAGGCCATGACTTTTCATTCTTATCACTTACTTTTCTTTTACCTGTTCGCAGCTGTATCTCCTCTGCACAGCCACCCACGCTGAAAAGGCTCCCCTGGCAAAGGTCCCTTTACACTGAGATAATCATCAAACCTTTATCAAAAGTTTATATTCTGAAGAACTAGAAGTGTTATTTTTATTTTTTCTGGATAAAAATCATGTAACTTGATTAGGTGTATGTGAGTCTAGAAAAATGAAATTTAAAATTTTATAAGAAAGCAAAAGGACTAGAGGTCATGCCTGTAATGCCAACACTTGGGGGGCTGAAAACAGGAGCATCGCTGAGTCTGATCTATGTAGCGAGACCTTAGGACTCTGTACTAAATACATAAAAAAGTACAGGAGACTGGGTAGGGGAAGGAGATATATCTATGTATGTAAGCAGAATGATTTGGACAACTGTACTCTGCATTTCTACTGGTCTATGGAAAGGAGAAGTTAATACTTTGTTTCTTCTCCTTTTTTTCAATTGTTTGTACTTTTTCTCTGCTTAATTTCTAATATATCTCTTTCTTCCTTCTTCAATTTTATGTATATATATCTGGTAATATGAATAACTGGTTGGAAGACAACAGTATATATTACAACAAATATTGTGAAATTTGTATTATTTTATTAAGTGAAATTCTGTAATGCTTCTATATTTTCTATTTTAATTATAATTTTTACTCTTCTTTAAAAGTTTAAAAAAGAAACCAAAAATTACCAGTAATATTTTCCTTGGAATTAAAATATACAAGCTTCCCCTGGTAGATTGGTAATGCTTACTTAATTCTAAGTATAACCTATGTATAAAAAAAAAATTGGGTGGACAAATTAGTGTCTCTTCACAGTCTGAGATAGTTACTCCTCAAAATGTATTTCAAAAGACTTAAATTTTAAGGCTCTGACAAGATGCCAAACTAGTCAAAGTTCTTAAATCCCCTCTATCAAAATCAATTATTCAGTGTTGGAAAAAGTAAAGTTATCATTTATCTGGATTATAAAAAATCTCTGAGAAAATGTGTGGAGACAAAAGATTGTTGCAAAAGGTTGCTACATGGGCTACTTGGGGCAGAATATCAGCACACCTGCAGAAACAGTCAAAATTCTCCCAGGGATTTTGTAGTCAGACCATACTCTACTCCACAACTCAACCCTTGGCCTTGGCCTCTTGTCTACTGACATACACTTAACCAAGGGATTTTGTTGCTCTTCCAGTAATGCAGAATTGCCCATCTCTGGGATCTCAGCCTCACTCTTCCTGCTGCATAGTGTTCTTTCATTTGACCACATGTGTCCTGCCCTGTCAAACACTTCCAGCTGTCCCATGCCTGTTGATACCTTTCTGCAACAGCCTGGGTAAAATTTCACTCCCTGTCTCTGTCTCTATTTCTGTCCTTCCACTTCAGTTTTGTTTTTCCTCCTGATACATATCAAAATCTTAGAAATTCTATATAATCTTTATTTGTTCTCTCTCTCTCTCTCTCTTTCTCTCTCTCTTTCTCTCCCACCCCCCTCTCCATCTCTAGAAGGCAGTTAGTTTGGGGCAGGGATTTTATTTGCTATGGTTCACTGCTGAATTATAGAGAAAAGCAAAGTGCATTGGTAAAGTAACGAAAAAAAATTGGTTGAATAAAAACAAAAAAATGTGGTCATGTGATTGAGTATTTTAAGAGATAACACCAATCATAATATTAATGGAATAGAATTTTTGTTAAAGATTTAAACACTTATATAAAAATATCAAGTGAAAATTTTCGAGCAGAGATAAAACGTCCATTTCCTTTGCTTTGACTCCACCTTTAGGTTACGTTTCTATATCACTCACAAGTTGAAATGATGTTCTGAGAAGGGGCCCATTCTAGCGCCCTATTTCACCAACAAAATTTTGTAGTTTTTGTTCTCTAAATGCAATTTGATAGTTATATGAGCAAATAAACTCCAATTTCCTTTGCGAATTAAGATGTAAAGAGAGAAAAATAATGATAGTTTAGTACTACTAAATAGGATTTTAGATATTCTCTGAATCTAAACTGAGGGAGTTTTCTAAAGAAGCAAATACAAGCTTACTATGTTTTGTGGAGATACCTCATTGAAACCTGGAAATTACTGAGAATACAAACTAGAAGGGAAAAGTTACTAGAAGTTATCTAGTTCAGAAATAAGAAAACAAGTGTATAGAAAAATTATAGTAAAAAAGTAGAACACATTTTGAAAGTTGAGAAAAATACACAGATGTAATTTTGAAGCTATATAAATTGATCACAATAAATGAATAAAAAAGAAATGAAATTGCATCATTAGCTTAGTGGATTCCAAGTGAATGCTATTTGGCCCAACAGGGGTACAGTGGGATTCCTGGCATTTGAAAAAGAAACTAATGCACACATATTCCTTCTGCATGATACTTTTATCGATTTACAAGTGAATCAGTGAACAAACAATAAATATGATCATTTTTAACTCTAGAGGGATCATTGTTTATAAAAAGGGCAGCCAGAGAATTAAAGATCTGAGAGGTAACAAAGGGGAAGGAACAATGTGAAGCATAATGAAATCACTCTTGGGATCTTAAAGACGAGGAGATAAGATTGAGTGACGTTTTTACAACAAATTTCTCTACCCAATCACTGCATGAAGATCTCACACACCAAATCTGCACCTCCAGGTTGGACTGAAGGAACTGCAATATGTGCTGCTCACGTATTGTTAGCATGCATTGCTATCATCTGTTAAAATTCTTGTAGGGTTATGCAGAACTCCTCAGTAGTTGAGATTGGGGTGAGGAAAACAGTGTCTGGACCACTGTTTCCCTGGAAATTGGTTTCTTTTTATAACAGGAGCACTGTCAATTTAGAAAAAGATCTTGATATACAGGAAGAAGTATGAAAACTTAAGGAATTCTCTCTAAATAATTGCCTGCAAAACAGTGACCTCTTGTAGCTCTTCTGCAGTATAGCTGTGCGTACCAACTGCTGACAAGTGAACGAACAGACAAAGCCAGGCCTACCCTGCATCCTTTTGTCCAAAACTGTTTTCTCTGGATATGCCATCACAATTATTTTTTTCATTGCTTGGCAAACATTTTTCAACTCCTCTCAGTGAAATTAGAAAGTTTTGTGTTACATAGAATAATGACTCTTTGATCTCATTTTCATTTTCAAAAACAGAAATATGTCCACATTAAATTGAATAGTAATATGGAATATATGGCCTTTTTATAGGCACGACTATCAGGACATTTTGTGATGCTGCCCTGCAGTACGTCTTCCTTTATGCCTCACACAGCCTTTGCAATATTGTATGACTGCCTCAGAAGGGCACTGATGGCTGGACACATCCACAAGGTTTGCTGAAACATGTCAGTGCCCTAGAGCCAGCAACAGTCAACGAACAAGGGCTGAAGAGATGGCGCAACACACTAAGTGCCTGCTCAGGAAGTGCGGGGACTCAGGTTCGATCCCCACCCCCAGCACCTCATGCCATGCTGGCCCCACCGTCAGGACACACTGAGCTAGGCAGGGTGGCACATGATTGTAATCCTAGCACTGGCGAGGCAGAGACAGGAAGATCACTGGGTCTGAGCTACCTAGTGAGACCATGTACCAAATATATTTTTTTAAAAACTCAATGAAGAACACATACGTTCACACTTCCACAAGTGTTTCCCTTAAACCTCAGCACATCCGCAAGGTTCACTATGTCCTACAGCCAGCAGTGAACTCTCTCTGTAGCCCAGGCTGTGCTCATCTGTGTAATCCACCTGCCTTAACTACTGCACTGCTGGGAGCACAGGTGTTCCCAACCATATCCTGCACACCAATGTCTAACTAGATATAAGGTTCATTCTGTAAAGAAAAGCCCAGTTTACACCTCTTGTCCAGCTAGGAAAACCCTGCCACACTATGCCACATGCTCAAAATACAAAACTTTGAAGTAATAAATGTATGTTCATTTAAATTGTGAGTTTGTAGTAAGTCATTACACAGTAGGAATAGAAGGTTATACTCAATTATCTATTATTTAAAATATGAACAATAGCATATAATTCATGAGGTTTTGGGAGCAACTAGTAGTAGGTTTCTCTAACATGGAGAAAAAAATTTAAAACATATTAATCTCTCTTTTCTTTAGCACCACACTTATTAGCATAGGCATAAGCCAGGCTTGTACCACTGCATGACAGGTGAGGAGTAGAGTGGAACTCAGGAATGAATCTTGAAGATGTTATAGTTTAATTATAGAAATAAAGGACAGTAGGTAGTTAAGGGATTATACAGGAAAGCAGCATTGCAAATGACATAATTATGAAACTATGTTGCATATAAAAACTGTTATCACAAAATCTTTAAAACATTTTTCCTATGAGATATAATAGTAGAATCTTATGAAACTGTCCTAGAAATGAAAATATTTAAAACCTCAAGGTTTTAACAGGTATGTAGATTTGGGAAATATAAACTTATTGAAAATATATTAAGAGAAAAACAATATTAGTATCTCAATTTACTATTTTATACTATATTTTCTTAGCCTGAGAGTTTTCCTTAGGAAAAAATTTTACTTTCAGGTCACCCTCTGACCAATTTTCACTACATAAATTGTAGTGTTAAAGCTGTCAAAACTTAAAATTGCATACCATAATTATATGATTAAAATTTTAAAAAATTAGGACCAAGATAAATAACTTCTCAAAATCCATTTCCTTTTTAAAATCATTTTTAGATTTGTAGTCAAGCCTTACATCAAAATCCAAGTACACAGCGTGATCATTCATTGCACAGACATATAGCAGCTCTTGTCTGCTATAAGGAAAGCAAACATCTTTGGCACGAGGCAGCTTTCTTCCTCCAGACAGAACACATAACAGCTGCACCTATTATTCTGCATGAATTTAAGAACTAGAAAAGCAATGTATTGACCCATGAAAGAGGAAAAATATATACTTTGTGAAGATGAAGTTACAAATGGTTTGATTTCATCATGTTAACTGCCATTCACGTCATAATTAAGCATATCAGTTTGGTATGTGCTGGCTTAGCCCATTTATGTGAAATATCTTAGCCTAATGAATGTTGGGCAGACCTTTTTATATGCTAAATCTTATTATTATTCAATTAGCTACTGATCAAAGAATTCTTTCCCTCTCTAAATTGATACATGTCTCTACTTTGCTCCGAATGGCATTTTTAATAATCCATAGATTTATGTAAAATTGGATTCAAAATTTCAGAACTAGGCCATATTCTAGTACTGAGCACGAATGGGCAGGTCTTGATTTAATTCCCTGTTGAATGTGCTACAAATGCAAATTTACTTTCACCCCATCATTGGCCTCCTCTTTCTCATGCTTCACCAAGTCCCCCGCTGAGACGAAGGGTCTATCAATCTAATATTACATCTTGCCGAGTACTAATGCATTGGTTAGGTCCTTCTCCTCTACTGCAAAAGCTGTTCCTTGAGGGCAGTAATGTATTTTTAGCCAGGTTTTCTATCTCACATTTTTCTGTGCAGTGCTAGTAAACAATTAATATTACATTAAATTGCATTTGTTACTGATATACTTGTTATTATGCTGTGTTATGTATATTGTGTGCTATATAATGTTACATTATGTGCTGATATATACATATATATATGTGTATATATGTGTGTGTGTGTATATATATATATATATATATAAACAAGCTAGTCTTACTTTAATACTTTTACTCTTAATAAGTTTTATATTTCTAATTTAAAGAAAACCTAAATATGATAAGAGTTGTAGCTTCTGCCTTCACTGCTTATAGTTTATAGACTAGAAGAAAAAGACAGATGTCCAAATTCTCAAATATATGTAAAAGAAATATGATATATTCCTTATAACATATCTGAATTAAATGTCATAAAAACTCAAAGAAGTTCAGAGGTTTTTTTGGTAGATTAAAGAACACTAAAGAATATGTAAAATTAAGTCATGTAAAGAGTGCATGAAGGACAGATTTAGAAAAGAATAAAACAATGGTAAACGTTTAAGGAGACAGATACGCTTAGTGGGACCAGAACACAGCACAATGGACTCATGTTTTGAAACATTACGGGGCTAAATCTTGCTACATGTCAATTTCAAAAAGAAAGCAAAGGCATTGAACCTGAGAATGAAGGTGTACGAATAGGTAGGTAGTTGTTGCATTTAGCTGGACCCAAGTGCCAATAAGGAGGCTCAGCGAGACATAGGATGACTGAGCAGGTTGGAACCAGAGGGAAGACAAAGCCTCGATGTAATGAACTTGGTAAAATTTTACTTAGGTTATAAATAACTTGAAATAAATTTCTGAAACAGATAAAACCTGAGTTAACTGACCTGACCCAGTTACATGCTAACTTGACTAGTTAACCACTGAAATCTAGTTTTAAAAGACACTTATAATATAGACATCACTTTAAGCAGTCAGAAAGAATGAAGAAGAAAGCAGCCTACATGCCTGTTGTACAGGACTACTTTGAGGTGTCAGTGTGCCAAGCAGTATTACATTCTTGGTGTGAGTTAAAAAAATTAGGAATTTGACATAGTTCTTTCTTGCTATGTTTTCTAAAAGAAAATCATAGCTTTTGCAGAAAAAAAAAAACACTCCTATTATTATTAGGCTTGGTAGAGATTTTCACCCATTTTAAGCGTAAAATCAATTTTCCAGCCCAAGGGATCTTTAGTTTATTTATTATTCACATTTTATTGAGGCAGAAGAGTTAATAAAGCTACCAGCTCTGGGAGGACACAGTAGATAGCTCCTGGAGGGGAAACGTTTGTCTGGTGAGAGTGTAGAGCACTCATTCTGTCACTTTCCAGGGTCTCACTTTCAGAACCTTCAGAAGCTTAACTGAAGTTCATGACCCTAACAACCTTCCTCTTTAAAGTGATTAAGCTGGGAAATGGAAGTACAATGAAGAGATTACAATATAATCCTTTATAGAGTCCTTCTGATACCACAAAGGTCACTAATATTCATGAAGTTGTCTCCAAATTAGGGGACAGGGTTTTGTAGACTTTACAGTGATATATGCCAATGAGAAATAGTTGGCCTGGGTAACTGAAAACTACAGCAATTCACCCACACCACCTGTAGTTCAGAAGTGTAGGGATATAATTTCAATGCATAATTTAATTTCATGAAGAAGGCATGTATAACAGTAAGTAGTACTATTTTGGAATCTTATGCATTTCATATATATACACACACATACATACACACCTATGTATGTGTGTTATTGAAACCCTTACAAAAACTTTGTGAAAACGGTATCGTGAATAAAGAAAGGAGAAGTTGTGGTTAGGAGAGATCTGCTGAATCTCAATTCAACTCCAGAGCTGCCCCAACTGAACAACAAAAGTATGGAAGACAGCACTGAAATATCAGATTTGACTATAAGGATTTGAAAAAAAGAAAGGAAAGAAAAATATTTGGAATAAAATTCAGTGCTTTTCTAAACTTTAATGAAACACCTATTTTTATAATAGCTGTAAATCTAAGGCATTCACCCTGAATAGAGAAAAAAAGTTTTAATCATGTTTACTACTGGTTTGGAATAGTATTAATTAGCACCAGAAATTTTTAGAGTATCACAGTACCATTTAAATGTCATCCTGGGGGAAATCTGATCAATTTAATCTATAGCCTATAGCATACAGCACAAAACTGAATTTTTCCTATTCTATATTGTAAAAGACTTGGTTTAAATTATTCTTACCAAGGAGATTTTACATTGTTAAAGAGGAGAAAACTCACAGACTAGGCCCTTTAGACAGGAATGGATCATTAGTCTAATTGTGAGAAATAGATTTAAAAAAAAAATGAACCATCTTTGAAAAGTGTAACACAATCTTGCCATAGGAGAAGCCATGCATATATACATGGAGTTAAAATACTCATCTGTAGGTTGGCTTAATGGAGTCCACTCTTTACCTTCAGGTCTAATTCAGGCATGACTGCCTGCCTACCTAGAGAACAGAATGCCCTCGCAGTATGGCTCTATACACACCTGGCTTACTGAACTGCTACAGCCATGGCCCTGGTACAATATCATTATCTTCTTATTTTGTGTTAATAGTAAATAAGATAAGACCCACAGCCGACTTATATAAAATAACTTGAGATTGAATACAGTCCTGAAATTATATGGAAAATTCCCCCAAATCACCAATCACTACTGCATGGTTAATATATATATATATATATATATATATATATATATATATATATATGACATTCAAAATTGGAATAATGCAAAAATAGTAGTTATTTTCAGTGGCTCCAGTATCCTATAACATAAATACATAAATTCTGGAAGTAAATTAAACAACTTATCCATGTCATGAAATTCCATTGAGGCCAAACTAATCTATCCCAGACCTAGACTGTGGAAGATTGCACTGAGTATTTAAAAGATATACACAGCAGATATCCTTAATTCAGGAGGAAAACACACTAAGCTTTATAAAACAACTAAATTTCCAGGTCTCTGGGAAAATAGGTATAATAGCATAATAGCATACCTGGATTATATAGTTAGTATATTTTCCATTTTTCCAAAAGCAAAAATAAATGTTCACAGGTATTGGGTAAATATCATGAGATCAGTAACTACCCTGCCAAGCAACAGTTCAAACACAATTCTGTGTAGGGCCCTAATTGTTTCTATACCTGTCTATTTCTCCAGGGCTTCTCTCTATATATTCTGTAGGAAAGGGACGACTTTTACTATATAAAAGATGGGAACAGATGCAGAATTTTTAGAAATACTGAGTTAAAGAAAGTTGAGCTAGCTTCTAATCCAAGATTTTACAGAGGCTTTAAAATGTCAATACACTGTTAAAGTCTCCAACAGCGAGCTCGAATTGTTGCCGCTTCCTCAATCACCTGTCTCCTGAAAGCCCCCTTCTGATGAGGACGTTCGTTACAGAGATGCTGGGGAAGTACGCTGCAGACTCCCGTGCCTCTCTAAAGAAAAGGCAGTTCTTTTTTTTTTTTTTTTTTTTTTTTCCCAAAGGAAAGTTTGATTTACCTGAAGTAGAGTAAAAACTTTAAAAAGCTTCATAAAGAAAGTTCCCATGAGCAAGGCCTGGAAAAGCAAAACACGTATTTACACACTCTTTACCACTCACTCACGGAATAGGAACAAGAACAGAAGGGCTGTCCTGCCTACGCAGATAAACAGAGCACAGCAGCGCTGAGGGAATGCACCTTAGTGAAATGTTGGTCATTAAGCCAACACTCGATTCACTTTTTGGTTTTAAGCTTGGAGAATGAGAGCAGGTAAAAAGAGGTAAATATGCTTAACTAGAAGAATCTAGAAATGAGGATAATTGGTGCTCGCCGCCTCATTATAACCCACGAGGCATTTCTCACCTTCCGCTATGTGCAGCATCTGCGTGAGCTGGAGGCCCGGTGCAAGCCACCTCCAGGGAGTGTGTCAGCAGGGATGAGATTTGGGACTCAGCATCCTCACCCTTTCTTTCCACTCCCTTCCTGCTGCTTTCCTTCAGCAGCACCCACCACATTGATTTTGACGTATGATACGTAGGGGTTGCGGGGCTCATTTAGGGTTCCTAAACTGTCACTCCCTTCTGCATTTAATTTGTTTAGGATTGACATAAAGCTAAAATACTCGAAAGAGACAGATGTCAACAAAATATTAAGAAATTGTCTTTCTGAGTAAACTAAGAGATGACAATTAGATTAGCCTTTCTTATTAGTGAAATTATTAGAAACTTAATTTTGGTAAACATATAAAATTAATTATTTGTCAATAAAGATGTTCCTAATCCAGCAGCACTCTGTAACTCTGAGTTACAACTGGGCCTCAGGGGATCAATAATCCTTAACAGCTTTTCCTCTAATTTGTACACAAATCTGTCTCTTGAGTGAGAATAACATAGCCAATTTAAAATAAGGGATTTAGTCCCCACTTTAACATCTGATTTTTCTAAGTATTTCCTTACTGACAAAGACATTTTTGGTTTTGCCTCTGATTTACGCATATCCGGAAACATTCCTGGGATTATTTTCCTTCTAATTAGGTGCTTCTGACCATGTTCTTTAGATAAGGAAGAGAAGGGAGCATTTGGTAAAAGTTGAAATGAAGTATTTGGTAAAAATTTGGAAACTGAAAAAGAACTAACGTTTCAATGAACATGGAATAGATTTCCAGCCCCAATAAATTGATGGAGGTTTGACTCAGCTTTTGAGAGATATAATACCAGTCACTGCCCCATCTTTTGCTGAGTTCTTCCACCAGTATATCTGAGCTCAGCTGCCTGGAGTGCACCATCCCAAGTAGATTCATTATTACCATCCATCTTACGACAAGTGTTCATTAGATGCCCTGTGCCGAGGTTGGGAACACAGCACAGCCAGAAAAGTATGATCCATTGGTTCGCAGATAGATGACCTGTCACGAAAGGCAGCAGCTGATAGTACCTTTGATGAACATACAACAATAACAACCAGAGGCACACTCAGAGGACAAAGGCAGGTGCTGTGGTACCAGCTGGGATCACCAGAAAAGGAAATTCTTGTTGCAAAAGGTCAAATTGGAGCAAGGGCTTGTAGAATAAAACTTGTGAAAAATGAGCAGTAAGTGACAAGAATTTTAAGAAGAGAGTAAGCATTCCTTGCATTACAAATGGTGTTTACTAAATTTACTATAAAAATGATACTTATTGTATTCATCAGAAAGAAATTAGTGCACATACTCATCATGATGTTCATTAAAGGACAAATAAAATTGTAACCTATGGGGACAGGGAGATGGCTCAGTAGAATAAGCACCTGCCTGGCAACACAAGGCCCTGAGGAGTTCAATCCCTGGTTCTTCAAAAAAAAAAAAAAAAAAAAGACCTTTTTAAGAATATAAAATGGGATAATATTTTTAGTAGTATTTTATATGAAAATGGTGTCCTTCATACATATTCATTTCATGCTCAAGATTATAAGTCACCATCTTCTCCATAAATACAAGCAGGGATTTCTAATTAGCCAGTCCTTCTTCTGTTTTCCCAAACGCCCCACTGAAGTGGAGCATTGTACAAATGTGTAACAGAATTATGGGCTTTTATAGGATGATCCGTATGATACACTTCATTTTTCAGAAACAATGCTATTCAATGTCAGACATTAGAGAGAGAGCTGGTCAGATGGTTCCGTATATAGAATTAAGGCATCATACAAGTGGAGGTTTTGAGTTTCCCTTTCAGATTCTTGACTAACTAGGTAAACACAATTAAAAATTATTTTGGTACTATGGTTCCATACAAAGAATCTGGAGCATATTTTCAATCATGACAAGGCATCGAGGTTTATTAGAATATAGTGAGTAACACATACAGTTACAAAAAATATGAAAAAATAGGTCTTATTTCAGCTTTGTATGTGCAGTTTTCAGCATATTTCCTGTTGTCTCCATGATGTGGTTCACCCTGAAGCACATTGGAGAACGAGGGCAAGAGGACATTTCAGACTATGACAGACATGATGTCGGACACCAATATATGTTGGCTGCAAACTCTAGGATCTTCTGTGACTACAAATTCAAAAACTTCTTGTGATTCCTAGGGTATACATTTTCTGCAATGCTTAAAACATTTTGATGCACTAAATGCAAACATAAGAAACTGGTTTGCAATTTACACCATTTAGGAAAAAATAATATGCATATCAATGTATGTTTGGAAAAGTTTTTGATTAGCACCTAGGATAAACTGCACTGACTACAATACTGCCACTGTGCAAAGAGTTCAAATTTTGAATTCATTTGTAGGTGCATTCATGATTTTCTATGTTCTTTAAAGAGTAGATATTATTTGCCTAAGATCAAGATTACAAATATCATAAAATTAAGAATTTGAAAATATAAAATATTTCCCACATTTTAGATATAAATATTTGGGGTTTCAAGTATCTAGAATGTTATTTACTTCTAATCTGGTAACTTTTAAAGTAGCATATATAATATTTTCATTAAATAGCATTAAAAACTACACATGAAGCTGCTACGCTTCTTTTAGATATCATTTTTCTGCTGAGAATGTCTCATAAAGCTTTGTAAACCAAAACTAAGAATAAGAAAAATAACTCTTATACTACCTATACTTTTTATGGTTTCTCTTCACAAAATCAAAACTGTGTGTATCCTTTTCTGTGTTGGACAATGCATGTTTTAGAATCAAAACCTGTTTTAGGGATAGAGCTCAGTGGCATGAGAACCTTTCTGACAAGTGCAAGGTCCTGAGTTTGATTCTCAGTAACAAAATAATAAAAAAGAATTGAAACCAAAAGATAAATTCAGAATTAACATGAACTGATGACTGCACTAGGAAATTCCATGGGATGAGACAAGCATTCTGCAAATGGTTTCCCAACATCTCACCACCTATTATTTGTGTACCATGTAGCTCCTTCACTTGACTTGTGGGCCACCCCTCTTGCTTTGCATGAAATTATCAGGATACAGGTAAGTGCCAGCTTGCTCATGCTAAGAGATATCTACTGATCTGCTGTAAATTCCCTGAAGAAGCCTACAGGGCAAGGAGGTCATGTCTACATCAAAGCCAGGTAACCGACCCTGCCAACAGCCAGGATAGGGACCTTGGAATTGAATCCTCACTAATTCTAGCATTGAGAGACCGCAGCCAGGTCAACAGTATGTTTCTGGCCTAGTGAGCTGCACCAAGCCAATTCAGAGAAGCAGCTTTCACTATCTTGGCCCACCACAGCTAGGAAATAACAAATATTTGGTTTTGCAAGACATTAAGGTTAGAGTAACTTGTATGATAATAGTAGATAACTACTGTATTGCAAGAAAGAAAAAAAAATCTAATATAAATCACCAAAGTCTTTAATTTCAAGTATAGTAATCACACTACTAGTTAAAAGCTGAAAGGTGAATAGAGTTTGAGTCATATAATTATTTTAATTTCTAAAATAAGTCTTTCTTGTGTCTGAGCAAGTCAAAGAAATCATCCTTTGATAATACAAAGAAGATTATATAGAAAGTTGAGGTTATGTTACAGAAAAAGGGAAAATTCTTTTCCCTTTTTCGTTTGAATTTGATGATCTTTCCCTCAAGACTTTAGGCTAGCAGCTTTCTCACTTCACAGAACATAAACTGTTCCTAACTAAGCCTTTCTTCCTGCAGTCACATCTAAGTTGAATGCAAACTCCCTGTAGGTTTCACTGTTGCAGGTCAGGGAAGCCAAATAATTTTGATTCCTAAGTGAGGTAAGAAGAGGAATGCATTGCTGTCACTGCTGAGGACCATCTGCTAAGGAATACAGAGCTCATGGTAGCAGCCTTCAGCAGCTGAGAGAAAGATGAGGAGGGTGCAACACAAACTTGTGGAAGGAAAAGGAAATGGAAAGGCTTGGTAGGAATGCGGAGCATCTGTGGTCCAATATGCAACATCACACCCTGAAATCTGAGGAGAACTCCATCCTCAACAGGGCTTGGAAGCCAAATCTGAGAAGACAAGAAACATAGAAAGCTGTCTTTACTTCTTCACAGATGAGAAGATAAAAAGCCTCTAGAACTTGCCAAAATGCAATTAAGTAAATTCCATCCCAATATTTTAGGAAGTTTTCCTCTATTTTTCCTCAGTGCCAACTTCCTGAAGCTGCCTTCTCTTTCACCACTCCTTTCATTTCTTTTGCAATCTGTTACAGGCCTTAATGCTGCCGAACTGGGTTTCCACTCTCAATGAAGCTACAGTCAAGCCTCATTTTATTTATCCTATATACTACTTGAAGTCTCATAGCTTCAAACTTCCTGTTTGTGGACCAGCCAGATAGCTCAGCAGATTAAAGTGCCTGCTTAGACCGATTCAGGGACCAGGGACCAGGGAGCAGGGTTAGATGCAGGGACCACACTGTGCGAGCCCCACCCTTGGATGTACTGAGACAGCGATTGAGACTGGGCTTGGTGTCACATGCCTGTAATCCCAGCACTTGGGAAGCTCAAAACAGAAGGATTACTAAGAGTCCAATGTATGTAGTGAGACCCTGCAGACCTTCTACTAAGTATAAATAAAAAAATTTAAAACCTGCTATTTTTGTGGCTTAATGAAAATTTTGTTTTCTTCCCACTAGCTTTCTCAATTCACTCTCAGACACTTTAATGCCAACAAGATAGTAACACTGCAAACATGCCTTATTTTTGCACTCAAAACCTTTATCCCATTAAGGTACTTGTGCTCTCCTCCTGGATCTCACCCTCAGAACTGCCCTTCTCTTTCTTCTCTTAAAAATGTCTTCATTTTTTATAATTTAATTTTATTCCAACTATAAAAATCAATTTTTCTGACTTTTATTTCAAAACTCCCTTTTGACTCTTTGACCAAACAATAAACTCAACTTACCATTTCTCATTTGATTTAAGGAAAAACACAGGAAGCTAGAAAGTTGCAAACCAGTAATGCGAACTCATGTGAAACACGACACAAATCCATAATGAAGAACCTGGAGCACCCTGGCTCATCAGAATCCTGATTCATTCTATTCAGAGAGTGAGAAGGAAATTTATACAGGTCATTTTTTTATTTATTTCATAAGTTACTGTATGTTTCGTCAATTTTATTATAAACTTTTGCAAACTAGCCCAATGCAATAAATGATATACTTTTCACCAAGTGAAGTAAAATGATTTCACACACAGTTTTTAATTCCATCAAAATTATATTATCTCTAAACAGCTTGAAAATATCCATAAATCATGGTGTTGGAAAAATTACTTGATTACATTATTTCTTTATTTATTTATGTCTCTCTATTCCATGACAAGGAATTTCTGAAATAAGACTTTCCAAAATGGATTTCTCATTGTGCCTGTAAATCTGGAAGATAATTTTCTCTAAAAAGACTTAATACATGTGCTGAACTGTCTTCATTTAAAGTGTTTGAGAAAATGTGAGAATCAGATTTCATGCAGTAATCATTATGCACTAGCACATGATTACCTTCCGATTCATGGCATCTCTTTCAGTTCTCCGTGTCACCGACTGGAGTGTGCTACTGCTACGGGTTTGCCTCTTGCATAAATGACTATGTTCCCTAAATATAGGTCCA
Organism: Ctenomys sociabilis; assembly: GCA_004027165.1. Classification (NCBI taxonomy): domain Eukaryota; kingdom Metazoa; phylum Chordata; class Mammalia; order Rodentia; family Ctenomyidae; genus Ctenomys; species Ctenomys sociabilis. The sequence goes on along the minus strand of PVKA01000508.1, from coordinate 27,578 downwards.
TGATGTTATTAGTATAATATCTACAAACTCCATCTTTTCTTGCCTTCTGGCTGTTCAATATTGGAAACAACTGATCTGTGTTTTTCATGAATTATTGTCCTTTTCTAACAAATTTAAGTGTACCTCATGCAATTGTCACATTTTCCATACTTCCTGTCACGCCGTTGACTATGTTGTTATTGAAATAGGTGGGGTAAATCATTCTTTTCAAGATATCATGACATAATACTTAAAAGACAATTTAAAATATTTCTGACAAAGATTTGGAAAATTTCACAGGTATATGAATAATAATAGATGCAAGGAACCATTATAATTTATGCACCAAAAAGTGAGACTAAAATATGCCAGATGCACAGATACTTTACACTATTAACTACAGATCATATTTTTATAGGTAGAACTTATAAACATAAAACTGCAAGAGGATTTTGACATGAAGATTTCCTGAGGGCAAGAGTTCTAAGTCAAATGTTTCTGATCACAGGACAGCCTTTCAAAGGGGATATATCATTTTTTAGCTTTTACTTCATAATTGTTCTTCCTTATGCTATCAAAGAGAGTCTGTATAACTAGATAAGTGCATTCAAAATAAGTTATAAAATGTGTCACACAAAAAAATAATTTTATGTGATGTGCTTTACGCAGGTTGAGGTACGCAAGCACATTCTGGAAGTAAAGGTAGGCCATTCCTACCAAGGAAGCTACTAGTAAAGGAGGAGAATTTTTAAGGAAGGAAAAGAATGATAGCTAAGCCTTGCATTCTCACTCCTCTCCCACAAAGGAAACTTGTGGGAGTCCAACAAGTGAGTCCATGTGCCTTAGTCTGGCTCATCCATGTACCCTCTTTATTTAAATGTTTGAGCAGATCCATGCATTGGAAAGACACTGTGATCCAACTCCCGTAAACTCACTGAGGCAAAACCACATTGGTGCAAACAGAAACAACTGGAGCTGCTCAGCTGTGCATGAGATGGGCAAGCCAGCCAGTCCATGTAAATCCTGGGTGAAGAAATGCCTCATTCTAAGAAATGCCCCCTATCTTCTAATTTGACTTCCATTAAGAATGATTAGTTTTTAAGCTTAAAATTATCTGGATATTCAAAGGCTTCATTTCTCTGGCCCTTCTTTGTTGCGCTGCAAGCTGTCAGGCACTGTTGGCTAGGACGGAGCCACCCTCCTCTCCAGAGGATGCACTCTAAGCTTCAGAATTCAATCTCGAGAGAGGCCCTTCTTTCACCACCCTAGGCTTGCCTTGGTTTCTGGCTCTTTCCTTACCCAAGTTTTATTTTGCTATTTACTCACTCGAGTCTACTTCTTTTATAGCAACTTCACACCACTTTGCTGCCAACTTCTGCTGTATCTGGATCCCCTCAAGTCTCTCTTGCTGTAATTCACAGTTCGCTGGGGACCACAAGTGTACTGGAACTGCACTGGCCAATATCACAAATCATTTGCTTTTCATTAAAGATATTTTTCTTCAGAACCCACTTATCTTGGACTGTTTCCTAACCTTGATGTTCCAAACTATTCTCTTTCCTTTATAGATGCCAGGGACACATTTATTTTTTCATTTTGCCCATTCTATATCTTAATGTTCTCTCAAGTCAAGTCTGATCTTTTTAACACTGCATTAGACACCTGATTCTATCTCATTCCTGTGTACCTTAGACTTCAAGTCTACCAACTTCTTTTAACAACAAGTCAACTCTCCTTTTATGTAAACTTCAATTTTGAATGAACTTTCATTCTGTATGTATCCATCACCTTAAAACAAACTTGACAAGACCAAAGATTAAAACCCCCAGCACACTGTCAGCTTTTCCTCTAAAACTCCCCAAGTGTTAATGCACTGGTTACAGTTTTGCTATTGTCTCCTGTTGTAAATCACTGGTGGCTTTTCTCAACTCTTTTCTTCTCTTCTTTTCTAACTGAGAAATGTCCAAGCTGAAGCAGTTTAACTGAGAATGTGCTTCTCCTGGCTGTGAGCTGCTTTCCTTGGTGACCATGGCAGTCCCAGCCCCAGCCCTTCTGGCCCTGATGGCTGTGGTCTTCAGCCTCCAGAGCCCACCAGGCAAGACCATCACCATCAGCATCAGTCATGACAGCATCAAGTAGGTTTGCACTGGGGTTTTATGACTCATAATTATCAATTTAATGCAATGTGTATGCAATCATTTACCTCCCACATTGACACTAATGCCAGTAGAGTGCACATAGCCAACGTTCTTGTCATGAAGAACTGAATAAGTGAATGAAAAGAAAATTCACTTAGGCCTCCCAAGTAGCAACATATATAGTTTCTTTGTCACTGAGCTAGGGCAGGTATTATTCATTCTATTTTCTAAATAATGAAAAAAGTTTTAGAGAATTTAAAAAATAATTATTCATGTTACTAACAGACATAATTTTGTTTTGGTTTGTTATATTTTTGGTATGGGGATCAAGTGCAGAGCCTTGTGCTTGCCAAGCAGGTGCTTATGCTGCTGTCTCTCCTGCCCAAATAGGCAATATTTAGATGAGATGCCACCAAGTATAGAAATATTTTATATATCTTTAGACATAATACTTTTTTCCATATTACCTTTCACTTTTTAAATAAAGTTTCATTGTATCAGGCACATGGTACACATAATGATATACATATGTAAAATTTTTTCACAGTAATACTAACCTTTGTATAAAAAAAAAAAAAGAATTTAAAGCTTATTGCCGGCCAAATAATTCAGTGAATTGAACTGCCTGCAAGCAGGTGCCAGGGAGTTCATCCCTGAGCCTGCCGTGCTGGCCCTGCCCCCAAAGCATGCTGAGAGGGCAATTGAGACTGGACAGAGTGACACACATCTGTAATCCCAGCTCTTGGGAAGCTGTAAGCAGGCGGATCACTACGAGTCTGATCGAGTAGTGAGACCGTGAACACCCTGTAGACCCTTCCCTAAAATTCCAGAAAGGAAAGAAAAAAATACAAACCTTTGATTTCTAAAATCTGCTCTTTTGGTTTTTGTTGAATTAAGAGATAACCTAGATAATATCCCTAGACTTCATCATTCCTAAAGTAAAAATACCATTTCTCATCTCCAGTTCCTAGGGAAATGAAAGATTTACTACACAAAGGTACAATGTGCAAAGCTATGTGAATATTAACTTATGAAATTTTATTTTCAGTGATATATTTAATATAAATAACTACGATCAGAAATTAGTTTTTAATTACAGAAATTAAACTGAATTTCAAATGAAATTTTAATCTTTTGAAACTACTCTTGGCAATGGAACTGACAATGATGCAAATATTCTTGCACATTTTAAATCAGTCAGATGCTCTATTACATATAAACATTGACTAATTCAACCCACACAATTCAGTTCAAATATTAATGCTCCCAACATCGATGGATCACAAAAAGCTCTAAATTGAAAATTTCAAAGAGCAGTGGGTTGCTTTTCATTTTGTATTTTCAGTTCTTCTTGATTTTGGGAAATTTGCAGTATATTTGATTTTTTTCTTTTAGTTTATCATATTCCATGGATCATGGAAAACATCTTTGTCACATTCTTCTTAGTGTTATAAAGTGCTCTGAAGGTACAAAGGTGTCTTCAGTCAGAAAGACTGAGAGAACAAGTACCCTAGAGCAAGTTCTTCATAGCCTCAGACAGAAAGCCCTGCTAAATTGGTCTGATTATTTTTAGAGCAAGCAATCATAAATAAATATGAGATACATTTCTACTCATAGGAAATCCAGATCATATTCAGGCATTTAGGAAAAAGTGTTGCCTGTGAATCTGCTCAATTCTCTAATGAAGATTTTGCTAACATTTAATCATAGGTGTCTAATGAACATCTGTGGAATATTGCCTTAAAAGGGTGATTTGACAGCTTTTAACATAGGATCATAAACTAAATATGTGTTTCCAAGCCTCTCTTTTGTAAAGGGAATCATTCTATGCTTCACAGATGGTAGTTACATATTTCATAAATACTCTAGAAAAAACAAAACATAATCTATGCTTTCATATTTAGAGTTGCCTAAAGTTTGGTGAAAAAACAGACTTGGAGTCTTGATTCTAGTCATAAAGTACTATAATTCTGCCTTTTTTATATGGCATCCAGTTTTTTTCATGAAAAAATCAGTTTTCCTTTATGCTGTATGTATATAAAGTTCTGTACTGGCTCTTCAGGAAAGATGTAACGTGCTTATGTTTCTATTTGAAACATTATGTTTCTATTTGAAAATAATACATTATGTTTCTATTTGAAAATAATCATGCTTAAAATGGTGCAGCTTATTGAAAGAATTCTTAATATTATATAGGTTATATGAGATTTTCTTAACAAAAGACTAAAGGACAATAGGATGGTTTAGCTTTTAAAAGAACAAAAAGTCATTAGACCCTTTAACATTTCTTCTAAAGTTCATATAGTCTATACAAAGAGTTGAATTTCAAAATAGGTTACAGATAGCAGCCTTAGTATTTTACGAAACATAATGCAAGTCCTCTCTTAAGACACAAATCAGCCGGGCATGGTGGCGCATGCCTGTAATCCCAGCACTAGGGAGGCTGAGGCAGGAGGATTGTTGTGAGTTCGAGACCAGCCTGAGCTACAAAGTGAGCTTAAGGCCAGCCTGAACTGCACAGTGAGACCCTGTCTCAAAAAAGACAAAAAAAAAAAAAAAAAAGACACAAATCAAATTATATTTTTATTTGCTTAGTAGACAATTTATCTATAACCTTAATGCAAATTATAGCCTCTCTGAAAATCCATGGCATAATAAAAAAAAAAATTGAAAACACCTTTCAGTGTATCATTTCATGTATCTGAAAAGCATGTGTTAGGCAGTTTTTGCCAATAAGACAAATACCTAAGAAAAACAAAGGATGGAAGATTTGTGTTTCAGTTTTAGAGGTTTCAGTCCATGGTGAGCCAGCTCCACTGCTTTGGTACCTATGGTGAGGCAGAAGTGTCACAGCAGAAAGGTGTGACAAAATCCTGCTCATCTCAGGGCAGTCACTGTACAGCAACAGAGGGAAAGAGCCTGAGAAAAGACAGACATCGAGACACCTCGCTCAGGGGCCTGCTTCCTCCCCTGTGCTCCTTCTCCACATAGGTGGCTTATCCATGGATGAGGTGCCCACCCCCACCATCCAATCACCTATTTGCTATCAATCCCATTATCTCTTCATCTAAGGAAAGGAATATGATCAGTTGTCACAGAAGCATTTGACTACAAAGTGTTTCACAGAATACATACATATGTGTGTGCTGTGACTTCTGTGTGCTTCGAGTGTATTCCTAGGATCTACTGTGATTGGAGGCATTGTCGGTATTGATAGGTAAGAATGGTTTGCAGACATTTAGGGATAGGCAACTAATGGGAGGCCCTTTGCTATGTCTTCCAAATGGAGTTTAGGAGACCACTTTATGATTTTTTTGTTTGATGCTATAAGCTCTTTTACATACAGGGATCTTCACCAGAAATTAAGGACCCAACAGAGGCCTCACCTCCACATCACGGATTAAGTAATCCTCTTCATAAGTAACCTACATTGCGTATTTCACTACAGTGATGAGAAACTAATATTATGCATAAAAATTGTATGCACGTAGAAGGTAACATTTCAAGCTTCAGTGTAGGTGTACATTGCAAAATGCTCAAATTGGGTAACATATTCCTCTCATCAAGGCTTTATGAATTTTTTGGAGAAAATATTTAAAACCCATCTCATCTTCACTGAACTACATACCACATTATTGTTGTCTATCAGCGTACTACTCTCCAATCGAAAAAGAACTCATTTCTCCTATCTGTGTAATTTAGGGTTCACCAAAGAGCCTTTCTCTGTCTCTCCCCACTACTCTTCCAGTCAGTGAGTTAGTTGATACAGAGGCCTTCTTTAAAGGTATTTGGAGAGGTAACGAAATTCAGCTCCTCTTGTCATTTATTATCATTTCTGTACTGCACTTCCAAGTTGCAAACTTCATGGAGTAGAAAACTTGATTCTGTTACATTGATCAGTGGCCTACAGTGTTGAAGTGGTGGTGGCGGGACAGGGCTGAGCTTAAGAGGCTCAGAAATGGAGGGCTGGAGAGGATGGCGAGCTGGCTGGGCTGTACCTTAAGACAATTTCTAAATGCATGTTACATTTCAGAGCATTCTGTTCTTCAAAATAGCCCTTCTGTTCTCCATAATATTCTGTATAATACTATTTCACTTTTGTTGAGATTTTAGAATTTGCAACTTCTTTTGGTATTTAATCTCTGCTTTTTACTTGCTTTCATGAATTTTATAAGAGTATCCCATTTCCCCTTGCATCCACTTCTATGAAATTGTCTTCTTTATATGTTGTTAATTTTTCTTCTTTACTTCTATTACTTACAAAGAATTTATCACTCCATGCTTTCAGTACACACAGATGAATTCCTTGTGGGGACACATTTTTTGAAATCTCGTCTTGCTCCATCCATGCAAATCTTGGACTCTTACGATCCTGAATCATTTCTTCATACAGTTACTTCCACTGACACTTTCATTCATTTTTATACTTAAACTAATTTCCTGCTATCTGTGGGATCAAATAATGTGTAGGCATGAGAAGAGGCTAGAGCAGCAGCTGCATCCATCTCCTTGCACACAAGAAAGCAATGAGCTGTCGGCAAAGCAAATGCATTTGCCACCATGGCTCTTAGCAACAAAAGCACAAACTGCCCATTTTTCCATAACCACAGTGTAAATATTTTTTTCAGGTTTTCTTCTCTTATTTTCTCTCCTCTGATCTAGTCACTTTGTAAGTATGTACAAGTACACACACTGAAATCATGATAAAATTAACTGAATCACAAGTATCCCTTTTTTTTTTTTTTTGGTACCAGGGATTGAACTCAGGACCTTGTGCTTGCCAGGCAAGCACTTATTCTACTGAACTATTTCCCTGGCCCTCCATTGTTTGTTGACCACAGAACTCAAATTCTTGTTCCAGGTGTTTTAAAATCCTTTTATCAATTGATACTTAAAAACAAAATGTATTTTCAACATGGTCCTTAAACACTACCTGTGAACATTTTTTAGAACTTTTACAAGTCTGTGTCTGAGTGTGTGTATTCAGTAAGATTTGTTGTTGTTGTTTGTATTTAGGGAAGTGTATATAGGGTCTCACTGTTAGATCAGACTTATAGTGAGCTTCCTGTTTACAGCCTCCCAAAAACTGAGATTACAGGTGCAGGTCATGGCATCCAGTCTTAATCTCCATCTCAACACACCTCCCAGGGGTGGGGCCAGTACAGCAGGCCCAGGAATCAAACCCCTGGCCCTTGCTTCTGGTTACAACTGCTATAATACACTGAGCTTTTGGCCAGACCTAAACTTTTTATTCCTAATTATTACTTTACATGACAGAAAATAAGGCACATTGTTCATTAAAAACAACTTGAAAAAAGATATGACAGGAACCAAATGTTAAAATATCAGAGAAGCTGTTTCAAAATTACATAATTTTTCACATGAAACTAGAATAATATTTGATGAACTAGATTCTAATTGCTATGGCTACTTTGTTTCTAGCTCTCTAAACCTCAGAGTTGCAAGCCCCAATAGTCATACTTGCCATAACAAGAAAGATATAAGTGGTAATAGACCAAATTTGGTCTAAGCTTTTTTTCTTGAAGATTTCTACATTGCCCACTGGTTCTGAATTTTGATTTAATATGTTATCTTCTATGTCAAGCATCTACAAAACACACCTATGTTCACTACTGATTATTCTGCCCGATAGGCAAACTAACAGGACTAAGAATCAAAAGCCAACACTTTCAGACTCATTTATTCCCTAGTAACTCAACTTTCATTTCAACCAAGGACACAAGCAAGGGGTTATCTCAGTTTACTATTTGCCTTTGAAGTTACAGTGCCCATATAAACATTTGACTATAAAACATAGCACTGTAGAGCTGGGGATATCACTCAGCAGCACAGTGCTTGCCTGGCAAGCGTAAGATTCTGAGTTCCATTCCCAATACCAAAACACAAACAAACCAAAAATCAGTGCATTTCCTCTTATGCCCACATATTCAACCTGATCTTGAACATGAAAGGAGGACTCCAGTGACCTCCTGGATCCCACCTCATGCCCGCCTAGCCACAGCGACCCGCCTGAGACAGTGGGACTGACTCCGGTGGCCTCCTGAATTCCACCCCAAAGCTCTCCCAGTGAGTGGAAATTTGCACTACTCGCCCAGCTTCCTAAATCAGTGAGTGTGTGGTGAGTCTGAGACCTTTAGCTTCTTCCTGCGTGCACTAACCGGAACCCTACGCCCAAGACTTCCCAGCGAATGACCGCCTGAGACATCAGGGCCTATTCGCCAGCAACTCCCCGGAACCCCTGTCCCAAAGCCCGCCGAGCGAGTGGGAATTCCTTGGGCATCAAAGTTCAGTGAATGTGTGGTGAGTCTGAGGGACAGCCTTTGGCTTCTCCCTACTTGCTCTGCAACATCCAGAGCCTCAAGCTCCAAGACATCCTAGCCACAGACCTGCCTGAGACACCCCAGACAGACCTAAGTGGCAACTCCCTGTACCTACTGCCCCTAAGCCCACCACGGGAGCGAGAATTTCTGGTGACTCTACTGGCATTCGATCCACCTCCGCCCAGCCTGGTGAGTATGAGGGAGAGCTTCTGTGCCCCCCAGTGTTCCCCTAACCAGGGATCCAACAGAGGGGAATCACAGGAGCTGCAGAAAAAAGGAACTGAACACAACAGCTAGACCCAGGACAGGCATAACTGGATAATCTCAAACTTAATAGACTGGCACCCAAATATCATTATGTGCAAAGGCTATAGCTGCACTAAAGCTCTACAACACTGGTCAGAGGTCAGTACTATACCAAATGGCAAAGACAAGGAGAAAAATGCAAATTCAGGTATCGAATCCACCAGTAAGTGCAAAGGACACTAGCTCAGCTGAAATGAATGAATTAACAGAGACGGAAGCAAAGGAAAAACAGCAGAAAGGCATAAAGGAATGCAAACAAGAATTAATGCCAGAAATAAAAATACATATTTGAATATATACCATATAAAATAAAGAATCAAATCCAGAAACATCAGTAGAAAACTCAATACTCACTCAGAACAAGTGCAGAGAACACTATTCCAGCTGAAACGTATGAATTAACAGTGTCGGAAGCAAAGAAACAACAGCAGAAAGGTCCTGAGGAACACAAAGCAGAAATAATTTCTGAAATCAAAAAAGAATTCTTTGAAATCATACCATCTGAAATACAGAAACAATTCCAGAAATATACGGAGGATACCCAATTTGCAGGAAACTGCAGAAAAACAATTAATAGCTACCTCTAAAGAAGACATGCATGAAAAAATAGAGGAGATCAGAAATATGATGGAATGCTGGAATGAGCAATACAGAAAAGAAATAGAATGCATGAAGCAGAGTCAAAGAGATATAGAAGAAATAAAAATATCAATCAGGAGCCTACAAAACCGTTTGAGTGAAAGGGAAGACAGAGTTTCAGATCTTGAAGACGCTGGTGCAGGTAGTAAAAAGGTGAGAAAGGATCTCTTAAAAACAACAAGAATGTTGGAAAAAATAATCAGCCACCTGCAAGACGACACCAAGGATGAACAATGTGAGATTAATTGGAATCAGTAGAATGAAGGAGTCAATACAAATGATACAAAAAGAATATGGGGAGAAGTAATAACAGAAATCTTCCCAAATATGCAGAAACAATCCAACATTCAGGTCATCAAAGCCTACAGAACACCAAATAACTTCAACCCAAGTAAAAACACACCAAAACACATAATAGTCCAGATCCCAGAAATCCAACATGCAAATACTATGCTGAAAGCTTCTAGAGAGAAGAAGCAGATCGCATTCAAACGAAAACCAACCAGAATTATAGCAGACTTGTCTACACAAACCATGAAGGAAAGGAGAGCATGGAGCAGAGTTCTCCATGTTCTGTATGAAGCCAAATTCCAGCCCAGATTATTACACCCTGCAAAACTCTCTTTCAAGTTTGATGGAGAAGTGAAATACTTCCACGACAAAGAACAACTAAAGAATTTCATTATGACAAAGCCATCCCTACACAGGCTACTGAAAGATGTTCTAGAGAGAGATCACAAAGACCAGAACACCACAAATGAGAACTGAAGGAACCCACTAAACAGGGCCGACAATTAAACACAGGATATAAAGGAGTAAAGAACAGCATGTAAATATCATGACAAACATAAGTCAACACATTTCAATTATAACCATTAAAGTAAATGGAGTCAATTCACCAATTAAGAGAAGTAGACTGGCACACTGGATTAGGAAGTAAAACCCAACAACATGCTGTATACAAGAAACATACTTAACTCAAAAGGACATTCATAGGCTGAAAGTCAAAGGATGGAAAAACAATACTACATGCCCCAGTGCCTCAGAAAAAAGAAAAGGAGTAGCAATTCTGTTCTCAACTTCAAACAGTCTCAACTTCAAACCGAAAATGATCAAACGGCACAAAGAAGGCCACTATATATTGCTTAGGCGAAAAATTCAAGAGGAAGAGGTAACACTTATAAATATCTATGCACCAAATACAGGAGCATCCACCTATGTAAGACAAATCTTAATGGACATAAAAACCCTAGTATCGCAGACAAGAATCTTAACAGGAGACCTTAACACCCCCTTATATCAAAAAGATAGGTCAACCAGATAATAAATAGCAAAGAAGTAGAAGAACTGAACCAGAGCTTAGAACAAATGGACCTGGTGGACATATATAGAGTGTTCCACTCAACCACAGCTGAGTACACATTTGTTTTAGCTGCACACAGGTCATTTTCCAAAATAGACCACATACTAGTACAGAAGTCATGCTTAAGTATATGCAAGAAAACAGAAATTATCCCATGCATATTATCTGACCACAGTGCAATGAAACTGGAAGTATACGACAAAAGGACCCAGCAAAACCCACTAGATTCATGGAAACAAAACAACACCCTACTCAGCAATCAATGGGTCAGAGAAGAAATTAAGAAATTCAACAATATCTACAATTCAATGAATATTCAAGCACAACTTACCGGAATCTATGGGATGCGATGAACGCAGTTCTTAAAGGGAAAATCATAGCTATGAACTCACACATTAGGAAAACAGAATGGGAACAAATAAACACCCTAATGTTGCACCTCTGACAACTAGAAAAAGAACAGCACATGAAATCCAGAGTGCAAAGACGGGAAGAAATCATAAAGATTAACGCAGAAATTAATTCAATTGAAATGAAGAAAACAGTTCAAAAAATCCACAAATCAAAAAGTTGGTTCTTTGAAAGACTAAATAAAGTTGATAAACCTCTAGACAAACTCATGAAAAAGAGGCAAGAAAATATTCATGTACATACAATAAGGAATGAAAATGGTGAAATCACCACAGACTCAGCAGAAATTCAGAAGATTACTAATAGTTACTTCAAGAATCTTTACGCTCATAGAAGACACAGATGAAATGTACAGATTCCTAGAAAGGTACAAATTATCAAAACTGAACCAAGAAGATACAACAAGTCTCAATAAGCCAATAATAGCCAATGAAATATGAAACATAATAAGACACCTACCAACGAAGAAAAGTGCAGGTCCTGCTGGATTCACAGCTGAATTCTACAAGAAATTTGTAGAAGATATAATTTCTACACTCCTCAAACTCTTGAATGAAATAGAAAAGGAAGCAGTCTTCCCAAAATCATTTCTGGAGGCAAGTATTATGCTGATTCCAAAACCAGGGAAAGACAAAGTAAAAGAACTACAGGCCAGTCTCCCTCATGAACATAGACGCAAAAATCCTCAATAAAATCCTAGCAAATAGAATACAGCAAATCATCAAGAAGATCATACACCATGACCAGGTATGATTCATCCCAGGGATGCAAGGATGGTTCAATATTCAAAAATCTATAAAAGTAATACACTATATTAATAGACCGAAATCTAAAACCACAAGATCATCTCAATTGCAGATAATGCTTTTGACAAAGTCCAACACTCATTCATGTTCAAAATCCTACAGAAAATTGGAATAGATGGACTCTATTTTAACTTGATAAAAGCCATCTATGACAACCCAAAAGCTGATATAATCCTAAATGGGGAAAAACTGAAATCTTTTACTCTTAGAACTGGTACAAGACAAGGATGTCCTCTATCACCCCTCCTATTCAATATAGTCTTGGAATCCTTAGCAACAGCCATTAGAAAAGAGGGAGAAATAAAGGGAATAAGAATAGGTAAAGAAGAAGTGAAATTATCACTCTTTGCAGATGACATAATACTTTACTTGGAAAACCCCAAAAATTCCATCAAGAAACTACTAGAACTGATATGGAAGTTAAGTAGCATAGTAGGATACAAAGTCAGTACTCAAAAGTCAATAGCATTCCGCTACACAGATAACAAGCACACTGAAAGGGAAACAATAGAAACAAGACGTTTTACAATAGCACTGCAGAAAATGAAATACCTTGGAATTCACTTAACCAAGGAAGTCAAAGATCTTTTCACAGAAAATTACAACACCCTAAGAAAAGAGATTATAGAGGATTTCAGAAAATGGAAAGTTATTCCATGCTCCTGGATAGGAAAACCCAACATCGTGAAGATCGTCATATTCCCAAAATTGCTGTATAGATTTTATGCAATCCCTATCAAACTGCCACCAACATACCTCCCAGACCTAGAGAAATCGTTCTTAAAATTTATTTGGAACCACAAATGACAATCTTGGCCAATAAAACAAGGCAGGAATGCATCACAATTCCTGACTTGAACTTATGCTACATAGCCACTGTCATAAAATCAACATTGTATTGGCAAGGAAATAGACCTGAAGATCAATGGAATAGATTAGATGATGCAGAGGCATCTATGAACACACTCAGCCATCTGATCTTCAACAAAGGGGACAAGCAAGGTTACTGGAAGAAAGCCTCTTTAACAAATGGTGTTGGAAAACATGGCTTTCTACATGCTGAAAAATAAAATTTGACCCAGCTCTATCACCTCGCACTATGCTACAGTGAAAATGCATTAAATATCTAAACATTAAAACAGAAACACTCAATCTTTTGGAAGAGAAAGTAGCAGGAATTCTTGAAGACATAGGGGTAGATAAAGAGTTCATGAACAAACATATATTGGCATGGGAAATACTTGAAAGAATCAAAAACTGCAATCAACTCTTCTTGAGGAGTTTCTCCATGTTAAAAAAAAATTATCAACAAAGTAAAAAGACAACCCACAAATTTTGAAAAAATCCTAACTAATAAGCAATCAGACAAAGGTCTGATGATATAAAGAACTAAGATATAACAGGGCCCTCAAATTTAAAAACCCAATTCAGAAATGGGCATCTGAGATGAATACACACTTCTCAGAGGAAGAAATTAAAGAAGTGAATAAATATATGAAAAAATGCTCCACATCACTAGCCATCCATGAAATGCAAATAAAAACAACACTGAGATAAAAACAACACTCCAGAAAGAATGGCTATCATAAGGAAATCAACCAACAACAAATGTTGGAGTGGTTGTGGTGAAAAAGGAACACTTCTCCACTGCTGGTCGGAATGTAGACTGGTACAACCATTGTGGAGATCAGTGTGGAGACTCCTCAAAATAGTAGGATTGGAAATCCCATTCAAGCCAGCTATCCCTGTACTGGGAATTTTGCCAGGGGAACTGAAACATTGTATCATAGTGATATATGTGTACCTATGTTTATAGCAGTACAATTTATGATAGCAAAATCTTGGAAATAACCAAGGTGTCTGTCACATGAGGAATGGTTGAAAAAGATGTGGTATTTCTATATAATGGAGTATTACACAGCAATTAAGAATGATAAACTTGAAGCATTTATATTGAAGTGGATGCCACTTGAACATATACTCATAAGTGAAATAAACCAGACACACATGTGCAAATATTGTATACTCTCCCTATAAAAAGTCAAAAGAAGAAATACAAATAGAAATGTACAACAACAACTAAAAATAATTGAGTCAGATCGTGAGGACAAACTGAATGACATATGCTGCAGGATACTAATCACCTTTTCTTTTGAATGGTTAACAGCCTAAGTTCACAGATCAAAATTGGAGAAACAGAAGAGCCGCAAGGCCAGCCAACATTTTGGCCCTAGCCTTTGAAGGTGAGCAAAGAATCAGGACATAGGTGAACCTGTACTGTAAAATCATAAAACTCAGTTGTGCCCCAACTTTTCTGATCAAGGAGATTATTGAGCCACAGAGGAAAGTGATCAATGATGTAGAGTGTGCCTAAGGAGAGTCACATGAAGAGAAAACTTTCTCTGAAGCCTTCACAAAGAGAAAACTGGTCAAGCATTAGCCATGACCCATCCACATGGATGACACAGACAAAGGATCTACAGAGTAAGGTACAGGATTACAAGTTAAACCCTGAGGGGACTTCACTGACCTCATCAGAAACAAAACCTACATCTTTTGGTATATAGGTCTTGCTTTATCTCAGCCTTAACTATCCAAGTGAAAAGTGTAAAAAATGAGGTATATAATGTAGGGCCACAATAATAAGTTGAGCTGTAAATGGCTACAGTCAACCACTTCTTCAGATAACTCACTATTAGTGTGGAATGCTGCACTGTGTTGGATTGTGTCGCTGATGTCAGGCACTTAAATTGGTTGAATGACAATGTAGTGCCCATCTTTGACAGGTCTAGAGAGAGAAAGGGAGTGTCTCTGTCACTTGAATCAGGACCCACCTTTTATGTGACATAAAAGAAGGAAAGGCACCTTATTGAGAATAACATGTAAAATACACTCCAAAGATTCTCAAACTTTAGGGATAGGAAAAAATATAATATCAAAACTTCCCGTTCTGGTACTTAAACTCAACAATGGCAGTTTAGTTAAAAGAATCTTTTGCACTGAGTAATGTCTACTATGAAGTCAAATTGACGAGGCTGAATGGATTTTTCTAATTTATTTCTTCAGATAGAGGAGTGGTCCCTTGAGGAGGCAGACTGAGACAGTGCAGTCGGGGCTTTGCTTACCGGAAACTGATGAGAAGAGGCAGGTCATGCAAAAGAATAGCAGTTTAAGTGTTTATGTAATGGACGAACATCATTTGAGATGTTCCTAAAAGAAAAGTACCAACAAGAAATACATTGGGGAACAGCACTAGTAATATTTCATATTTGGAGATTTATATCTATGTTAGTGGATATTCTGGGTTCTGAAAAGTGCTTAAAGGAACACTTTGGTACAGAGATAATGTGAACCAGCCTAAGGACATGTACAAATGCTAGACCACGAAGAGAGAAAGGGAGTGTCTCTGTCACTTGAATCAGTATCCACCTTTTATGTGACATAAAAGAAGGAAAGGCACCTTATTGAGAATAACATGTAAAATACACTCCAAAGATTCTCAAACTTTAGGGATAGGAAAAAATATAATATCAAAACTTCCCGTTCTGGAACTTAAACTCAACTTCTTCCTATTAGGAACTTTAACGCTGATTAAATACAGGAAACTGTGCAGGCCACATGTCTTCTTTTCATTGCTCATGCTAATAGTTAGAAGAAAGCTTTTTAAAATAAATAAATAAAAGCCTACCTGAAGTTTTAGAATGTAACTTGAACTTACTAGACTTCTATTTACAGCAGTATGTGAATCTCATTGCAATCTTGGATACGACCTTGACCAAGAGCAAGCTGCAGTGAGAATGGCCTTGCTTAGGCCAGCACTGCTCTGCCTTCGCAAGCAGCTACCCACAAGGATCCGGAATACAAAAGCCATTCGGTCCTTTGTGTGGCTCCCAAGGCCAGCCAAACTTCTCATTTCCTCTTCCTTATGAGCCTGCAACGTGTTTTCCACTTGCATTAGCTGACACAGCAATGTGAAAAAAAGATTTTCATTTCATTCTTTTTCAGTGTGAGCACAGTGAGGAAAGGTGGAGCAAAAGCCAGCTTAATATGCAGTAGTCACCACACAGTGAGGATGTGGTCACTTGTATTCAGGTGGCAGCAGGGGCAAAGAATTTCACATCAAAGCAACCATTAAGGTCACAGGTAATTTGAAGCATACAATTTAAGATGTAGTTATTGGGTGCCATAAATTTCACAAAAATCTAAATGTAGTGGTGGGTGTAAATTCTCAACCCTATGTCTGACAACTAAATCCTAAGCCACTGAACAGGACTATGTGGCATGGTATAAGAGACAATGTGTTACTCATATCCAGTAGGATTTTTACCCTGATTTTTGTCAAGAACTGGTAAAACAATGTGTAGATTTTCACAAATAATATGCATGCATCACTACAGACCAAGAGAATGGACAAACTGCACTGTCATGGAGGGTAAGTAGAATGGTTATTTTTATGTATTTAGTAAAGGGTCAATAGGGTCTCACTACACAGATAGGACTTATAGCAATCCTCCTATTTTCAGCTTCCCAAGTGCTGGGATTACAGGCACCCAGCACCATGCCCAGTCTCAACTGCCATTTCAGTGTGCCCCAGGGATGGGCCCAGCATGGCACACTGGGGATTGAACCCCAGTCGCTGAGTTTGCCTAGGCAGACACTTTAGTCTACTGAGCTATCTTACTGGCCCATAAATAAAAATTTTAATACAAGCTAGAAGGCTGGTATAGTCTGTGCACTGGTTCATAGTATTCTACCTTTCAGGTTATTCTTTCTGCTCCATAAAATGAAGAAGTTGAACTGCACTTGCTTGTCTAATGTTAAAATGCAGCTCACAGATACTGTAACCACCTCTATATTTAACTTCAGAAAATCAATATAACGCATTGACTATGACATAAAGAAAACAAACAGCTTTTTCATAACAAAAATGATATTCATATACATAAATACTCAGGCAGAACTACAGAGAAGACAAAACTACAGATTTCTCATTATTATGCCGATAGAGAAGCAAATTGACTCCCAAAGTAGTAAGTGAACACTGATAAAGAATGCCGTAGGTCTAAAACCCCTTAAGTGATATTTACCACAATAGAAAACATAATTTGAAATTCTTAAGTAATCTTCTTCTTATGTAGTTTACATGGTATACACATTGTTGAAAATTACCTTATAGGTCAAACCCATTCCTAAACTTAATTTCTGTTATGAAAATTTGAGGCAGAGGTAAAGCCAGCTAATTATAGAAACAGGGCTATACTTTGTTATGAGAAACTCTTCTGAGAATTGCAGACAATTAACATTCCTTATTCCACCAATTAATTATGAAAATCCAGCAATATTCAATGTAACTATATGATAGGTAGGTAGATCAATAGAATGATAGATCAATTGATCGATACGAGGTCCTCATGAGTAGTAGCTATCAATTTCTACGGTGTAAATACTCACACAGTGGCCTGTATCCAGCTACCAACACCATGCTGCTACATACAGAGCTAGAATTATCCTCTCTAAAAGTCAGTTCTCACATCCCTTTGATCACTGTGTTAAACAAAAATATGACAATTTGTCCTCAGAGAACGACCAAACCAAAGCATGTATTGATTGCTACCATTCTTTATGATAAAAAAAGATTTAAATTATTGTCTCTAAGTCTGGCATTGTCAATTTTCCCATTCTTGTCATTTGTTTAAAAATACAAATGTTTCCGGCACTTAGTACTTTAGAAAAAGAATTACTTTCTGGTGCTAAATGTTCTAGTGAAAATATATCATTCCTAAGGCAGTTTATTTATTAGTTCATTCAGGATTTACTGCACATGCCAGGTTCTACTTTTGTTTAGGACAACCACTTAATTATCTGCTCAGATTTCATAAGGAAATGCAAACATAACAATGCATTCTGATAATTAAAGTATTTCAAGGAATTGATAAAACAGCTGCACACCTGGAAAGGTTAAACATATTAAGGGACTAGCACATTCAAGAATAAATAAGACAATTATGAGTTAATTCTTACAATATTTGTACTTTTTCATACAAATATTGTAGAACTACTCCTTATATGAAGTTAGCTCTTTATATTAAAATGCCATATGCTATAGGAAAACTGAGGTGAATCTTGTAGTCTATTTAGGCTGCTCTCTTAACTGCTATCTTACTAGCAGTGTAGACTTCGGAAATTTCACTGAAGTGAAAACAGAGATTACTGTGCTGCTAGTTTTGAGCAAATTAGAAAAAAGCACAGACTTGTGTTTGCCAAGCAGGAGCAGCGTTAAAAATATTATATTCTCATCTACCTCCTGGTTTATAAAGGTTCTCTCTTTTCCTTATAATATGTAATATAAATCCTTGCACAGTTTTTAGTCTTCATTTGTAGAACGAATGGCTTCCTAAGCAAGGAGCCTGCCTTGGCCCTGTTTATTTAGTTATTTAAACAGTGAAATAACACACATAAAAAACACAATGCTGATGCAAGCACAGCTTCATTAAAGTTTTACATTAACTTCACATTTTTGTTTCAAAGTGTTTTCTCTCCTAGTAATACTCATACAAATTACTGGCTTCTTCAAATATATTGGAACACCAAATTATATCCCATATATCATTCCTTATATTAAATGCAGTTTGGGGCCTGGGGAGATAGTTCAGTAGAATACGTGCTTGCCTGGCAAGTGCAGGGTCCTGTGTTCAATCCCCAATACTTCAAAAAACAAAAATAAAATAAAATAAAATAAATGCAATTTGATAGGAATCTTTCTATTGGGAAAAATTGAATGAATTGTATATTATTAGGTGTTTCAATGGAAAATGTAGCTAGAAGTACCATGCATTTCCACACCCTTTCTGAACATGTCAAATGTAACAGCTGTAGTTTGCACTGATTTTATTTTTTAATTAGACAGTACCAAAACGTTACGAAAACAGTTTGCAATGTATTAATTCATCGACTCTGTATGGTTAAGGTGTCTTGAAACTGTCTGATTGACATTTGTATTTTAATAAAATAAAAATAAATGGAAAAAAAAATTAGAAAACTTCTTGAGTCATTTCTTCACAGATTTTTTGTTTCTCTAGACTACTCCAGAAGTATTTTTTTTTTTTTTCTGTATTTCTTCCTTCAGTTTCTCATGCTCTAAGCCCATGCTCCAAATATGCCTGAGTATGAGATCTGTTATGAACAGCTCTGTTGTTGGAAACCCAACTCACTGTTACCCTTTTTGATTTTCAGTAAAAGCTAGTGGTTAATTACACAAAAGTGAGGCTGAGATAGACTTTATTTTTATAGAATACTCAACTACTCTGCATTTTTTTTTTGTTTTTATGTTTTTTTAGTCTTTTTGAGACACGGTCTCAATATGCAGTTCAGGCTGACCTTGACTCAGTGTAGCCCAGGCTGGACCTCGAACTCTCAATGACCCTCCTACCTCAGCATCCCATATGCTGGGATTACAGGGGTATCCTTTTATTTTGAAAGAATACAGCAAAAATTTCTGTGTATTCACAATAAATAAGACAACTGCTGAAATCTACTAGGCACAGGATAAACATTTATTTACATTAAAATGTTCTGGGGCCAGTCAAATAGTTCAGCAGAATGAAGTGCCTGCAAGCAGGGGCAGAGGCACGGGGTTCAATCCTCGGGCCTGCCATGCTGGCCCCGCCCCTGGGGCGCACTGAGAGAGCAATTGAGACAGGGTGTGGTGGTGCTCACCTATAATCCTAGCATTTGGGAGGCTGTAAACAAGAGTCACTATGAGTCTGATCCAGTAGTGAGACCCTGAACACACTTCCGTAAAATACAGAAAATAAATAAATGAATAAATGATAAAATAAAATGTTCTGACTTACAAATATCATATTTCTATGTACATATTTGATAAAAATTACAGATTTATTCACACTATACTATAAAGTAAATATTTTATGTCACTTTAATTAAACACTAGTTAATCTCAGTGGAGAAAAATTTAGCTAGCCATTGATGATAAGCCACTGGGAACTCCAGCATAATTGACTCTCTCTTCATTTATCTACACTTTGATCTTCTAAATGTATCTTTTAAAGAGGATGATTAATTGAAGACTGCACAGACATACTAAAAACTAGTCTTCCTATGCATTGATTCAAGTTTTAAAATGTTAGCTACGAAACATAGTCAATAACAGGATGGGACAGAAGATAAGAATTCTAGGCAACTTGGATATGCAAGATATATGGAGTAAGAGGCACACTGAATAATATTTGCTTCCTTTCTTCCTGGGAAGTTATATCCACGAAATTACTTCATATTTGTAAACCTCCAAACTTTTATTTCCTCTTTTAGTGATGAAAATTGAAAATTTTTCTGAAGTGAAGAAATTTATAAACAGCTAGGTGGAGGAAATATATATATATATATATATATATATATATATACATATATATGTATATATATATACATATATATATACATATATATGTATATATATATATATATATATAAAACAGCAAATAATAATAAGGATTTCAGGCTGAGGAGATAGCTCAGTAGAATAAATGCTTACCTAGCAAGCACAAGGTCATGAGTTTGATTCCCAGTACCATGAAAAAAAGATAATAATAATAAGGAATTTAAATTTGCCCAAAATACTAGAATTCAAGGCATAATTTCTCATTTCTGTAAAATGTGAGAATTGTAATTCTCCTTCTATAAATGTGAGAATACAGGCCTAGCATGCAGCCCAAATCACATTGCTACACCCTGACTTTAGAATTAGGGTTTTCAGACTTTAAAGTACAACTCCATAAATCAAAATCCATAGGCTGCACATGCACTGAAAGAGGTGAAATGATATACTGTACAACCAGATAAAAGAGCCAAAAATTAAGGAGAGTAAGGTACACTTATTTTACAAATGCAACAATGTGCTTATCACATCTGCTTGACTGCAGCTGTGACCTTCCCTCAAACTTCCAAACTTCTAGAAGCTTTGCCACTAAATTCTTACATTATAATTTTCTTTCAGACAGAGTTCAACTTTGGTTTATTTAAATCTATTTATAAATAAAACGGAAAAAGCTATTACTTTTATCTTTAAAATCTTTCATTTAATTATCTATTTGGTACAGGGCAGACTCACGGTGTGTCTCCTGTCTCTGACTCCCCGGAGCCGGGATCCCAGGGGTGCACCACCACAGCTGGCTTCTGGGCCAACAGGGCGCGCCCGGGGCTGGCACGGCACGTGGTACCTGGGATGGAACTCCATCCTCGTGCTTCCGGCAGGCACCTTGACCACCCGGCTATCTCCCCAGCCCTATTTTTATTTTTAATACTGCTAAGTCATTACATATAGACAAAAATAATTTTACAACATAAACCAAAATTTTCTCATGTTTTCTACTAATCTCTTCAGGTAGATGTAGTTGTCTTTTTACATTTTTCAAATATATAGTCACTTACAACAAAATGTCTTTTAATTTCATACAATCTTTAAGTGACTCAGTGATTAGATATATGAGCATTATAAAAATATCAAAGTGAATTATGGAATTTTCTTTTTTCCCCTATTTTGGGGCATACTCATCATACAGAGTAATAAATTTTATATTAGCAGTCTTGTACATGCACATAACGAATTTAAATATCCCTTGATCATCACTTTTGCCCTTACTCATACAATAATTTCACATTTTTGGGTGAGTTTCTGTATATATATTTTTATCATAAACATCTCCACTATGAAATTCTTAATTTCCTCTACCATATCCTTGACAATGGTTCATCTAGTCATTTTGTGACCATTTTCTTTGATGTATTTCCCAAAGTAGCTTATATACTTCAGTATAATTGTTCTCAGTATTATTTCCTATAGCAACACAGCTGATGATATTTTTTTTACTACTTGATTCGCACTACATTACTATGTTGCCTTAAAGTGTAATTCTTGTAAATTTATCATTATGTATGAAATGTCAATCTCTCAAGAGTTTTACACTGAAACAGTGTAAAATGTTATACCTAGATTTCTAAAGAAACCTTCAGAATCTGAAAATCCCAGGGATTTTTGAGAAGTTCTGAGGCTTAACTGAGTGCCTCAGGAGGGACCGACGTCCTCACTTGGAACATCCTGAGCTCATGGAAGAGGGTGCAGGCGGGCAGACAGTACAGTGCCAGGGAGCAACTGAGGCCTGCTCCCCACCTCCTTTCACCCTCGCTGCATTTTCCGTCTTTTGTCTCCTTGAGATGTTGCCCCACCATGCCTCCTGGACACAGGCCCCCTATTGCTGACTGCACCCTGCACGAATGGTGCGCTAAATGAACCTTCCCTTCCTCTGGCTGTCAGGTATTTTGTCCCAGCGACAACAGGGGCCATGACATCCAGCAAAGAGCCTTTTACTGTCTTCAGGAAAGGTGTATCATTAGTTGTAAACTTATTCACTAAAGTTCAAACTGTGTATTTAAAACAAGGAAGTATGTTTCCCACAATTTTAAAGATTAGAATCCCAGGAGTTTATTCACAGATAGATTTGAAATGGGCATGATTCTTAGTAGTGTGACATTCTAATTAAAGATAGTGATATATTAAGATTTCTTGGCATCACAAGCAGTTTTTATTAAGGTAACCAGAAAACTAGACTATATCTCATTTCACACTTCTGGGCTATTCCACTGAATTCACTTACTTTTGTATTCAAATTATGTCATATTAAACTACATTGCAGAGTAGACATATTTTGATCGATTAAATAATTTTTCTATTTGTATGAATAAAGGTTCTGGGGACATTCTCAGCATGATTATTGAAGTACGTATTAGCAATGAAAAGTGGCTAAATGATTGGAAAAAAATAATCAGATGTCCTAGTAATTACTAAACTGCTATCAATGAAAATTATCAAATTGTTAATAACTGGTAAGACTTTAAATACAATATACCCATCAGAACTATACCTTTCCACTGAAATGTAAATAATTAAGTAAGAAAACAAAAGTATTAATAGTTGTATAATTATGAAGTACAAGTCTGTAAGTGATCAAAATTTAATTGAACATTTAAAATGAACTAACTATGAAATAAGAAATCAACACTGGTAGGAAAAGGTAATAGTATCTTGAAAAGTATATAATTTAATATGAATAAAGTTTGCATTTTGCTTTTCGCTAGTTTTAATTTGCTACTTTTTCATTAATGCATAAAAAGGCACTGCTTCATATTAATGACTATATGGACAAAAATGATATTATATACAAATTTAAGAAAGATAATAATACTCACTAACTTCAAATCTAGAGAAAGTTTGAGCCAATACTGCACTGGTCCCCAAAGGCCAAGAGCGTTACTAACTGTGCGCATGAACCTCTTTGTCAACACGGTACGACTGGAAGAATCTGAAGTGCTCCTGCATTCATCCTGCCTACTTCCTCACAGTGCCTCTAGAGGTGCGTCTGCTGGTCTTGAGTATACTCTGACTTTCCTTGATTCCATCACCTTAGGAGAATTAATATATTCACTTAACACTCATTCTGTGAACCTTCCCTATAGCAGGACACAACTGAAGGCTAAGGATACAGGAATAGGTAAGTGTTGTATCTATGAATTCACAGAGCATGTGGAATAACTAACAGCTATTTATAGACTGCTTAGTATGCCAAGTGTTTGGCCTATGTTATATAAACTTTAAAACAGCTTTTTCAGACAAGTTTTCTGGACACAGGTTTTACCTTTTAAATTTTCTTTGTGCAGGTCCAAAGTCAGGTTTCTGGTTTTTTTAAATTGTATTTGGTATAGGATCTCATTACGCAGCTCATGTAGTGATCCTCCTGTTTTCAACCTGCCCAGTGCTGAGATTTCAGGCGTGCATCACCATGCCAGGTCTTGGTCATGGCTCAGCTGGCCTGGGGGCAGGGCCAGCACAGCATGTGGTGTGGGGAATTCAACCCTACTCCCTCTGCTTGCCTAAGCAGGCTCTTAGTCTGTCTGCCAAGTTACCTCACTGGCCACAAGTGAGGATTTCTTGTGAGAAGCAGAATTTAATGCATTTTCTGCATTAATGTTTTCCCCAAGAAACTAGTAAGAATACCACGTTTTTATTCATTCATTCATATTGTTGAATAATAATATCCTCACTGAAAGTATTCAGAGGAGTTACAGTAGCTGTTCACATTTGTTCACAAGTCATAGGATCTTGTATCAAATTAGAATCTTTTATCTGAAGATCTATTTCTAAGAATTGTGGGAAAAGGCATAAACATTGACACAAAGTTAGCCCTTAATACAGGTAGACAATATTATTAAGATTTTAGAAATAATATCTGCATTAAGAAAGCAGTACATAAATCAACAAAGCAGGATCAATAAAGAAAATTAAGGATTTGTACAAGAATTATGGCTCCTATCTCTGAGAAAAGAAGTAGAATATCTATATGGTTTAATCTGAAGGATTCTGATTAGACTAGTAGACTTTTTCTAATTGATATGGAGAAAGAGTTAATATATTCAATAAGCTGCAAGGACAGAACATGAATTTGTGTATCTTATCTATTTCTTAATGTTAATTTCCTGCATGTCCTTGCCGAAATTAATTAATAAATTAATTTATTTTTTTTACTTATGTAACGGGGGTCAGGCTCAGAACCTTGCACTTGCTAGGTGGGTGCTTATGCCGCTGAACTATCTCCCCAACCCCTTCCCAAATTTAAAATACATACATGCTTACATGCATGTGCACATACAGACACATACAGACACACACTCATGGGAACATGCACACGCACAAACACAGACACTCCCCAAGTGCATAGAAAACATGTTGCATGCTACATTGCTTTTAACCATGGAAAATCTTTGCAAGTGCTGACAGACTGCAAACAAACAGCATGGTCCCTGCTCACAAAACAAGCATAAACTGCTCTGAGATCAAGCCCTTTAAAATGTAATTGCTTATATAGGGTGACATACTTCTTTGGGAATAATTGAACGAGGAAAAAATATGAAGAAATATATTTGCCTAAAATTCTTGAAATCTAAACAGTTCATCTTATCACTCATTACAAAAACACCTTTGTAAGAAACTATATTTTAAATACCAGAATGATTAAGAAATAGGGGTTATAAATCCAAATTGCTACTATAATTAAAAGGATGCAAGGAATGCAGCTCATTTGTGACATAATCTGTCTATGAAACTGTATCTCTCTGTCTGTTGAAGACCAAAAAAACTGTTACTCATTCTATAAGAAAATTCCATATTGGTTTATGTTAAAAATGAACTTCTCTAATGGATCACAGTACGCATACAAATTATTAATAATAATAGGATAAAATTTCATTCCTATAACCAAAATGAAGCCCTCTCTCCTCCTAATGACAGTGAATGGACAGCGGTAAATTTAATTGACAAAATAAAAAAATGGAAAACATTTAAAGATAGACCATTATCATTACGTAATGACATAATGTGCTGTAGAGGAAAAAGAAAAAAAATAAATTCATGCTTCATTGAACCTTTTGAATCTGAAGCTAAAGTGACCCTATTTATAGAAGGAAGACTACATGTATTTTTTTACAGCAGATTCCAAATGTACTGTTCTTATGGAGACTGTATCCTGGATGTGTTATGCTATATAAAGCACTGCTTATGAAGATATAGTAACTCCTCATCTAGAGTATTCATCTGGAAACAAACAGAACAACAAGCTTTGCAGGTCTAATTTTAAAATGGCAATCTTACCACCTGCTCATCATCGTTAGACATTCATGGTAGTATTTACTCAGATGAGATGAATCTGGGAAGAAAAAGTGGAGAGCAAGAAGCTTATGAGGAAAAAAATGGGGCACAAAATGATATTTCTTTCAAAGAAATGTCTAAAATGGCAAAAATTTTAAATGTATTTCCATATTTACATTTGATATTCATACATACATGGGATTTGGAAAAAAAACATAGTTATGTAAGCAAAAACAGAAATAACACAATTCTTATTGGATAATTTTATGTAAATCCATTGTTCCAGTTTATCTTAATTCTCTAGATGTTCTGTAAGTCATGAATAAAATGCATGCAAGAGTTACCAGCATTTATATGGTTTTTGGTGGGGTTTTTGTTTTGTTTTTTGAGAAAAGGTCTCGCTGTAGTTCAGGCTGGCCTGCAGTTCTCCAGAAAGCTCAGTGTTCCTCCTGCCCCAGCCTCCTGGGTGCTATGATCACAGATATTTGCTATCATGCCCAGTTCATTGATAAGTCATTACTATTCTTTTTTTTTTTTTTTTTTTTGTACAGGGTCTCACTATGCAGCCCACATTCGCAGTGATCCTTCTGCTTTCTGCCTCCCAAGCGCTGGGTTTACAGGCATGCACCACCACACCCCGACTCCATCCCCGGCTCAGCGCACCCGAAGGAGGGGCCAGCGTGGCATACAGAACCAAGAATGGAACCCTGGCCGCTGCTCTTACCTACGCAAATGCTTAGTCTGCTGAATTACTATCCATTTTGCTGGGTGTTTCTAATACCATGTGCCACTCTGTCTTGGAGCCAGATGAACATGTACTGAAACCACTGTGAGTTAAATAAACCTCTCCTTCCTTGGCTCTTGTCATCAGGTACTTTGTCCCAGCAATGAGAAAAAAATGAGCAAGACAGTTCAGTACATGTACCAGTACCATACAGGGAATGTAATCATTATGTACTACTAACAGGTACCAATGAAAGTAAAAATAGAGCTGTTCCAGTATCTTAATGTCAGAATCACAGCTTTTGCAGTCTAAATGTGAATTTTGTGGTATCACCAGCTGAATCCTACAGAAAATTTAAATATTCTGAATAACTATACAGTACAATGACTATTCTTATTCCATTATTATTGGATTCAAAAATTTGCTTTTATGTTCCATAAAATTATAAAAAATTAAATGATAATAAAAAGAAATTGATGAATTTTTAGCTTATAGGAATTTGTAAGTATCTTTTTTCAATACAGTGAATTCTAAATAACTGAAAATTATTAATAGTACTGAGACCTAAATGAAAATACCAGTCTTCGAGAAAAGACACAAATGCACTTTTTTTCTACGTTTCCACATAAAATAATTTATCTGAGGCCTAAATCTATACCCTATGTTTTATTAGCATTTTATCAGTGAGATGAAATATGAAGTAGTCGGTGCCATCTAACTGTGAATTAGTTCACTATTGCCCAGTTCAAGGCCACAGCTTTCACTGAAATCTGCCCAGTGTGTAAACAGGAGGATCACTATGAGTCCAAGCTGTGTAGTGAGACCCCCATATCAAATGCAATAAAAATAATAAGAAATTAATAGATAAATAAATAAAAAGCAGCGCGATACCTCAGTGGACTAAGTGCCTGCTTAGGCAAGTGCAGGGACCAGGGTTCGATCCCCAGCATGACCAGCAGCACCAGCCCCGCCCCCAGGTCCGCTGAGCCAGCCACTGAGTCTGGGCGTGGTGGCGCATGCCTACAATCCCAGTGCTGGGGAGGGAGGCTGAAAACAGGAGGATCGTGGTGGCGCATGCTTGTAATCCCAGCACTCGGGAGGCTGAGGCAGGAGGACTGTTGTGAGTTCGAGACCAGCCTGAGCTACAAAGTGAGCTTAAA